>JAWZYU010000026.1:28736576-29117576 GCA_038380435.1 Ryuthela nishihirai
ATATACTTCCCACACAACAGTTAGCCATGAAAACTTCATTACTTTTGGATCAATGTATTGCACATACAACAGTTAGCCATGAAAACTTCATTACTTTTTGGATCAATGTATTGCACATGCAACAGTTACCCATGAAAACTTCATTACTTTTGGATCAATGTAATACCTATACAACAGTTAGCCATGAAAACTTCATTATTTTTGGATCAATGTATTACCCATAAAACAGTTAGCCATGAAAACTTCATTACTTTTGGATCAATGTACTTCCCATACAACAGTTAGCCATGAAAACTTCATTACTTTTGGATCAATGTATTGCACATAAAACAGTTAGCCATGAAAACTTCATTACTTTTGGATCAATGTATTGCACATACAACAGTTAGCCATGAAAACTTCATTACTTTTGGATCAATGTACTTCCCATACAACAGTTAGCCATGAAAATTTCATTACTTTTGGATCAATGTATTACACATGCAACAGTTAGCCATGAAAACGTCATTACTTTTGGATCAATGTACTTCCCATACAACAGTTAGCCATGAAAACTTCATTACTTTTGGATCAATGTACTTCCCATACAACAGTTAGCCATGAAAACTTCATTATTTTTGGATCAATGTATTGCACATACAACAGTTAGCCATGAAAACTAACTTACTTTTGGATCAATGTACTTCCCATACAACAGTTAGCCATGAAACCTTCATTACTTTTGGATCAATGTACTTCCCATACAACTGTTAGGCATGAAAACTTCATTATTTTTTAATCAATGTACTTCCCATAAAACAGTTAATCATGAAAATTTCTCTATTTTTGGATCAATGTATTGGACATACAAAATGACATGAAAATTTCATTATTTTTGTATCAATGTATTGTATATAACATAGTTAGCGAATAAACTTTCAGTATTCTTTCATCATCGGTGTGGTTTCACCAAGACGGTGGATATCCAGTTTCGCTGAAAAATTGACCAGCCATGGGCTTGGAACAATCGCAGTCCTTTGGATGCAATGCTGGAAGTGTCGGAGTTGGTTTTTTTTATTTCTCATCGTCACTCTTTTGCACACAATGGGCAAAATGACCAAGTCACAAGGATCCCAAAGGCTCAGAGAAGGTTTGGAAAGGGAACCCATTGTAACATATGTTGGAAGACACATGGTAGCCTCCGGTCAAGGCAATCCAGCGTGTTCTTTAACTTGCACATGGCTTTCCAGTACACTGGGCCACGGCTTTAACGTCCCATCCGACAACGGCTCCTTTCCTAGCCCATCGGTCTCCGCTACTGACTGTGAGCAGGGCGTGGCGTTTTGCGGAGATAAATCTCAACGCTGACCCATCTGGGATTCGAACCTGGGAACTGCAGATTATGAGCCTGGTGCGCTGCCGATTGAGCCACCCCCGCCCCTGGCAGTGGCAGAAGAAACATGCCCTAAACATACTAAAGAATACTCTGGATTGCCTTGAAAGGAGGCTTCAACCTGCTTCCTAACAGTTCTACAGTAGATCCATTGGGGTCCTTGTGACTTGTCCATTCATCCCATTTTATGTGCAAAAAGGTCGCTCAGAAGTAAAACAACGCCACAAACTGCATTGGTATCTAGGGCAACACTTTGGCAACGTCTACCGATCATAATCTTATTTCCAATGATCGCTGTGTCGAATGTGACTTGTTTCTGGAGAAGCGCATGCGCACTCTCCTTTACGGTTCATGGAACGCTCCCCATGCAGAATGGAAAAGCGCACGTATTTGTGTCGTCAGGAGAAACATTCCCCACCGAGAAGACAAGCGACAGAGTGAGTCAGTAATTGCGTCTCACGTGACGACAGTGATGAGAGATTGGCGTGCAGGTGACTGCTGCGGTCGCGAGCCTTCTCTCTCATAGTTGAAACCTCTACCCAGTCCCTGGAGGCTCTCAATCCTTGAATGGAAAAGGAAGGCGAAGTCGCCGTTCTTCGATAGAGGCTCTTGTGGTCTATTCTATAGTCTATCGGGTTTTTAGTTCTAAGAGTTGGTGAGTTGCTGAGAAATGTTACCATTTTCTCTGCTCTTGTAGTCCATACTAATAGATCACTGCGTATATATTCTAAAGATTGGTGGTTTTAGACTTCGAAATTTGAAATTTTCTACACATTGGAGGCTCTTATGGCCATTTTATAATCTTCCGGTCTTGTATTCTGAGGTTTGATGAGTTTAGACCCAAGAATTGTTGCGATTCTCTCTGCTCTTGAAGTTCAAACTGTTAAGCATTAGGGTTATATTTTAAGGGTTGGTTGCTTTAAACTTAGAAATGTTTTAATATTTTCTACACATTATATGATCTTGTAGCCTATTCTGTAATATACATACATACACCCACACAGAATCTTCATGCAGCCATGGGTTACGGAGGTCCTACGAGACCGTAATTTTGTTCTCCAGACATGTCTGTACTGAGCTACATCTGCTGCATCTTACCACTGCATACCAATTTTAACAAGGTTCTGTTTGACATTGTCTCTCCACCGCATCCTAGATTTTCCCCTCTTTCTGAGGCCTTTAGGAACACTGTTCATAACCCTATTCACCAATCTATAATTATCCATACAGGCAACATGGCCAAACCAACGAAGTCTCTGCAGTTGTCTCCGCAAAAATTCCCCGCCCTGCCCACGGTCAATAGGGGACACCGATGGGCTTGGAAAGGCCGCCGTCCGTCGGATGGGACGTTAAGCCGTGGCCCCGTGTGCGGGAGAGCCATACCCTGTGCACGTTAAAGAACACGCTGGATGGCCTTGACGGGAGGCTACCATATGTCTCCCAACAGCTGTTCCAGTGGGTCCCCTCCCCCAACCTTCTCTGAGCCCTTGGGGGCCTTGTGACCTGGCCGTTTAGCCCATGGTGTGCAAAAAAGTGCCGCTCAGAGGTAAAACAACCCAACCCAGCTGGGTCAGCGTTGAGATTTATCTCCGCAAAATTCCCCGCCCTGCCCACGGTCAGTAGGGGACACCGATGGGCTTGGAAAGGCCGCCGTCCGTCGGATGGGGAGTTAAGCCGTGGCCCCGTGTGCGTGAGAGCCATACTCTGTGCACGTTAAAGAACACGCTGAATGGCCTTGACGGGAGACTACCATCTGTCTGCCAACAGCTGTTCCAGTGGGTCCCCTCCCCCAACCTTCTCTGAGCCTTCGGGGTCCATGTGACCTGGCCATTTAGCCCATGGTGTGCAAAAAAGTGCCGCTCATAGGTAAAACAACCCAACAACAACTCTGCAGTTGAACCACCTAATGCCCAAAATACAGAGTAAGCATCTAGAATCAAAAGAATCAAGTTTCCTGTTATCTTGTTTACAAAGCATCGAAGTTTCACTACCATAACTAACCCTAGAAAGAACCAAACTATTATACAGTCTAATTTTAGTCTTTAGGTGTATACGCCTATTTCTCCACATTCTCCATAGATTCATAAAAGTTCCGGCAGCAATCCCTATTCTTCTGTTGCATTTCCTAAGATAATTAAACTGACATACATCCTCAAGAGTGAAACGATTCAGATTAACTGAATCACAGCCTACCTGACCAATTACCACATTTTAGGAAAAAGTATGGGAAAAATTGCAGAAATTATGTGTTCAACAGCATCCCTGAGAAGTTATTAAATAAAAAAAAAATAAAGACGTTAAAAAACATTTTTTTGACCCAGGACGTGGCTTTTGTAAAATGTTTAAAAACTGTTTACTCTGTGGTACCTTTTAAATGTAATATTAAGTTTATTTTATAAAATTATAACTGTTTATTGTATAATGTTTTTGGATTCCTGCAGACAAGCTCTTTAGCTTCTTGGGAATTAATTTTGTACTAAAAAAGTTATGGAAAATAAAGGCAATTACGAACTCTAAAAAAAAAAACAAGAAAACAAACCTACTCTATTACCAGTCTCATTGGGGCAGGGGTGGCTCAGTTGGTAACGCGCCAGGCTCGTAATCTGTAGTTCCCAGGTTCCAGTCCCAGCTGTATCAGCGTTGAGATTTATGTCCACAAAATTCCCCGCCCTGCCCACGGTCAGTAGAGGACACCGATGGGCTTGAAAAGGCCGCCGTCTGTCGGATGGGACGTTAAGCCGTGGTCCCGTGTGCGGGAGAGGGGAATAGTGCACGTTAATCCCTGTGCACATTAAAGAACACGCTGGATGGCCCCAACAGCTGTTCCAGTGGGTTCCCTCCCCCAACCTTCTCTGAGCCTTCGGGGTCCTTGTGGCCTGGCCATTTAGCCCATGGTGTGCAAAAAAGTGCCACTCAGAGGTAAAACAATCCAATCCAATCCTTAAATGTTAAAAAATATAGTGTTGAATATCGATATATAGCGAGACATTAATCATATATTTTAATTTATGTCTAGTGATATTTATTTCGTTAAAAACGTATTTTCAAAGTTAAGGTGCTTTAAACCTGAATTTCCTTCACAAATATGAAAGTGTCCGGTTACGTTTGGTAATAATGTGTAGATGGGAACCATCCTCTCCCGTCAATGCATTCCAGGCATCTTTCACGCGAACAGGGGGAACTGTTTAACCTCCTATCCGACTGCCAGCAGACTTTGCAATCCCATTACCCCTTTGTCACAAGGGGGGACTAAGGCTTTATGGCTGTCTCGCCTTCCTTACTGTAATAGAAACTTAAATTCAAGACACGATACTTCAGACCACCAGTGGGGCGGGGGTGGCTCAGTCGGTAGCGCGCCAGGCTCATAATCTGCAGTTCCCAGGTTCGAGTCCCAGCTGGGTCAGCGTTGAGATTTATCTCCGCAAAATTTCCCACCCTTCCCACGGTCAGTAGGGGACACCGATGGGTTTGGAAAGGCCGCCGTCCGTCGGATTGGACGTTAAGCCGTGACCCCGTGTGCTGGAGAGCCATACCCTGTGTACGTTAAAGAACACGCTGGGTGGCCTTGACGGGAGGCTACCATCTGTCTCCCAACAGCTGTTCCAGTGAGTCCCCTCCCCCAACCTTCTCTGAGCCTTCGGGGTCCATGTGACCTGGCCATTTAGCCCATGGTGTGCAAAAAAGTGCCGCTCAGAGATAAAACAACCCAAAAACAACCCTTTGTCACAGGACTGGCTGCGAAATAGCGAAGCTAAACCTCAATGTTGACACACTTGGAGCTAGAAACAGAACGGTTGATTACAAAACTGACGAGCTACCGAGGGGCGAGAGTTGGGGCAGGTTCAGTCTGTAGCAGGCCAGGCTCGTAATATGCAGTAACCAAGATTCGAGTCTCACCTTGGCGATCGTTGAATTTTATCGCCTCTGGACGACCACCCTACTCTCGGTCAGTAGGGAATCCCAGTGGATTTGGAAAGGCAGCTCTCTGTCGGATGGCTCATTCGGTAGAATACAGGGCTTGTGATCTGCAGTACGTAGGTTCGTTCCCACCTGGGCCATTGTTGAGATTTATACCTAGCTGCAAACCTCTCCGCCATACTCTTGGTCAATAGGGGCCTCTCCACCATGCCTTCAGTCAATAGGGGCCCTCCACCATGCCCTCGGTCAACAGGGGCTTCTCCACCATGCCCTCGGTCAATAGGGGCTTCTCTACCATGCCCTCGGTCAATAGGGGCTTCTCCATCATGCCCTCGATCAGTAGGGGCCTCTCCGTCATTCCCTCGGTCAATAGGAACCTTTCCACCATGCCCTCGGTCAATAGGATCCTCTCTGCCATGCCCTTGGTCAATATGGGCCTCTCCACCATTCTCTCGGTCAATAGGAGCCTCTTAACCATGCCTTCGGTCAATAGGTGCCTCTCCACCATGCCCTCGGTCAATAGGTGCCTCTCCACCATGCCCTCGGTCAATAAAGGCTTCTCCGCCATGCCCTCAGTCAACAGCGGCTTTTCACAATGCCCTTGGTCAATAGGAGCCCCTCCACCATGCCCTCGGTCAATATAGGCCTCTCCGCCATGCCCTCGGTCAATAGGGGCCTTTCCACCATGCCCTCGATCAATAGGGGCCTCTCCACCATTCCTCGTTCAATAGGGCCTCTTCACCATGCCCTCGGGTAATAGGGGCCTCTCCACCATGCCTCGTTCAATAGGGACTTTTCACCATGCCCTAGGGTAATAGGGGTCTCTTCACCATGCCCTCGGGTAATAGGGGCCTCTCCGCTATGCCCTCGGTCAATAGGGTCTTCTCCAGCATTCCCTCGGTCAATAGGGCCCTCTCCACCATGCTCTCAATCAATCGGGAGCACCGATTGGGTAGGAAAGGCTGCCGTCTCTCGGATGGAACGTTAAGCCACGGCCTCGTATACGGGAGAGCCATAACCAGGGCATTTTAAAAAACAAGCCGTGTGGATTTGACAAGAGGCTCCCATCTGTCTGCTAACAGCTGTCCAGTGGGTCCCCTCCCCAACTGTCCAGTGGGTCCCCTCCCCCAACTTTCTGTGAGAATTTGAGGTCCTTGTGAACTGGCCGTTTAGGCCAGTTGGGTTGGGTTGTTTTACCTCCGAGCGGCACTTTTTTGCACACCATGGGCTAAATGGCCAGGTCACATGGACCCCGAAGGCTCAGAGAATGTTGGGGGGAGGGGACCCATTGGAACAGCTGTTGGGAGACAGATGGTAGCCTCCCGTCAAGGACATCCAGCGTGTTCTTTAACGTGCACAGAATATGGCTCTACAGCACACGGGCCACGGCTTAACGTCCCATCCGACGGACGGCGGCCTTTCCAAGCCCATCGGTGTGTCCTACTGACCGTGGTCAGGTTGGGAAATTTTGCGGAGATAAATCTCAACGGACCCAGCTGGGACTCGAACCTGGGAATTACAGATTACGAGCCTGGCGCGCTACCGACTGAGCCGCCCCCGCCCCGTTTAGTCCAGTGTTTGCCAAAAAAATACATTTTTCAGAAGAAAAGCTACTCAACCTAACGCACTAGAGATTAAACTAAACCCTCGCCCTAATCCAATTAAGTTCAGATGCAATTACTGCAATTACGGTGGGAAGATGAAACAACATAGAGAGAAATTCAAAACAAGAAAGAATCTGAAGTACGAGAAACTACCGCCTGAGAAACAAAAAAGTGGAATAGACAAATCAAACATTAAAAGGAAAATGCAATTATCGAGATCTTAAAATTGAAAACAACTGTAAGAAGAAGGAACAGTTGAAGAGAAAAAAAAATAAAGAATTGTTTTTTGTTTAAAACCGAATGTTTTAGCCCACTCGTCATAAGAGGATTGTTTTCGAAGTTTTAGAAGAAGAGACAAGGAAAAGAATTCTCCGAATTATTTTCTTTACGTAAAAAAAGGATTGCTTCTTGAGTTTCAGTCGCCGAGATTTACGATCAATGAAGATTCAGTACGAAATTCAAGTGATTGAAGAAACGGGAAGGATCTCTTTCTCGGGGACGACTAAAACGAAACTTTAATTTGCAGAACACGAAAATAAATAATGAGAAATAGTTGACATTTACTGAGAAGGAAGGGTTGGTTGTTTTACCTCTGAGCGGCACTTTTTTGCACACCATGGGCTAAATGTCAAGTCACATGGACCCCGAAGGCTCAGAGAAGGTTGGAGGAGGGGACCCACTGGAACAGCTGTTGGGAGACGGATGGTAGTCTCCCGTCAAGGCCATCCAGCGTGTTCTTTAACGTGCACAGGGTATGGCTCTCCCGCACATGGGGCCACGGCTTAACGTCCCATCCGACGGACGGCGGCCTTTCCAAGCCCATCGGTGTCCCCTACTGACCGTGGGCAGGGCAGGGAATTTTGCGGAGATAAATCTCAACGCTGACCCAGCTGGGACTCGAACCTGGGAAATACAGATTACGAGCCTGGCGCGCTACCGACTAAGCCACCCCCGCCCCTCTAAGAAGGAAGACAATCAGCTCTAGATAGACTAAAAGAAATACTTACTATCATTTCATGTGCATCAAACTTTTAATTTGTGTTGAAGATTTTATCTTCGTTTATCGAATGCCAAATTTGGTTGGAATGATGAAATGCAAATGCGATGATTAATTTTGAATTTAGTCAGTGTCATAAGTGCTTTCTTCGGGTGTTAAAAGTATTCAATACTTTTTGTTCCGTTAAATAAGGTTTGCGAAATATTTGCTGCAGAAATTTAGTAAGAGAAACGACATTCAGAATCAGATAGGGTGAAAAAGATATTTATCGGCTTTTTATATGCATCAAACACTCAAATTTTTTTCTTCAGATTTTATCTGACTTTCGTTTGTCAAACACCAGTTTTGGGTTGGATTGGGTTGTTTTACCTCTGAGCGCCACTTTTTTGTACACCATGGGCTAAATGGCCAGGTCACATGGACCCCGAAGGCTCAGAGAAGGTTGGGGGAGGGGACCCACTGGAACAGCTGTTGGGAGACAGATGGTAGTCTTCCGTCGAGGCCATCCAGTGTGTTCTTTAACGTGCACAGGGTATGGCTCTTCCTTACACTGAGTCACTGCTTAACGCCCCAATCGACGGACGGCGGTCTTTCCAAGCCCATCGGTGTCCCTACTGACCGTGGGCAGGGCGGGGAATTTTGCGGAGATAAATCTCAACGCTGACCCAGCTGGGACTCGAACCTGGGAACTATAGATTACAAGCCTGGCGCGCTACCGACTGAGCCACCCCCGCTCACTAAATGGCCAGGTCACATGGACCCCGAAGACTCAGAGAAGGTTGGGGGAGGGGACCCACTGGAACAGCTGTTGGGAGACAGATGGTAGTCTTCCGTCGAGGCCATCCAGTGTGTTCTTTAACGTGCACAGGGTATGGCTCTCCCGTACACTGGGTCACTGCTTAACGTCCCAATCGACGGACGTTGGTCTTTCCAAGCCCATCGGTGTCCCTACTGACCGTGGGCAGGGCGGGGAATTTTGCGGAGATAAATCTCAACGCTGACCCAGCTGGGACTCGAACCTGGCGCGCTAACGACTGAGCCACCCCCGCCCCCATCAGTTTTGGTGCGAATAATGAAATACAGATGAGATGATTAATTTTTAAATCAATCAATGCCATCATGGCTTTTCTTTTGGAATAGAAACCTGTAATACTCATTTTGTCTTCTTAAATCAAGATTCCCCACCCTGCCCACGATCAGTAGGGGACACAGGTGGACTTGGGAAACTCGCCGTCCGTCGGATGGGATGTTAAACCGTGGTTCCGTGTGCGATAGAGCCATACCCTGTGCAGTTAAAGTGTGCTAGATGGTCTTGACGGACCACTTTATCTGTCTCCCAACAGCTGTTCCAGTGGGTCCCCTCCCTCAACCTTCTCTGAGCCTTCGAGGTCCACGTGACCTGGCCATTTAGCCCATGGTGTGCAAAAAAGTGCCGCTCAGAGGTTAAACAACCCAACTTTAATCAGGTATCATAAACTTCTTAGTTTTTTAGGGCTGCATTAATGGTACGAAAACCTTCACGCGACGAATTTGAGTATTTTCAATAAAAATTCGGTATTTCTAAATGTTGCCTTTGCCACAAAACGGTTTATATAGCGAGATCACAAGGATCACACGAACTATATAGTGGAAGTTGGGTTGGGTTGTTTTACCTCTGAACGGCACTTTTTTGCACACCATGGGCTAAATGGCCAGGTCACATGGACCCCGAAGGCTCAGAGAAGGTTGGGGGAGGGGACCCACTGGAACAGCTGTTGGGAGACAGATGATAGTCTCCCGTCAAGGCCATCCAGCGTGTTCTTTAACGTGCACAGGGTATGTCTCTCCCGCACACGGGGCCACGGCTTAACGTCCGATCCGACGGATGGCGACCTTTCCAAGCCCATCGGTGTCCCCTACTGACCGTGGGCAGGGCGGGGAATTTTGCGGAGATAAATCTCAACGCTGACCCAGCTGGGACTCGAACCTGGGAACTACAGATTACGATCCTGGCACGCTACCGACTGCGCCACCCCCGCCCCCATTTTTTTTTAGGTTGTTCCATCTCTGATAGCAATTTTTTTAGCAAAGAGTGGGCTAAACGGACAAGTTATAAAGACACCAACGGCTCAGAGAAGATTGGGAAAGGGTTGGGTTGGTTTTTTTTTTTTACCTCTGAGCGACAATTTTTTTGCACACAATGGGCTAAATGGCCAGATCACAAGGACTCCGAAGTTCAGAGAAGGTTGGAGGAGGGGATCCACTGGAGCAGATGTTGGAGGACGGATGGTAGTTCCAGTCAAGCCATTCAACGTGTTCTTTAACGTACAGGGTATGGCTCTCCCACAGACGGAGTCACGGCTTAACGTCCTATCAGACGGACGGCCCATTGGTGTTCCAAGCCCATCGGTGTTCCCTGCTGACGTGAACAGGGTGGGGATTTGGGAAAGGGAATTTACTGGATAGCTGTTAAGAGACAGATGGAAACCTCCCGTCAAGGCCATCCAATGTGTCCTTTAACGGGCACAGGGCGTGGCTCTCTTGCACATGACGGGGAGATGCAAGGGGTTGCTCAGTAGCTAGTGCTCCAGGCTCGTCATCTGAAGTTCCCCTGATTTGGTTAGATTAAAGATCCAAATTATCTTTGAGCTTTTAGTTCGGTTTGACTGCGTGGAGCTTTGAAATCTCTTTGAATCATTTGAAGCTTCGGAAACATTTCCGGTTATTTAGAGCACCGAATTCACTTTGAATTATATGGAGCTCCTAATTCACTTTGGGTTATTTGGAGCTCCTAATTCAAGCTCCTTACTTAAAACTCCTAATTCAATTTGAGTTTTTTGGAGCTCCGAAATCACTTCGGTTACTTAGAGCTCCTAATTCACTTTGAGTAACATGAAGCGCCTATTTCACTTTGAGTTATTTGGAGCTCGGGTTGGGTTGTTTTACCTCTGAGCGGCACTCTTTTGCACACCATGGGCTAAATGGCCAGGTCACATGGACCCCGAAGGCTCAGAGAAGGTTGGGGGAGGGGACCCACTGGAACAGCTGTTGGGAGACAGATGGTAGCCTCCCGTCAAGGCCATCCAGCGTGTTCTTTAACGTGCCAAGGGTATGGCTTTCCCGCACACGGGGCCACGGATTAACGTCCAATCCGACGGACGGCGGCCTTTCCAAGCCCATCGGTGTCCCCTACTGACCGTGGGCAGGGCGGGGAAATTTTGCGGAGATAAATCTCAACGCTGACCCAGCTGGGACTCGAACCTGGGAACTATAGATTACGAGCCTGGCGCGCTACCGACTGAGCCACCCCCGCCCCAACTTTATGTTACTTAAAGTTCCTAATTCACTTTGCGTTACTTGAATTCCAAAATCACTCTTAATTGTTTAGAGCTCCAAAATCACTTGAGTTATTTTGAACTCAAAGTAATTTAGGTTCTTTGATTAACTTTGGAACTGAAAGTAACTCAACTTTGAGTTCCAAGATTTCAAAGTTGAATTCTGAAATTTTGGCTCTAAAAGACAAAAAACGTCTTTTAGAATTTTGTCCAAGTGTTTTCGACGTTGAGAAAAAAAAAGATTCTTCGATACGCACTCACACTGAAATATTAAATGGATAAAAAATAATTACCAATTTGGGGGCTGAAAAGGAAAAATAAGCTGTGCAAAAAGTACGAAAGGAAGAAAAATATCAGCGAGAAAGATATAAAGATATAAAATTTTCTTGGAAGCATTTTACTGAAACGAAAAATTTCGTAAATGAATATGAAAATGACAACAGTTTAAGAAACATCCTGTTATCATTGTATAAACATCCCATGATTGGGGCGGGGTGGCTCAGTCGGTAGCGCGCTAGGCTCGTAATATGCAGTTCCCAGGTGGTCAGCGTTCAGGTTTATCTCCGCAAAATTCCCCGCCCTGCCACGGTCAGTATGGGACACCGATGTGCTTGGAAAGGCCGCCATCCGTCGGATGGGACGTTAAGCCGTGGCTCCGTGTGCGAGAGAGCCATACACTGTGCACGTTAAAGAATACGTTGGATGGCCTTGACGGGAGGCTACCATCTGTCTCCGAACAGCTGTTCCAGTGGGTCTCCTCCCCCAACCTTCTCTGAGCCTTCGGGGTCATTCTGACCTGACCATTTAACCCATGGTGTGCAAAAAAGTGCCGCTCAGAGGTAAAAAAACCCAACAACAAAAACCCATGATAACTGGTAAGAATGATACGATAGCCAGAAATTATTTCGATAGCCCATGCCTAAGAGACTGGGCGGGGGTGGCTCAGTCGGTAACGCGCCAGGCTCGTAATCTGTAGTTCCCAGGTTCGAGTCCCAGCTGGGTCAGCGTAGAGATTTATCTCCGCAAAATTCCTCGCCCTGCCACGGTCAGTAGGGGACACCGATGGGCTTGGAAAGACCGCCGTCCGTCGGATGGGACGTTAAGCCGTGGCGCCGTGTGCGGGAGAACCATACCCTGTGCACGTTAAAGAACACGCTGGATGGCCTTGACGGGAGGCTACCACTGTCTCCCAACAGCTGTTCCAGTGGGTCCCCTCCCCCAACCTTCTCTGAGCCTTCGGGGTCCATGTGACCTAGCCATTTAGCCCATGGTGTGCAAAAAAGTGCCGCTCAGAGGTAAAACAACCCAAAAATCCTTCGCAATCATCTTGTCTCCTGCCGGATGACAAAATATGGACTCATGCCTCGGACTTTCGTTAAAGGGTAAATGGTATTCCTTTGAAGTACTAGTGGAATCGTATTTTTTTTCTACCTGGCAAAAATGCCTCGAGTCCAAGTGTTGTGTAGACACCATGTCCTTAGTTACTGGGACGGGGATTGCTCAGTCGGTAGCGCGCCAGGCTCGTAATCTGCAATTCCCAGGTTCGATTGCTAGCTGGGTCAGCGTTGAGATTTATCTCCGCAAAACTCCCCGCCCTGCCCATGATCAGTAGGGGACACCGATGGACTTGGAAAGGCCTCCTTCCGTCGGATGGGACGTTAAGCCGTGGATTCGTGTCGGGAGAACCATACACTGTACAGTAGCTCAAAAAAGTATCCGAACACTCTGGTTGATCACAGAATTCAGAAAAAAATATCTGGCAACGTTTTTTTAGAATTAATGATCTGGCAACTTCGTGTCACGTGACACGAAGTTGACACGAAGTTGCCAGATCACTAATTTCTAAAAAAATCGTTGGCAGATTTTTTTTCTGAATTCTGTGATCAACCATAGTGTTTGGATACTTTTTTGAGCGACTGTACACGTTAAAGAACACGCTGGATAGCCTTGACGGGAAGTTACCATCTGTCTCCCAACAGCTGTTCCAGTGGGTCCCCTCCCCCAACCTTCTCTGAGCTTTCGGGGTCCTTGTGATCTGGCCATTTAGCCTATTGTATGCAGAAAGGTGCCGCTCAGAGGTAACCTAATCCTTAGTTACTGAAGAGGCAGACCCAACTTCGTAGAGTAAAACTTCAGCTGAAACCTGCATGTCGTCCCTTAGCTCAGCCCTTTTACTTCCACAATCAAGCCTCTAACTGAAGATATGTAAATTAGATAGCAGGCCCTCCGTTTGAACTTAATTTTATCGTGTTCCTATGCAACCCTGGCGGAGGAGACGCGCTTTCTGGACTGCTAACCTTATATTTTTCAGACAATTTTTATCACTTAAAAGTACACAATCAAATATCTATTGTATTGGATTGTTTTACCTCTGAGCGGCACTTTTTTGCACACCATGGGCTAAATGACCAGGTCACAAGGACCCCGAAGGCTCAGAGAAGGTTGGGGGAAGGACCCATTGGAACAGCTGTTGGGAGACAGATGGTAGCCTCCCGTCAAGGCCATCCAGCGTGTTCATTAACGTGTACAGGGTATGGCTTTCCCGCACACGGGGCCATGGCTTAACGTCCCATCCGACGGACGGGGGCCTTTCCAAGCCCATCAGTGTCCCCTACTGACCGTTGGCAGGGCGGGGAATTTGCGGAAATAAATCTCAACGCTGATGCAGCTGGGATTCGAACCTGTGAGCTACAGATTATGAGCCTGGTGCGCTACCGACTGAGCCTCTCCGCCCCACTGAGTTCGGGAACCAAAAGTTTAATCCAAAACCGAATACCAGAATATAGATTCCAAATAGCTGAACTTTAATCTTCTCAGTTTTTAAACATAAGATGGAATTCAAAGCACTTTCGACCACATCTTTCAAGGGGCAAACTCCTACTTTCTTCGTAACAATCCCAAAAAATATAATATAAGGATAATTTAAGTAAATTTATCCGAGAGAACTGAATATAATAAATGAAAATAACGTTAAAACGAGACGTAATAAACGTCTCGTTAAAACGAGACTTTAAACGTTAAGACGAGACGTTAAACGAGACGTAATAACGAGAGAACTGAATATAAAAAATGAAAATAACGATAACGCACATTTTCAGATTTATTCTACAGATTTCCAGGAGGAAACTTACAATGTAAATTTTCTAAACAAATGCTAAATGAACACACAAAGGCACGAAACTCCTAAGCAAACAATTAACGAAAAGAAAATATTTCATTTAACAAAGTTCCAACTGCAAAACTAAAAGATTCACTTAAATCTTTATCAAAACGATGGAGCATTAAAATCCATTTCCTTTGTATCATTACCCCTTGCAAAAACAGCCAATAACCACCAAGGTCTTTACAAACACGATTCAGCAGAATACATCTTTCTGAGAAACGCTTCCAGCAAGCAATTTCTACCTTCCTATCTTTTCAGAGCGCTGAATTTCTCCCACTAGCAACTCCCAAATGGGAACGATAAGGTTTCCATGGTGACATTTTGTGTAAGATACGGTCTTTGTTTATGAGTAGCACTATACCGGTAGGTTTTCGTTCGGTCTCTGTGTCCGTGAGTAGAAATGAGAGCAGATATTTCCCACTGGGATGGTTACTATACCGATCCAGAGGTAATTTTCACCAGGGACCTCAAAGCCAACTATTGCCAACTGCTTGTTTTATTTTCGTTTTATTCAACCATATTTTCTTTTGCTTGTGGGAAATCTTTTATGGATAGATTTTTGTGCTTTTTTTTTGTTTTTCGAGAGCAATAAAGTAGGTGGCCTTATGCTTTTTGTTTGACCTCTACAGTACTAGTTATTTTAAGAAACTAGTCCAGTGTGCCATGAATAAAAAAAAGATTTAGGACATCAAGATGGGTTGGTTGTTTTACCTCTGAGCGGCACTTTTTTGCACACCGTGGGCTAAATGGCCAGGTCACATGGACCCCGAAGGCTCAGAGAAGGTTGGGGGAGGGGACCCACTGGAACAGCTGTTGGGAGACAGATGGTAGCCTCCCGTCAAGGCCATCCAGCGTATTCTTTAACGTGCACAGGGTATGTCTCTCCCGCACACGGGGCCACGGCTTAACGTTCCATCCGACGGACGGCGGCCTTTCTAAGCCCATCGGTGTCCCCTACTGACCATGGACAGGGCGGGGTATTTTTGCGGAGATAAATCTCAACGCTGACCCAGCTGGGACTCGATCCTGGGAACTACAGATTACGAGTCTGGCGCGCTACCGACTAAGCCCCCCCCCTCCCCCCACTTCTAGATGTATGTACATAATATGTAAAACACCGTCTTGCGACAATCGACTTATCAGTTTTAAAATAAATGTTTCGTTGTAATAAGTGGAGAAACTGGCATTTATGTTTGTGCAGTGAGAGATGTATAGATGGCACAAATAAAATTAGAAACAGGTAATATTAAGCACTTTACACTCAATGCCTGGCCACATTAATTTGAACATCTATTTAATATTTCTTCATTATGTATCGTGGTATTGTTTCAAAATATCACAGTTTTTATTTCTTTGAGTATAGTTCCCGTTAAAATGGGGTTTGAAGTATTGCTAGACGTCATCTCTTTCAGCTGATGGTGTCCTGAGTTTTTGATTTATTTTCGCGAACTTTCTTATAATACAATCACATGACTTCCGCATGAGGGTCAATGTAGGTAGCTGTATTCAATTGTAGGTCAATGTATTCAGCTGGTGAAATTTGTTAGACAGCGAACCCAGAAAATTTTAAAGCACAAGGAAGTTCAGAAGGAAACCGTGCGAATGGCTCGCGTCTTGAGTCTGATTTTCGTGGACTTTCTAAGAACACTACTTTCGCACGAGGGTCAATGTAGGTAGCTGGTGAAATTAGTTACGGCAGGGAACCCAGAAATTTTCGAAGGAGGAGGAAGTTCAGAGGGAAACCGTGGGTTCACGTCTTGAGTCTTTGATTTTCGCGGACTTCCTAATCACACTACGTACGCATGAGGATCAATGTAGGTAGCTGGTGAAATTAGTTACGGCACGGAACCCAGAAAATTTGAAAGGAGGAGGAAGTTCAGAGGAAAACCGTGGGTTCACGTCTTGAGTGTTTGATTTTTGCGGACTTCCTAATTACACTACGTGCGCACGAGGATCAATCTAGGTAGCTGGTGAAATTAGTTACGGCAGGGAACCCAGAAAGTTTCAAAGGAGGAGGAAGTTCAGAGGGAAACCGTGGGAGGAGTTCACGTTTGATTTTCGCGGACTTCCTAATCACATTACGTACGCATGAGGATCAATGTAGGTAGCTGGTGAAATTAGTTACGGCAGGGAACCCAGAAAATTTGAAAGGAGGAGGAAGTTCAGAGGGAAACCGTGGGTTCACGTCTTGAGTGTTTGATTTTTGCGGACTTCCTAATTACACTACGTGCGCACGAGGATCAATCTAGGTAGCTGGTGAAATTAGTTACGGCAGGGAACCCAGAAAGTTTCAAAGGAGGAGGAAGTTCAGAGGGAAACCGTGGGAGGAGTTCACGTTTGATTTTCGCGGACTTCCTAATCACATTACGTACGCATGAGGATCAATGTAGGTAGCTGGTGAAATTAGTTACGGCAGGGAACCCAGAAAATTTGAAAGGAGGAGGAAGTTCAGAGGGAAACCGTGGGTTCACGTCTTGAGTGTTTGATTTTTGCGGACTTCCTAATTACACTACGTGCGCACGAGGCCCCCTCGGTGTGAGCGCCTGTACGTGGTGAGGGGGACCACCCTGTGAAGGTTTCCGCTGGCTCGGTTACCTTCGCAGGGTCCTAAACGCTCGCCCGCGTGTTTGCCGTGCGCGGAGACCCGTGTCCCGGGAAAAGGAGGATCCTGGTAGTTGCTCGGGGGTCCCCGTCTTCTCTCCTCAGCTCATGACTGGCGTGGTCTCCATTGGCCGTCTTGCCATTGGGGAGCCTGTCTGTCGCGGGGCTGGGCAGCGGATTCCGGGGCCTCTGCTATACACTGCTTTGGCCTCTGCTTCCGGTAAACGGGAGCTCCTGGGGTGGCCCCCCCAGGAGCAATCGGCTGGTGGGCAGGTCCTGCTAGGGTCAACCGTGCAGAGCGGTGAGTAACCTTGCCCACGGTCCGGGTACAGGTTTACAAGTTTCCTCACAGATTATTTTCCTTTTGTCGTTATCCTTTCTTTGTGCTGCCAGTTTGGCAGTCACAATATTCTTATTTTTGCGCTTTGTTTCATTTGTGTAGAACGTTTTTGTTCTGCACATTTCTCTTTTTATTTTCTTTCTATTTATTTGTGAGGGCTTGGCTCACTGTCTGTGTGGGTATAGTGCCTGCGTAGCCCTGGCGCCCGACTGGGCGTCCCCTTGTTGGGCTCCGTGGAGGGTGGGGACAGCGGGCACTGAACCACACGAAAACAAACATGCGAGTTAATGAGGAAAATGCGATCACCGCCAACAAGAGGGCTCGACATGAACCCCCGTCTTCTTCTTCGTCTACGTTATCACCGCCGTCGTCTTCTGTGTCTGTGTCTTCGTTTCCAAAGTTCCTGATCATCCACTCCACGGGTGATCAGGTACTTGGGGACATGTCCCCATTTTTTGTAAATAAAGGTTTGAAAGGTCTTGCGGGAGAGCCGAAATCCGTCAAGCGCTTACGATCTGGCGACTTGCAGGTTGAGACCGCTTGTTCTAAACATTCTGAACTGCTCCTGAAAGTCAAAGAAATTGGTGGGGTGGCTGTCGAAGTCACTCCCCATAAAACTTTGAATTCCTCTCGGGGTGTGATCACTGAGTGGGGCCTCCTCAAAGTCACTGAGGAGGAAATCCTCTCAGAGCTCACACCTCAAGGAGTAATAGCGGTCCACCGGGTTTCGACACGCCGTGATGGGAAATTAACACCCACCCGGGGACGACATCTAGACGACATCAAGGCCCTCCTTCAGGCACACCAGCCCATCTGTGTGTGCCTGCAGGAGACATACTTGCAGCCAGTCACAGATCCCACGATCCGGCACTTTTCACTGGTTCGCCGGGACCGGGATGGAGATGGTCCAGCTCGCGGGGGTGTCGCCATCCTCGTGAGCAACCATTCTCCATTCCAGGTCGTAAACCTCACCACCAACTTAGAGGCGGTAGCCATCCGTCTCTTCGTGGGGTTCTCACTGACTGTCTGCTCTGTATATCTTCCACCTGGGAGCATCGTCTTCCAGGAAGACCTTGATGATCTCGTCTCGCAGCTGCCGTCCCCCTTCCTCATTATGGGGGACCTCAACGGACACAGTCCACTTTGGGGCAGTGCTGACACCAACGGGAGGGGTGGGGTCCTGGAGCAGTGGCTCCTTGATCCTTCTCTCTCCCTGTTGAACACCGGTGTCAGCACTTACTTTCACTCCCCAACCCGCACTTTCACTGCCATTGATCTCACCATCTGCTCCTCCTCGATCCTTCCACTCTTTACATGGGAGGTCGAGGACAACCCGTACGGGAGCGATCACCTCCCCGTGGTGTGCACCATCTCCCGTGGGGGGCCTTGCAGCCCTTCACGCGTCTCACGGTGGAGGCTGGATCGGGCTGACTGGGGTGGTTTTGAGCTGCTCTCTGAGCTCGACGACCACTCCGTCAGCCAGGAGCCAATCAATGTGGCAGTAGCGGAGATAACGGACTGTATCGTAGATGCAGCTGCATCAACAATTCCTCAAACTTCTACACGGTTTCCTCGCTTTCCGAAACCGTGGTGGAATCCAGATTGCACCGCAGCTCGTAAGGCTCAGAACAAGGCTTGGGGGGTGTTTCGGAGATATCCGACAACCCCCAACCTCGAGAACTTCAAACGCGCCAGGGCGAAAGCTCGTTTCGTCCGACGCCAGAGCCAGAAGGAATCTTGGATCAAGTATACGTCATCCATAACCCGCACGACTAGTTCCAAGGTCGTGTGGGATAAAGTTCGGAAGATGAGTGGGAACTACACGTCCCACTCGTTATCGATCCTGGAGCACAATGGACAGGCAATTGCTGATCCCAAAGCAATTGCCGACACTTTGGGGGAGTCATTCTCTTCCATCTCTTCGTCTTCCTCTTACTCCCCCGAGTTTCTGGCCCAGAAGGGCAGGGCAGAGCGCTCTCCGCTGTCTTTCCACTCGAATGGCCTGGAGCCTTACAACAGGCCATTCACAGCGGAGGAGCTTCGCCTTGCTCTGCACTCTTCTCGTGCCTCTGCTGTTGGGCCGGACAATGTCCATTATGCCATGCTCGAACATCTTTCACCATCGAGTAAGGATCGACTGCTCCATCTCTTCAATCGCATTTTTCTCGAGGAGCAGTTTCCGGACTCCTGGCGGGAGGCCATCGTCTTGGCCTTCCCCAAGCCAGGCAAAGATCCAAAGATTCCTTCCAATTATCGTCCCATCGCATTGACGAGCTGCGTGTGCAAGGTGTTGGAAAGAATGGTAAATGCCAGACTCATCTGGTATTTAGAACATCACAACCTTCTTTCCAACACCCAGTGTGGCTTTCGCAGGCAACGGTCAACTCTTGACCATCTGATACGCCTCGAATCGGCTATCAGAAATTCATTTTTAAGAAGAGAGCACCTGGTGTCAATTTTCTTCGACATCGAAAAAGCGTACGACACGGCTTGGAGATTCGGCATTCTTCGTGACCTCCACAGTTTCGGCTTAAGAGGTCACATGCCGATCTTCATCTCCAACTTCTTATCGACACGCTCTTTTCGTGTCCGTGTCGGTAACACTCTGTCGCAGCCGTACCCCCAAGAACAGGGGGTGCCACAAGGCTGCGTTCTGAGTGTTACGCTTTTCGCTGTCAAGATTAATTCTATAACTAGACAACTTCCTCCATCAGTAGGCAATGCCCTCTATGTTGACGACTTTAGCATCTTTTGCTCATCGTCCAGCATGAGGGTCATTGAAAGACAACTGCAAATTGCCCTGAACAATCTTTCGGTTTGGGCGACGGCTAACGGGTTTCGGTTCTCCCCACAGAAGACCGCTTGTGTGCACTTTTGCCACAAGCGTAATCTTCATCTGGATCCAGAGCTGCGGCTCGGGGGTAACATCATTCCAGTTGTGGCGGAGACCAAGTTCTCGGTCTCATATTCGATCGGAAATTGACCTTTTTACCTCACATACGTCATCTCAGGTCCAAGTGCACACGGGCATTGAACATCGTCAAGGTCCTGTCCTCCCTCTCTTGGGGGGCGGACCGATGTTCTTTGCTCCGCCTCTACCGTGCACTTGTCCGATCGAAACTGGACTACGGATCCCAGGTGTACGACTCAGCCCGGGATTCGGTGGTGAAGGTGCTGGACCCCCTCCATCATCAGGCCCTCCGTGTTTGCACGGGAGCCTTCCGCACCTCACCGGTCCAGAGTCTTTACGTTGAGACCGACGAACCATCTTTATCTGTTCGCCGTCAGCAGTTGTCCCTACAATATGCTTCTAAATTGCGATCCCTGCCTGGCCATCCCACTTGGGACTGCGTTTTCAGTCCGAAGTGGGAAATGCTTTATACTAATCGGCCGACTGCCATTCGTCCATTTGGTTTGCGAGTCCGAGGCTACCTCAGAGACATCAACACCAGTCTCGATAGCGTTGCACAGTCGACAGCTGAGCCACTTCCACCATGGCTCGCTGTTTCCCCTTCCTGCGATTTTTCCCTGTGTAGGACGGGGAAGGCCTTTACACCCGACTGTGTGTACCAGCAACTCTTTGCCAGCCATCGTGCTGAGCACCCGGACTTCTTGCCTGTCTTCACAGATGGCTCGAAGTCCGGCACTTCAGTGGGATCGGCCATGGTCTGCTGTGATGTAATCATTGCAGACCAGATCCCACTGCAGTGTTCCATCTTTACTGCAGAGTTGCACGCTATCAGCCTCGCCTTGGACCACGTGGCGACTAAGCATCATCGTCGGTGTGTGCTTTACACCGACTCGCTTAGCTCGCTACAGGCTTTGATCTCGGTGAGGCATCGGCCTCACCCAGTTCTTACTAAGATCCGCCAGCAGCTACATCGTCTGGCAGCCACCACCACCATCCATTTCTGTTGGGTGCCCGGTCACGTCGGTATCAGGGGCAATGACTTGGCAGATGCTGCTGCCAAGTCAGCCACGCCCCTGTCCGACTCTCCGTTGTCGGTTCCCTATCTGGATTTCCGGCAGCGTTTTACCATCGAGCTCCGGGCACAGTGGCAGAGATCTTGGTCAGAACAGCTTACGAACAAGCTCTTTGAGATCAAACCTATCGTCAAACCATGGCAGTCTTGTTACCGCAGGAATCGCAAGGAGGAAGTTGTACTTGCTCGGCTCCGCTTAGGTCACTCGTTTATTACTCATTCGTTTCTTTTACGGGCGGACGACGTACCTAAGTGCGAGTTTTGTGACACCATTTTAACTATTAAACATATTTTAATCGAATGTCCGTGTTTTAATTTCGAACGTCAATGTTATTTTAGCTTTCATAATTTTATGTCCGAGCCTCTTACACTCGGACATCTTTTATCTGATCATTGCATTTTATCTCCAGTTTTTAACTTTTTGAAATATTGTGGATATTTTAAACGAATTTGATTTTACCGTAATTTATGCATTATTTACCCCAGGTCTCTTACACCTGGGATTATATTATTTAATATTTCTACACTTGTTTTACTCTGTTCCTATACACTTGTTTTCTGTTGTTTTACCACTTTTCAATGTTGAAACTGTATTTTAAATTTTGGTTACGGGGTTCGATGTCTTTTATCTTTTATATTATCTTTTGTTTGGCGCATTATGGCCTTGTTGCCGATGCGCCATTAAACCCCAAACAACCAACCAACCAACCAACCATGCGCACGAGGATCAATCTAGGTAGCTGGTGAAATTAGTTACGGCAGGGAACCCAGAAAGTTTCAAAGGAGGAGGAAGTTCAGAGGGAAACCGTGGGAGGAGTTCACGTTTGATTTTCGCGGACTTCCTAATCACATTACGTACGCATGAGGATCAATGTAGGTAGCTGGTGAAATTAGTTACGGCACGGAACCCAGAAAATTTGAAAGGAGGAGGAAGTTTAGAGGAAAACCGTGGGTTCACGTCTTGAGTGTTTGATTTTTGCGGACTTCCTAATTACACTACGTGCGCACGAGGATCAATCTAGGTAGCTGGTGAAATTAGTTACGGCAGGGAACCCAGAAAGTTTCAAAGGAGGAGGAAGTTCAGAGGGAAACCGTGGGAGGAGTTCACGTTTGATTTTCGCCGACTTCCTAATCACATTACGTACGCATGAGGATCAATGTAGGTAGCTGGTGAAATTAGTTACGGCACGGAACCCAGAAAATTTGAAAGGAGGAGGAAGTTCAGAGGAAAACCGTGGGTTCACGTCTTGAGTGTTTGATTTTTGCGGACTTCCTAATTACACTACGTGCGCACGAGGATCAATCTAGGTAGCTGGTGAAATTAGTTACGGCAGGGAACCCAGAAAGTTTCAAAGGAGGAGGAAGTTCAGAGGGAAACCGTGGGAGGAGTTCACGTTTGATTTTCGCCGACTTCCTAATCACATTACGTACGCATGAGGATCAATGTAGGTAGCTGGTGAAATTAGTTACGGCAGGGAACCCAGAAAGTTTCAAAGGAGGAGGAAGTTCAGAGGGAAACCGTGGGTTCACGTCTTGAGTCTTTGATTTTCGAGGACTTCCTAATTACACTACGTGCGCACGAGGGTCAATGTAGGTAGCTGGTGAAATTAGTTACGGCAGGGAACCCAGAAAGTTTCAAAGGAGGAGGAAGTTCAAAGGGAAACCGTGGAAGGGGTTCACGTTAGATTTTCGTGGACTTCCTAATCACACTACGTACGCATGAGGATCAATGTAGGTAGCTGGTGAAATTAGTTACGTCAGGGAACCCAGAAAGTTTCAAAGGGAAACCGTGGGTTCACGTCTTCAGTCTTTGATTTTCGCGGACTTCCTAATTACACTACGTGCGCACGAGGGTCAATCTAGGTAGCTGGTGAAATTAGTTACGGCAGGGAACCCAGAAAGTTTCAAAGGAGGAGGAAGTTCGGAGGAAAACCGTGTGATCAGGTTTGATTTTCGTGGACTTTCTAATCACGCTACGTACGCATGAGGATCAATGTAGGTAGCTGGTGAAATTAGTTACGGCACGGAACCCAGAAAGTTTGAAAGGAGGAGGAAGTTCAGAGGAAAACCGTGGGTTCTCATCTTGAGTCTTTGATTTTCGCGGACTTCCTAATTACACTAAGTGCGCACGAGGGTCAATCTAGGTAGCTGGTGAAATTAGTTACGGCAGGGAACCCAGAAAGTTTCAAAGGAGGAGGAAGTTCAGAGGGAAACCGTGGGAGGAGTTCACGTTTGATTTTCGCGGACTTCCTAATCAGACTACGTATGCATGAGGGTGAATGTAGGTAGCTGGTGAAATCAGTTACGGCAGCCAACCCAGAAAGTTTCAAAAGAGAAGGAAGTTCAGACCGAAATCATGGGAGGGTTTCACGTATTGAATCTTTGATTTTCGTGGACTTACTTGTAACAGAATCACATCACTTACACACACGAGGATCAATATCGGTAGCTGTTGAAATCAGTTACGGCAGCGGACCGAAAAAATTTCGAAAGAGGAGGAAGTTCAGAACCCTTCCCATAGTCAGTAGGTGACACCGATGGGCTATGAAACGTTGCCATCCCTCAGATGAAACATTAAACCGTAGTTTCGTGTATGGGAGAGACAGTATTGTATTCTGCATGTTAAAGAACACGCTGTATTGCCTTGACGGGAGGCTACCATCTGTCTCCCAAAAGCTGTTCAGTGGGTCCCTTCCCCCAACCTTTTCTGAGCCATTTATCCTATTGTTTTCCCAGGGTCAACGTCCCTGATGCCCCCACCTATGAATGGCCCTGCTTTTATTTGATAGGCAGTGTAAATAATTACAGCTAAGTAGATTTGAAGTCAATAAATCTCCAGCTACACGTAACAGAGAGGATAAGAAGTGTTTATTCCTAAGTAGATTACATTATGCGTGAACCGAACTTTTTTTGCCATTGGACATAGTATGTTAAGCGATTATTAATATGCAGATATATATAAAAAAATAAGTGAAAAATTAAACACAACTTATATTATTTCCTAAGTATGAAAACACGAGACTTTGTTCTTTAACACTGAGAGAATTATATATTTTAAATTTAATCGCATTTGAACAAGCGATAATTAGTACTTCTATTTAAATTAATTCGAAAAGCATGATATCAGAGCATTAATAAATTTTCGTTTTCCAAACTCCAAAAACAGCTGTCAAAGTTTTTATATTTTTTGTTTTTCGATATAAGAACTAAAGAGAAATATATGAGTTATATTTTTCTGTTGGAAAATATAATTTTTTTTCAATAAATTCCAGTTTTGTTGAGAAATGTTAAACCTTTTCATTGCTGTTTTTTAATGAAATATTTACTTCATATATATATCTGCTTTCAAGAGAATTAAGTTCGGTGCTTCTGTAAAAAAAAATTAATTTAATAATGCTTTTGCTTTTTTTACCCTTCGTAATGCTCTTACCACGTCTTTTGGATATCGTCTTTGATGTCAGTTTTTTTTTTGTCGGCATCTTGCTCTCCTGTTAAGAACATTTAAGATAGTTGCAAGACAAAGAAAGTTCCTAAGTAGCCTAAGAAAATATTCCCAGCTTTATACTTTCAGCGAAAAATAACACTCTAATCAAATAATTCTCATTCAAGTGGTAATTAACGAAGTGAAAGAACTTTCTTTTTTTACTGTGAAATGAAAATAAATCGATATTCAACTCACACATCACAATGGCCTCACAGGAACTAGGAAGTATAATATGCCACCGGCATTACATCCAAAGTAATTATAAGATGATCGGACACTGTGTGGTGTGTGTGTGTGTGTATGTGTGTGTGGGGGGGGGGGCGCAGATTCTTATTTCGTCATGTGCAATCACATATGCTGCGTACTGAACTGCTCCGAATGTCGTGGGGGCGGGGTGGCTCAGTCGGTAGCGCGCCAGGCTCGTAATCTGTAGTTCCCAGGTCGAGTCCCAGCTGGGTCAGCGTTGAGATTTATCTCCGCAAAAATTCCCCTCCCTTCCCACGGTCAGTAGGGGGCACCGATGGGCTTGGAAAGGCCGCCGTCCGTCGGAGGGACGTTAAGCCGTGGCCCCGTGTGCGGGAGAGCCATACCCTGTGCACGTTAAAGAACACGCTGGATGGCCTTGACGGGAGGCTACCATCTGTCTCCAAACAGCTGTTCCAGTGGGTCCCCTCACCCAACCTTCTCTGAGCCTTCGGGGTCCATGTGACCTGGCCATTTAGCCCATGGTGTGCAAAAAAGTGCCGCTCAGAGGTAAAACAACCCAACCCAACGCACTCGAAAAAGTGCCTTCCGTCCTGTGAGCATACACAAGTCAGCCAGCTCAGACCCGAACAACAGCTCATGAGTCACATCATCACTTTAAAAAAATACGCCTATTACAGATATATATTTACAACAACAAAAATACAATAAAAATACAATACTAAACAAAAAGAAATACAGGGACATGACAGACACCCCTAGTTCTGTTTCTGCAAATACCAATGGCTGACGTGTGCCATGAGCATATATGTCTGTGCAATTAAGATTTAGACACTTTTCAATGATATCATAGATTAATCCATGATCAATCGATCCATAAAATTCACAGGTGATCCATGATAACTATGAATCCGAAGAATTCGTCGGCGGAAACTATCAATCCATGATATTAGCACGTGTGACATGAAAACTAGCGATTTATTAGATGCATAGGTGATCATGATAACTATCAATCCATGTGATTCACAACTGATCCATGATAACTATGAATCCATGAGATATATAGGTGTTCACGATAACTATCAATCCATGTGATTCACAACCGATCCATGATAACTATGAATCCATGAGATATATAGGTGATCACGATAACTATCAATCCATGTGATTCACAACTGATCCATGATAACTATGAATCCATGAGATTCATAGGTGATCATGATAATTTTTGATCCATGGAATTTATATGTGATCCATGGTAACTCTTGAGTGGATGATCCATGAGATATATAGGTGATCATGATAACTATCAATCCATGTGATTCACAACCGATCCATGATAACTATGAATCCATGAGATATATAGGTGATCACGATAACTATCAATCCATGTGATTCACAACCGATCCATGATAACTATGAATCCATGAGATATATAGGTGATCACGATAACTATCAATCCATGTGATTCACAACTGATCCATGATAACTATGAATCCATGAGATTCATAGGTGATCATGATAATTTTTGATCCATGGAATTTATATGTGATCCATGGTAACTCTTGAGTGGATGATCCATGAGATATATAGGTGATCATGATAACTATCAATCCATGTGATTCACAACCGATCCATGATAAATATGAATCCATGAGATATATAGGTGATCACGATAACTATCAATCCATGTGATTCACAACCGATCCATGATAACTATGAATCCATGAGATTCATAGGTGATCATGATAATTTTTGATCCATGGAATTTATATGTGATCCATGGTAACTCTTGAGTGGATGATCCATGAGATATATAGGTGATCATGATAACTATCAATCCATGTGATTCACAACCGATCCATGATAACTATGAATCCATGAGATATATAGGTGTTCACGATAACTATCAATCCATGTGATTCACAACCGATCCATGATAACTATGAATCCATGAGATATATAGGTGATCACGATAACTATCAATCCATGTGATTCACAACTGATCCATGATAACTATGAATCCATGAGATTCATAGGTGATCATGATAATTTTTGATCCATGGAATTTATATGTGATCCATGGTAACTCTTGAGTGGATGATCCATGAGATATATAGGTGATCATGATAACTATCAATCCATGTGATTCACAACCGATCCATGATAACTATGAATCCATGAGATATATAGGTGTTCACGATAACTATCAATCCATGTGATTCACAACCGATCCATGATAACTATGAATCCATGAGATATATAGGTGATCACGATAACTATCAATCCATGTGATTCACAACTGATCCATGATAACTATGAATCCATGAGATTCATAGGTGATCATGATAATTTTGATCCATGGAATTTATATGTGATCCATGGTAACTCTTGAGTGGATGATCCATGAGATATATAGGTGATCATGATAACTATCAATCCATGTGATTCACAACCGATCCATGATAAATATGAATCCATGAGATATATAGGTGATCACGATAACTATCAATCCATGTGATTCACAACCGATCCATGATAACTATGAATCCATTAGATATATAGGTGATCACGATAACTATCAATCCATGTGATTCACAACTGATCCATGATAACTATGAATCCATGAGATTCATAGGTGATCATGGTAATTTTTGATCCATGGAATTTATATGTGATCCATGGTAACTCTTGAGTGGATGATCCATGAGATATATAGGTGATCATGATAACTATCAATCCATGTGATTCACAACCGATCCATGATAACTATGAATCCATGAGATATATAGGTGATCACGATAACTATCAATCCATGTGATTCCCAACCGATCCATGATAACTATGAATCCATGAGATATATAGGTGATCACGATAACTATCAATCCATGTGATTCACAACTGATCCATGATAACTATGAATCCATGAGATTCATAGGTGATCATGATAATTTTTGATCCATGGGATTTATATGTGATCCATGGTAACTCTTGAGTGGATGATCCATGAGATATATAGGTGATCATGATAACTATCAATCCATGTGATTCACAACCGATCCATGATAACTATGAATCCATGAGATATATAGGTGATCACGATAACTATCAATCCATGTGATTCACAACCGATCCATGATAACTATGAATCCATGAGATATATAGGTGATCACGATAACTATCAATCCATGCGATTCACAACTGATCCATGATAACTATGAATCCATGAGATTCATAGGTGATCATGATAATTTTTGATCCATGGAATTTATATGTGATCCATGGTAACTCTTGAGTGGATGATCCATGAGATATATAGGTGATCATGATAACTATCAATCCATGTGATTCACAAGTGATCCATAATAATTGTGAACCCATGAGATTCATAGGTGATCCATGAAAGCTATTTATCCATGGAATTTACAGATGACCCATGATAACTCTCGATCCGTGAGAATCGTACGTTTTTTTATTGGAAATGAAAAATGAATTCAGAAGATTAATAAATGATCATTATAACTATCAATCAATGAGAGTCACAGGAAATCCATGAGATTGACAGATGATCTACCAGAACTTTCGATCCGTGAGATTCACATGTGATACATGAGATTTATCAATCCATGCTATTCACAGGTGATCCATGAAAACTATCGATCCATGAGATTCGCAGGTGTTCCTTGAAGAATGGCGATCCGTATTATTCACAGATGATCCATGAGAATCATAGCTCTCTGAGAAATGGGGCGGGGGTGCTCAGTCGGTAGCGCGCCAGGCTCGTAATCTGTAGTTCCCAGATTCGAGTCCCAGCTGGGTCAGTGTTGAGATTTA
This sequence comes from Ryuthela nishihirai, assembly GCA_038380435.1. Taxonomy (NCBI): domain Eukaryota; kingdom Metazoa; phylum Arthropoda; class Arachnida; order Araneae; family Heptathelidae; genus Ryuthela; species Ryuthela nishihirai. The sequence continues at coordinate 28,765,391 of JAWZYU010000026.1, forward strand.
TCTCCGCAAAATTCCCCGCCCTGCCCACGGTCAGTAGGGGACACCGATGGGCTTGGAAAGGCCGCCGTCCGTCGGATGGGACGTTAAGCCATGGCCCCGTGTGCGGGAGAGCCATACTCTGTGCACGTTAAAGGACACGCTGGATGGCCTTGACGGGAGGCTACCATCTGCCTCCCAACAGCTGTTCCAGTGGGTCCCCTCCCCCAACCTTCTCTGAGCCTTCGGGGTCCATGTGACCTGGCCATTTAGCCCATGGTGTGCAAAAAAGTGCCGCTCAGAGGTAAAACAAAGCTCCCTGACTCCCAACCCAAAGCTCCCTGAGAAAAGTGATCTGTAAGTATTATAGATTCGTGAAATTGATAGGCGAATCATGGGAATTGTCGATCAGTATAATTCCCATATGATCTATGAGAGCTATAGATCCATGAGATTCGATTCAGAAGTAATCCACGAGTACCTCCCGATTTATGATGTGGGGTGGCTCAGTCGATAGCGCGCCAGGATCGTAATCTGCATTCCGAGTCCCAGCTGGGTTAGCGTTAAGATTTATCTCCGCAAAACTCCCCGCCCTGCCCACGGTCAGTAGGTGACACCGATGGACATAAAAAGGCCGCCGTCCGTCGGATGGGGCGTTAAGTCATGACCCATGTGCGGCAGAGCTATACACTGTGCACGTTAAGGAACACGCTGGATGGCCTTGAAGGGAGGCTACCATCTGTCTTCCAACAGTTGTTCCAGTGGGTCTCCTCCCGCAACATTCTCTGAGCCTTCGGAGTCCTTATGATCTGGTAATTTAGCCCATTGCGTGCAAAAAAGTGCCGCTCAGAGGTAAAACAACCCAAACCAACCCAGTGGGTCTCCTCCCCCAACATTCTCTGTGCCTTTGGAGTCCTTGTGATCTGGCCATTTAGCCCATTCCGTGCAAAAAAGTGCCGCTCACAGATAAAACAACCCAAACCAACTCAGTGGGTCTCCTCCCCCAACATTCTCTGTGCCTTTGGAGTCCTTGTGATCTGGCCATTTAGCCCATTCCGTGCAAAAAAGTGCCGCTCAGAGGTAAAATAACCCAAACCAACCCAGTGGGTCTCCTCCCCCAACGTTCTCTGAGCCTTCGGAGTCCTTTGATCTGGCCATTTAGCCCATTGTGCGCAAAAAAGTGCTACTCAGAGGTAAACCAACCCAAACCAACCCAGTGAGTCTCCTCTCCCAACTTTCTCTGAGCCTTCGGAGTCCTTATGATCTGGCCATTTAGCCCAATGCGTGCAAAAAAGTGCCGCTCAGAGGTAAAACAACCTAAACCAACCCAGTGGGTCTCCTCCCCCAACATTCTCTAAGCCTTCGGAGTCTTTATGATCTGGTCATTTAGCCCATTGCGTGCAAAAAAGTGCCGATCAGAGGTGAAACAACCCAAACCAACCCAGTGGGTCTCCTCTCCCAACATTCTCTGAGCCTTCGGAGTCCTTGTGATCTGGCCATTTTGCCATTTGCGCGCAAAAAAGTGCCGCTCAGAGGTAAAACAACCCAAACCAACCCAGTGGGTCTCCTCCCCCAACATTCTCTGAGCTTTCGGAGTCCTTGTGATCTGGCCATTTAGGCCATTGTGTGCAAAAAGTGCTGCTCAGAAGTAAAACAACCCAAACCAACCCAGTGGGTCTGCTCCCCCAACATTCTCTGAGCCTTCGGAGTCCTTGTGATCTGGCCATTTAGCCCATTGCGTGCAAAAAAGTGCCGCTCAGAGGTAAACAACCCAAACTAACCCAGTGGGTCTCCTCCCCCAACATTCTCTGAGCCTTCGGAGTCCTTGTGATCTGGCCATTTAGCCCATTGAGTGCAAAAAAGTGCCGCTCAGAGGTAAAACAACCCAAACCAACCCAATGGGTCTCCTCCCCCAAGGGGCGGGGGTGGCTCAGTCGGTAGCGCGCCAGGCTCGTAATCTGTAGTTCCTAGGTTCGAGTCCCAGCTGGGTCAGCGTTGAGATTTATCTCCGCAAAATTCCCCGCCCTGCCCACGGTCAGTAGGGGACACCGATGGGCTTGGAAAGGCCGCCGTCCGTCGGATGGGACGTTAAGCCGTGGCCCCGTGTGCGGGAGAGCCATACCCTGTGCACGTTAAAGAACACGCTGGATGGCCTTGACGGGAGGCTACCATCTGTCTCCCAACAGCTGTTCCAGTGGGTCCCCCCCCCAACCTTCTCTGAGCCTTCGGGGTCCATGTGACCTGGCCATTTAGCAAATGGTGTGCAAAAAAGTGCCGCTCAGAGGTAAAACAACCCAACCCAACTCCTCCCCCAACATTCTCTGAGCCTTTGGAGGCCTTGTGATCTGGCCATTTAGCCCATTGCGTGCAAAAAAGTGCCGCTCAGAGGTAAAACAACCCAAACCAACCCAGTGGGTCTCCTCCCCCAACATTCTCTGAACTTTCGGAGTCATTATGATCTGGTCATTTAGCCCATTGCGTGCAAAAAAGTGCCGCTCAGAGGTAAAACAACACAAACCAACCCAGTGGGTCTCCTCCCCCAACATTCTCTGAGTCTTCGGAGGCCTTGTGATCTGGCCATTTAGCCCATTGCGTGCAAAAAAGTGCCACTCAGAGGTAAAACAACCCAACCCGATTTTATACATGCAATCCGTGAGAATAAAACCTGTAGGTAAGCTAGTGAATTGTTTAATTACACATGTACGTTAAAATGTAGATAATTTTTTTTGTTCACGTAATTATTTTTATTCCTTTGCTAAGCGAAAAATAAACAGGAAAGGTGTGTAGGAACAGAAAATGCAGGGGATAAGTTCATAAATATAAAGCAGTAATTCCTTCGGCCATCTTTCGTGCAAATACCTGCTTTATGTCTTGGTGAAGTTCCCAGGTTCGAGTCTCAAGTCTGGCAGCTTTGATATTTTATCTCTGTTATCCGCCATCTTGCCTTCAACGAGAAAGGGTTGGGGTTGGATTGTTTTACTTCTGAGCGGCCTTTTTTGCACACCATGGGCTAAATTTCCAGGTCACAAGGACCCCGAAGTCTCAGAGAAGGTTGGGGGAGAAGACCCAATGGAACAGTTCTTGGAAGACAGATGGTAGCCTCCCGTCAAGGCCATCCAGCGTGATCTTTAACGTTGGGTTGTTTTACCTCTGAGCGGCACTTTTTTGCACACCATGGGCTAAATTCCCAGGTCACAAGGACCCCGAAGGCTCAGAGAAGGTTGGGGGAGGAGACCCACTGAAACAGTTGTTGGAAGACAGATGGTAGCCTCCCGTCAAGGCCATCCAGCGTGTTCTTTAACGTTGGGTTGTTTTACCTCTGAGCGGCACTTTTTTGCATACCATGGGCTAAATTTCCAGGTCACAAGGACCCCAAAGTCTCAGAGAAAGTTGGGGGAGGAGACCCACTGAAACAGTTGTTGGAAGACAGATGGTAGCCTCCAGTCAAGGCCATCCAGCGTGTTCTTTTATGTGCACAGGATATGGCTCTCTAGCACACGGAGTCACGGCTTAACATCCCATCAGACGGACGGCGATATTTCCAAGCTCATCGGATTCAATGAGAAAGGAAGACACTTAAGGTCTTGGGAAGGTCTCCGGATAGGACATTATGAGTACCACATCCTGCGCACTTTAAGAATAAATGTATGGATCTTGTTGGGAGGTTTCCATTTGTCTCTTTAACAGCTGCAGAGTGGATTCCATTCCTCTAATCTTCTTTGAGCCCTCGTGTGCTTACGACATGACTATATATTTAGCTCATTTTGCGCGAAATAAACTCCATTCTCTGAGTCTATTCGCTCATCTTGTCTCCTCTAATTCTCTCTAATTAGCTGACAACTATTATAGTTTGCATCTTGTCGAAATTAAGAGTTCCACAGATGCTGGAATTCCAATTACATTTCTCCCTTTCCGTCAGTCCCTTCCATAACATTCAGGGGCGGGGGTGGCTCAGTCTGTAGCGCTGCAGGCTCGTAATCTACAATTACCAGGTTCGAGTCCCAGCTGGGTCAGCGTTGAGATTTATTTCTGCAAAACTCCCCGCCCTGCACCCCTCGATGCGAGAGCCTGTCCGTGGTGAGGGGACCACCCTGTGAAGGTTCCGCTGGCTTGGTTACCTTCACAGGGTCCTAAACGCTCGCCCGCGTGTTTGCCGTGCGCGGAGACCCGTGTCCCTGGAAAGGAGGATCCTGGCAGTTGCTCAGGGGTCCCCGTCTTCTCTCCCCAGCTCATGACTGGTGGGGTCCCCTTTGGCCGTATTGCCATCGGGGAGCCTGTCTGTCGCGGGGCTGGGCAGCGACTTCCGGGGCCGCTGCTATACACTGCTTTGGCCTCTGCTTCAGGTAAACGGGAGGTCCTGGGGTGGCCCCCTCAGGATCAATCGGCTGGTGGGCTGGTCCTGCTAGGGTCAACTATGCAGATCGGTGAGTAACCTTGTCCACCGTCCGGACAACGGTTTGCGAGTTTCCACACACATTTACTAATTTTGTAGTTTTCTTTCTTTTGTGTGGCCAGCTCTTGCCTCACACTTTATTGCTTTGTTGCTTCTTTTATTTTGTGGGAACTCCGACGAGTTTCCCGCCACTTCTCTTTTTCTTTTCTTTTTGTTTTGTTGTGCGGGCTTGGCTCACTGCCTGTATGGGTATGGTGCCCGGGCAGCCCTGGCGCCCGACTGGGCGTCCCCTTGTTGGACTCCATGGTGGGTGGGGACAACGGGCACTGAATTTTCTAAAACAAACATGAGTTCCACAACTCAAAATTCATCGGTCAATGCCGCCAAGAGGGCTCGCCATGAACCCCCAACTTCTTTGTCTTTGCCTTCGCCTTCGTGTGTGTCTCCGTCTCCGAAGTTCCTGATCATCCACTCTACGGGTGATCAGGTTCTTGGGGACATGTCTCCGTTTTTTATACACAAGGGTATTCAAGGTCTTGCGGGAGAACCGAAATCTGGCAAGCGCCTAAGATCCGGTGACTTGCAGGTGGAGACTGCATGCTCCAAACATTCGGAGCTTCTATTAAAGGTTACAGCGATTGGTGGAGTGGCAGTCGAAGTCACTCCACACAAGACGCTCAATTCCTCCCGGGGCGTGATCTCCGAGTGGGGCCTCCTCAAGGTTTCTGAGGAGGAAATCCTCTCGGAGCTTTCGGCCCAGGGAGTGATCGCAGTCCACCGGGTTTCGTCACGCCGTAATGGAAAGTTAGAACCCAGCCGGGTACTAATTCTAACTTTCAACACACCACGCCTGCCTACTTCCATCAAGGCAGGATACTTACACTGCGAGGTGCGGCCATTTATCCCCAATCCTCTGCGTTGCTTTCAATGCCAGAGGTTTGGCCATGCCCGCACCGCATGCCGGGGCAAGCCCACCTGTGCTCGTTGTGGCAGTCAGGATCATCTCGAACCTGACTGCACAGCAGATAAGGCATGCTGTGTAAACTGCCGTGGTGAACATCCGGCGTACTCCCGCGACTGTCCGAAGTGGCTGGAGGAGAAAGAGGTACAGCGCCTCAAGACCCTACATAACATCAGCTATCCAGAGGCGAGAAAGCTCGCTGCACCGCCTGCCCCACCTGGCAAGGTCTCCTATGCCGGTGCGGTTGCCGGAAAGCCCATCGTTAAGATGGCTTCCGTGGCGGTGCAGACCGACATCAGCGTTCCACCAGCTGAATCTTTCTCGCCTGCTGCCAAGTACCTCTTGACGCAGGCGAAGCCGACGTTGGTGTCAACCTCGACATCGACACCGGTTTCTATTCCTGTGTCTGTGCCTTCCACATCCACCTCCGGAAGGCCCCCTCCACCCCGCTCACAGACAGCAAGACCTACGAAACCCAAGGGGCCCCCGCCGGGGCCCAAAAAGAAAATTTTACCTCCTCGTTCGGCGGTCTCGGATCCATGTTGCTCGGACGACTCCGAGGACATGGACACCGACCGCCCTAATTTTCCTAAACCGTCGCTGGCGACGGTTAAAATAAATCGAAAGACGTCCGCCAATTCTTCCAAGACCTGAGATGGCCACACTCCTTCAATGGAACTGTCGTGGATTCCAGAGGAATATTGACGACATCAAGGTTCTCCTGAGGGCACACCAACCCCTTTGCGTGTGCCTTCAGGAGACATTCTTGCAGACAGCCAACAATCCCACTATCCGGCACTTTTCTCTGGTTCGCCGGGACCGGGATGGAGATGGTCCAGCTCACGGGGGTGTTGCCATCCTCGTGAGCAACCATTCTCCATTTCAGGTCATTCCCCTCACCACCGACTTAGAGGCGGTCGCCATCCGCCTCTTTGTGGGATTTTCGTTGACTGTCTGTTCTGTCTATCTCCCGCCCGGAAGCGTCATTTTCCGGGATGACCTTGATGACCTCGTCTCGCAGCTGCCGTCCCCCTTCCTCATCATGGGGGACTTCAACGGCCACAGTCCGCTCTGGGGCAGTGCTGACACCAACGGGAGGGGCAGCAGTGGCTCCTGGATCCATCGCTCTCCCTGTTGAACACCGGTGTCAGTACCTACTTTCACACCCCAACCCGCACATTCACTGCCATTGACCTCACCATCTGCTCCTCCTCGATCCTTCCACTCTTTACATGGGAGGTCGAGGACAATCCATATGGAAGCGATCACCTCCCCGTGGTGTGCACCATCTCTCGTGGGGGGCCCTGCAGCCCTTCGCGTGTCTCCCGGTGGAGGCTTGATCGGGCTGACTGGAGTGGCTTCGAGCTCTTGTCTGAGCTTGATGATCACTCTGTCAGCCAGGAGCCCATCAATGTCGCAGTGGCGGAGTTGACGGACTGCATCGTCCATGCAGCTGCCTCTACTATTCCTCAGACCTCGACTCGGTTTCCACGGTTCCCAAAACCGTGGTGGAATCCCGACTGCACCGCAGCTCGTAAGGCTCAGAACAAGGCTTGGGGGGTGTTTCGGAGATATCCGACGTCCCCCAACCTCGAAGCTTTGAAACGCGCCAGGGCGAAAGCCCGTTTCGTCCGGCGCCAGAGCCAGAAGGAATCTTGGATGAAATATACTTCTTCTATCACCCGCACGACCAGTTCTAAGGTCGTGTGGGATAAGGTCCGGAAGATGGGTGGGAAGTACACGTCCCACTCATTATCGATCCTGGAGCACAATGGACAGGCAATTGCTGATCCTCGTGCAATTGCCGACACTCTGGGGGAGTCATTCTCCTCCATCTCCTCCTCTTCCTCGTACTCCCCCGAGTTTCTGGCCCAGAAGAGCAGGGCCGAACGCTCTCCGCTGTCCTTCCATTCGAATGGCCTGGAGTCTTACAACAGGCCATTCACAGCGGAGGAGCTTCGCCGTGCTCTGCACACTTCTCGTGCTTCTGCTGTTGGGCCAGACAATGTCCATTATGCCATGCTCCAACATCTCTCACCATCGAGTAAGGATCGACTGCTCCGACTCTTCAACCGTCTTTATATCGAGGAGCAGTTTCCGGACTCCTGGCGGGAGGCCATCGTCTTGGCCTTCCCTAAGCCAGGGAAAGATCCCAAGATTCCATCCAATTATCGTCCAATTGCGTTGACGAGCTGCGTCTGCAAGGTGTTGGAAAGGATGGTAAATACCAGGCTGGCCTGGTATTTGGAACATCACGGCCTTCTTTCCAACACCCAGTGTGGCTTTCGCAGGCACCGGTCTACCTTAGACCACCTGATCCGCCTCGAATCGGCGATCAGGAATTCCTTTTTACGTAGAGAGCACCTGGTGTCCATTTTCTTCGACATCGAAAAAGCGTACGACACGGCATGGAGATTCGGCATTCTTCGTGACCTTCACAGCTTCGGCTTGCGAGGTCACATGCCGATCTTCATTGCAAACTTTTTATCTTCTCGTCTTTTTCGAGTTCGTGTCGGCAACACTCTGTCGCGGCCTTTCCCCCAAGAACAGGGGGTGCCACAAGGCTGCGTCCTGAGTGTTACGCTTTTCGCTGTCAAGATAAATTCCATTACACGGCAACTTCCTCCAACTGTAGGCAATGCCCTTTATGTTGATGACTTTAGCATCTTTTGCTCATCGTCCAGCATGAGGGTCATTGAACGACAACTGCAAACTGCCCTGAACAATCTCTCGGTTTGGGCGACGGCCAATGGGTTCCAGTTCTCCCCACAGAAGACCGCTTGTGTGCACTTTTGCCGCAAGCGTAATCTTCATCTGGACCCCGAGCTGCGGCTCGGGGGTAACATCATTCCAGTTGTGGCGGAGACCAAGTTTCTCGGTCTCATCTTCGACCGGAAATTGACCTTTTTATCTCATATTCGACATCTCAGGTCCAAGTGCACGCGGGCATTGAACATCATCAAGGTCCTCTCCTCCCTCTCTTGGGGGGCGGACCGATGTTCTTTGCTCCGCCTTTACCGTGCACTTGTCCGGTCGAAACTGGACTACGGATCCCAGGTGTATGACTCCGCCCGGGATTCGGTGGTGAAAGTGCTGGACCCACTCCATCATCAGGCCCTCGGTGTGTGCACGGGGGCCTTCCGCACTTCGCCGGTCCAGAGTCTCTACGTTGAGACCGATGAACCTTCTTTATCTATTCGCCGTCAGCAGTTGTCCCTACAGTATGCATCAAAATTGCGATCCCTGCCAGGCCATCCCACTTGGGACTGCGTTTTCAGTCCCAGGTGGGAAATGTTATACCAGAATCGGCCGACTGCCATTCGTCCTTTCGGTTTGCGTGTCCGAGGCTACCTCAGAGACATCAACACCAGTCTCGATAGCATCGCACAGTCGACAGCTGAGCCACTTCCACCTTGGCTCGCTGTTTCCCCTTCCTGCGATTTTTCCTTGTGCAGGACGGGGAAGGCCTTTACACCTGACTGTGTGTACCGGCAACTCTTTGCCAGCCATCGTGCTGAGCACCCGGACTTCTTGCCTGTCTTCACAGATGGCTCGAAGTCCGGCACTTCGGTGGGATCAGCCATGGTCTGCTGTGATGTAATCATTGCAGACCAGATCCCACAGCAGTGTTCCATCTTCACTGCTGAGTTGCATGCTATCAGCATTGCCTTGGACCATATAGCAGCTAAGCATCATCGTCGGTGTGTGCTTTACACCGACTCGCTTAGCTCGCTACAGGCTTTGATCTCGGTGAGGCATCGGCCTCACCCTGTTCTCTCCAAGATCCGCCAGCAGCTCCATCGTCTGGCAGCCACCACCACGATTCTCTTCTGTTGGGTGCCCGGTCATGTCGGGATCAGGGGCAACGACTTGGCAGATGCTGCTGCCAAGTCCGCCACGCCCCTGTCCGACTCTCCGTTGCCGGTTCCATATGTGGATTTCCGGCAGCGTTTCACCATCGAGCTCCGGGCACAGTGGCAGAGATCTTGGTCTGAACAGGTTGCTAACAAGCTCTTCGAGATCAAGCCCATTGTCAAACCGTGGCAGTCTTGTTTTCGCAGGAATCGTAAAGAGGAAGTTGTCCTTGCTCGGCTCCGCTTAGGTCACTCGTTTTTAACCCACTCTTTTCTTCTTAAGGCGGACGCAGTACCTAAGTGCGAGTTTTGTGACACCGTTTTAACAGTTAAACATATTTTAATTGAATGTCATTGTTTTAACCTTGAACGACGTATGTTTTTTAACTTCCATGATTTTACGTCCGAGCCCCTTACACTCGGACATCTTTTATCCGACCATTGTACTTTTACCTCTCTCTTTCAATTTTTACGATTTACTGGATATTTTAATCGCATATAGTTTTTACTCTTCAGCTTTTTACATCTATGATTATACAACCTTATACATTGTTTGTGTATCCCAGGTCATTTACACCTGGTATTCTATTGTTTTCTTTTGTATTTTTACACTTGTTCTCTGTTGTTTTACCTTTTTACAATTTTGCTAATTTCTTTTAAATGTGGTTGCGGGTTTACATGACTTTTATCTTTTATATTGTCTTTTGTTTGGCGCATTATGGCCTAGTCGCCGATGCGCCATAAAACCCAAAACAACCAACCAACCCCGCCCTGCCCGTGGTCAGTAGGGGACACCGATGGGCTTGGAAAGGCAACCGTCCATCGGATGGGATGTTAAGCCATGTCACCGTGTACGAGAGAGCCATACCTTGCGCACGTTAAAGAATATGTTGGATGGCCATGACGGGAGGCTACCATCTGTCTCCCAACAGCTATTCCAGTTGGTCCCCTCCCCCAAAAATTCTCTGAGCCTTCGGAGCCCTTGTGACCTGGCCATTTAGCCCATGGTGTGCAAAAAAAGTGCCGCTCAGAGGTAAAACAATCTAATCCAATCCATAACCTTCAGGGTGTTTTTAGTTTGAACCAAAGCCACCTGATTTAGTTTGGTTGTTTTACCTCTGAATGGCACTTTTTTGTACACAATGGGTTAAAGGAACAAGTCTCAAGGATCTCGAGGGCTCAGCGAAAGTTGGGAAAGGACCCACTGGAACAGGGAGACAGATGGTCCCCCTCCCGTCAAGGCCATCCGACGTGCTCTTTAATCTGCACAGCGGGAAGAACGCCCCCTCACAGGGGGTCACTGCTTAAAGTCCCATCCGACTAACGACACTGCTTAAAGTCCCATCCGACTAACGACACTGCTTAAAGTCCCATCCGACTAACGACACTGCTTAAAGTCCCATCCGACTAACGACACTGCTTAGAGTCCCAAACGACTAACGACACTGCTTAGAGTCCCATCCGACTAATGACACTGCTTAGAGTCCCATCCGACGAACGACACTGCTTAGAGTCCCATCCGACCAACGACACTGCTTAGAGTCCCATCCGACTAACGACACTGCTTAAAGTCCCATCCGACTAACGACACTGCTTAAAGTCCCATCCGACTAACGACACTGCTTAGAGTCCCATCCGACTAACGACACTGCTTAGAGTCCCAAACGACTAACGACACTGCTTAGAGTCCCATCCGACTAATGACACTGCTTAGAGTCCCATCCGACGAACGACACTGCTTAGAGTCCCATCCGACCAACGACACTGCTTAGAGTCCCATCCGACTAACGACACTGCTTAGAGTCCATTCCGACTAACGACACTGCTTAGAGTCCCATCCGACTAACGACACTGCTTAGAGTCCCATCCGACTAACGACACTGCTTACAGTCCCATCCGACTAACGACACTGCTTAAAGTCCCATCCGACTAACGACACTGCTTAAAGTCCCATCCGACCAACGACACTGCGTAAAGTCCCATCCGACCAACGACACTGCTTAGAGTCCCATCCGACTAACGACACTGCTTAGAGTCCCATCCGACTAACGACACTGCTTACAGTCCCATCCGACTAACGACACTGCTTAAAGTCCCATCCGACTAACGACACTGCTTAAAGTCCCATCCGACTAACGACACTGCTTAAAGTCCCATCCGACCAACGACACTGCGTAAAGTCCCATCCGACCAACGACACTGCTTAGAGTCCCATCCGACTAACGACACTGCTTAGAGTCCCATCCGACTAACGACACTGCTTAGAGTCCCATCCGACTAACGACACTGCTTAGAGTCCCATCCGACTAACGACACTGCTTCGAGTCCCATCCGACTAACGACACTGCTTAGAGTCCCATCCGACTAACGACACTGCTTAGAGTCCCATCCGACTAACGACACTGCTTAGAGTCCCATCCGACTAACGACACTGCTTAGAGTCCCATCCGACTAACGACACTGCTTAGAGTCCCATTCGACTAACGACACTACTTAGAGTCCCATCCGACTAACGACACTGCTTAGAGTCCCATCCGACTAACGACACTGTTTAGAGTCCCATCCGACTAACGACAGGTTTTCCAAGCCCATCGGTGTACCCTAATGATCCAGAGTGGACAGTATACTTTCCAATTAAATTAAAAAAATTGTTTGCTTTAGCGATAAACTTTTTTTGGACTTCCACTGAATGAAATGGAGACATAAAACAGACCGTAAGTAAACAGACCGTAAGTAATCCACGAGAACTCGGAGGTTTGGAACTGCCGCCGCCCGTCGAATATGATGTTAAAACGTGGCCCCGTGTGCAGGAGAGCCATACCCTATGCACGATAAGGAACATGCTAAATGACCTTGACGGGAAGTTGTACAGTGGGTATCCTTCTCTAAATCTTCTTTAAGTCTCGGGGTCCTTGTGACCTGGCCATTAAGCCCATCGTGTGCAAAAGAGTGCCACTCAGAGATAAAATCTGAGCTTGGCGAGACCTCAGCAGAAAGACAACAGATAAAATGAAACTTTGACATTATATTTGCGTTATATTTTCCGGTTAAATTAAAAAAAAATTGTTTGTTTTAGCAATAAACTTATTTTTGGACTTCCACTGTATGAAATGGAGACATAAAACAGACGATGAAACGGCGAATTAGCAAAATGGAACATCTGCTGTCTCTACTTGCCTGATTGACGCTAGCATCTGCAGCCTGCTCCATTTCACGTGATGTCAGAAGACCAGTGCGTCACAACGAACAGATGTTCCTTTCCTTTTCGGTTGGCGATAACACAGCCAATTTTCTCACGCAGAAGACCAGATAGTGGTTGAAAAAGTAAAGGACATCGTTGTTATTTTTTTTATGTAATTAATTAAGTTTTCCGAACGCCGTTAAATAACATTGTGCAAAAATAAATGGAGAGCGCACTTAGATATTCTATAAATTAAGAGATTTTAATTCTGTGTAAAAGAAAACGAGGTTTATGGATTGGGGTGTTTTACCTCTGAGCGGCACTTTTATGCACACCATGGGCTAAATGGCCAGGTCACAAGGACCCCGAATGCTTAGAAAACGTTGGGGGAGGGGAGTCACTGCAACAGCTGTTGGGAGACAGATGATAGCCTCCCGTCAAGGCCATCCAGCGTGTTCTTTAACTTGCACAGGGTATGGCTCTTCCGCACACGGGGCTACGGCTTAACGTCCCATCCGACGGACGGCGGCCTTTCCAAGCCCATCGGTGTACCCTACTGACCGTGGGCAGGGCGGGGAATTTTGCGGAGATAAATCTCAATTCTGACCCAGCTGGGACTCGAACCTGGGAACTACAGATTACGAGCCTGGCACGCTACCGACTGAGCCACCCCCGCTCCCTTTTGTATGGTTATACTCATCAACTTCATGTTCTTGTATATATCAGTTATTAGTGTCATATTGATTTATTTTCACCTTCGCATTGTGTGAAAAAAAGTGCGGCTCAGAGGTAAAAAAATCTGATTAAACGACATCTGAATAAAACAGTGCATCTCACAAAATTCTCTTTAGCATTAAGCAGGTGCCATTTGGGCTCACATTAACAACACCTACTTTTCAAACGAATTTTATCCAACACTTATTACTTTGGAAACTCACACTCATGAAATCTTTTCATTTTGTTTAAAGGGGCGGGGGTGGGTCAGTCGGTAGCGCACCAAGCTCGTAATCTGTAGTTCCCAGGTTCGAGTCCCAGCTGGGTCAGCGTTGATATTTATCTCCGCAAAATTCCCCGCTCTGCCCACTGTCAGTAGGGGACACCGATGGGCTTGGAAAGGCCGCCGTCCGTCGGATGGAACGTTAAGCCGTGGACCCGTATGCGCTAGAGACATACCCTGTGCACGTTAAAGAACACGCTGGATGGCCTTGACGGGAGGCTACCATCTGTCTCCCAACAGCTGTTCCAGTGGGTCCCCTCCCCCAACCTTCTCTGAGCCTTCAGGGTCCATGTGACCTGGCCATTTAGCCCATGGTGTGCAAAAAAGTGCCGCTCAGAGGTGAAACAACCCAATCCAAAACCACCTGATGTCCTCTGCTCAGATCTTTGATGTTATTTCCCAGGGAAGCAAGGAATTGTTTTATTCCACAGCAAAGCAACTCGGAATAATGTTACAGAAATTAAGATTTGTATTCGCTTTTATTCGCCACTAAACTGTTAAAACCAAGGTGGCCTTTTATCTCATACTTAGCAAATTTTCCGTTTAGGTTTAACGGGTCCCTGGAGTGAGAAAATGGAAGTTGCTTTAAACACAAACTGCAGTTCTATTACAGTTAGAGACTTGAATTTTCAACTCAACACGAGGGAATCTCGTGACCAAAATTTGGAACCGGACTGACGAGAATTTGAGAAATTAAGGAGGATTCCACATCCTTTTGAAAAGAGATAAATATCTTCAAAAGTGAGGGGCGGGGGTAGCTCAGTCGGTAGCGTGCCAGGCTCGTAATCTGTAGTTCCCAGGTTCGAGTCCAAGCTGGGTCAGCGTTGAGATTTATCTCCGCAAAAATTCCCCGTCCTGCCCACGGTCAGTAGGGAACACCGATGTGCTTGGAAAGGCCGCCGTCCGTCGGATGTGACGTTAAGCCGTGGCCCCGTGTGTGTGGAGAGCCATACCCTGTGCACATTAAAGAACACGCTGGATTGCCTTGACGGGAGGATACCATCTGTTTCCCAACAGCTGTTCCAGTGGGTCCCCTTCTACAACCTTCTCTGAGTCTTCAGGGTTCTTGTCACCTGGCCATTTAGCCCATGGTGTGCAAAAAACTGCTGCTCAGAGTTAAAACAGCCCAACCCTTGCTTTATTATCAAACACTTAAACAATAATTTTATTTTTTCAAATTCAGTTTGCTATTCGGATAATATTTGCGAATGATTTTCCATGCACAAACTGCTGCTCCGAAAATACCGATGATTATTCTGATGAACGTCATCATTATTCCCAAAATCAAACCGATCCTAGACCCTAGATATTCCTCACGATCATCAAAATACTCAATGGTGGTCTGAGTTGGCATGATCATCAGAATATTCACTGGTGGTCTGAGTTGGGTTGTTTTACCTCTGAGCGGCAATTTTTTGCACACCATGGGCTAAATGGCCAGGTCACATGGACCCTGAAGGCTCAGAGAAGGTTGGGGGAGGGGACCCACTGGAACAGCTGTTGGGAGACAGATGGTAGCCTCCCGTCAAGGCCATCCAGCGTGTTCTTTAACGTGCACAGGGTATGTCTCTCCCGCACACGGGGCCACGGCTTAACGTCCCATCCGACGGACGGCGGCCTTTCCAAGCCCATCGTTGTCCCCTACTGACCGTGGGCAGGGCGGGGAATTTTGCGGAGATAAATCTCAACGCTGATCCAGCTGGGACTCGAAACTGGGAACTACAGATTACGAGCCTGGAGCGCTACCGACTGAGCCACCCCCGCCCCACTGGTGGTCTGAAGTATCGTGTCTTGAATTTAAGTTTCTATTACAGTAAGGAAGGCGAGACAGCCATAAAGCCTTAGTCGCCGAGCAACACGCTTATTACCTTACACTGCGCACATATTATTAAAACCTCTAGCAGCTATTCAAATTCTCGTGTTACCTTCCGTGCTATCTGCCACACAACTGTCAATGTAATTTAAGATCCCTGCGAGGCACATAACGTACGTTTAAAGCAATAGAGAATTGGTAATTTATACTGTCAGCTAACAATTCTGCGCCATCTGTCAGATAAACTTTAATGTACGTAATACGTTTGTAACGAATTGTTCTGAATTGGAAACCATAAATTAATCTCAACTGTAGGCTCTATGAACCTAAACTTGTTTGTTAGTCCTACAGGTTTCGATTGTTTTGCCTGAAAGTTATTGTTTTGCACACAATAGGTAGAATGGTTAAGTTATAATATGTAGGGTACGGGAAATCTGCTGGGGCGGGGGTGGCTCAGTCGGTAGCGCGCCAGGCTCGTAATCTGTAGTTCCCAGGTTCGAGTCCCAGCTGGGTCAATGTTGAGATTTATCTCCGCAAAATTCCCCGCCCTGCCCACGGTCATTAGGGGACACCGATGGGCTTGGAAAGGCCGCCGTCCGTCGGATGGGACGTTAAGCCGTGGCCCCGTGTGCGGGAGAGCCATACCACGCACTTGTGCACGTTAAAGAACACGCTGGATGGCCTTGACGGGAGGCTACCATCTGTCTCCCAACAGCTGTTCCAGTGGGTCCCCTCCCCCAACCTTCTATGAACCTTCGGGGTCCATGTGACCTGGCCATTTAGCCCATTTGTGTGCAAAAAAGTGCCGCTTAGAGGTAAAACAACCCAACTCAGTGCGTTCCAAATAGCATCAAGCAAGTGGGCAATGGCCTCGTTTTGCACCGACATTTATTGTCATCGATTTGTTGATTTCCTTTACCCAATAATGAAGACAGTCACTCCGTCCTCCTGACGAGGAAATCGTCGAATCGATAATGACGCTAGAAATGCCTTCTTGGCTTCATTCAGGCGAAGGAAAATACTTCCTGGTGGCGATAATTTATGCAATTGCGACGGAAACTTCGACTGCATTCATAATGGGCAAATATTGACGGTAATGAGTCTCAGCATTACGTGAGGATCATTTCCCTGGGGACACGTTACTTGGAGAGACTTAGAAACGTTTTTTTTTACAAAGTATTTAAAGTTTTCTTTAAGACTATGTTTTACTGGTTTTTCTTGGGGCGGGGGTGGCTCAGTCGGTAGCGCGCCAGGCTCGTAATCTGTAGTTCCCAGGTTCGAGTCCCAGCTGGGTCAGCGTTGAGATTTATCTCCGCAAAAATACCCCGCCCTACCCACGGTCAGTAGGGGACACCGATGGGCTTGGAAAGGCCGCCGTCCGTCAGATGCGACGTTAAGCCGTGGCCCCGTGTGCGGGAGAGCCATACCCTGTGCACGTTAAAGAACACGCTGGATGGCCTTGACGGGAGGCTACTATCTGTCTCCCAACAGCTGTTCCAGTGGGTCCCCTCCCCCAACCTTCTCTGAATCTTCGGGGTCCATGTGCAGCTCAGAGGTAAAACAACCCAACCCAACAACCTTACTGGTTTTTCAAAGTCACTACTAAGTGACTTTCAATTGCATACTGCTGTTCATAATTTAAGGAAGTCGAGCAAATGACAAATATTTCAAGAAATCCTTTTTAGAATTTAAAGAAAGTGCCATAAGCCGGTGGTCGAGTGGTAAGCGCGCTTGGCTGCTGATCTACGGGATCTGGATTCGAGCCCTGGGTAATGTGTGTGTTGTTTTTCTGCTGATGTCCTGCCCTCTTCACAGATCTTGTAGTGGCATATAAACTGACAGGCTCCTGTCACACCTCTGTGGCAAGTCTTTTAGAAATCTCTGTTACAAATCCTCTGAAAAAAAAAAAAGCCCTCAAGCATCTGCTTGAGGGGTATTTCTTTTTTCAGAGGATTTGTAATATATACAATATACTTATATTTACATTTGAGATAAAGAATATCAATCTTCTTTCAATTATAAAATTAATTTTCAATCAAAGACTATAACGGAATTTTTTTATTTATAAAAAATTATAAATCATCGCAGATATTGAAATTAGCGTTATTTAGTTATGAGTATGAGTGTCCCTAGTAGCAATACAACTTGCACTACGTGCTCTCATGCTTCTAATAAGGTTATCCAACAATGCAGAGGGTAGAAAATCCAACATTATCTTTCCTTGTCTATGAACGTCTTTACACTTCTTTCCAAAATTCCCCGCCCTGCCCACGGTCAGTAGGGGACACCGATGGGCTTGGAAAGGCCGCCGTCCGTGGGATGGGACGTTAAGCCGTGGCCCCGTGTGTGGGAGAGCCATACCCTGTGCACGTTAAAGAACACGCTGGATGGCCTTGACGGGAGGCTACCATCTGTCTCCCAACAGCTGTTCCAGTGGGTCCCCTCCCCCAACCTTCTCTGAGCCTTCGGGGTCCATGTGACCTGGCCATTTAGCCCATGGTGTGCAAAAAAGTGCCGCTCAGAGGTAAACAACCCAACAACCCAACACTTCTTTCCTGGACAATGAATACCCCAACACTTTCACTTCTGGTCTTTGTATACCTCTACCATTTCTTTCCTGGTCTATGAATGACCCTACACTTTCTTTCCTGGACAATGAATACTCCCAAGACTTTCACTTCTGGTCTTTGTATACCTCTACCATTTCTTTCCTGGTCTATGAATGACACTATACTTTCTTTCCTGCACAATGAATACCCCCAACACTTTCACTTCTGGTCTTTGATTTTTTTTCTCTCCTTTGCCTAACCTCATCATTAGTTACAAAGTTGAACCACCTAATGCCCAAGATACTGCGTAAGCATCTGGAATCAAAAGCATCTAGTTTCCTGTTATCTTGTTTACAAAGTGTCCAAGTTTCACTACCATAACTAACCCTAGAAAGAACCAAACTATTATACAGTGTAATTTTAGTCTTTAGGTGTATACGCCTATTTCTCCACACTCTCCATAGATTCTTAAAAGTCCCAGCAGCAATCCCTATTCGTCTGTTAATCTTATGCCGCACATCACCATTATCTGTTACATAGCTTCCAAGAGAATTAAACTGTGACACCTGCTCAAGACTGCAAACATTCAGATTAACTGAATCACAGCCTGCCTGACCAATTTTCATCACTTTAGTTTTCTCTCTGTTTATAACCAAACCTATTCTACTACCAGTTTCATCAACAGCTCCAATGAAAGAGTTCATCTCATCAACATCATTTGCCAAAAGGGCTAAATCATCAGCATAATCTAAATCAGAAATTTTTGTATCTCCAGTCCATTTAAGGCCAAAATCTTTCCCTTGAAGTGAATTTCGCATAACATAATCAATAACCAAGCTAAAGAGAAAAGGAGACAAAATGCACCCTTGTCGAACACCAGAAGTAATGCTAAACCAATTGCTACAAGCCTTACCAACTCTCACACACGACTCAGTGTTATTATAGAGAGTTTTCATTATGTTAACTAACTTGTCAGGTGTACTATATGATCTCACAATCAACCACAAATTATGACGATCAACAGAGTCGAAAGCCTTTTTGAAATCAACAAAACTAGCAACCAAAAGTTTCTGAAACTCTAAACATTTTCAAGAATCTGCCTAAGTGAAAATATCTGATCCACACATCCCCTACCACTTCTGAATCCACATTGCTCATCACGCAATTGACTGTCAACCAGATTCTTAATTCTATTAAGCACAATCATGGAAAGAACTTTACCTGGAACAGAGAGTAGGCTGATACCCCTATAGTTATCACAAGAACTGCGATCACCTTTTTTGAAAATAGGGATAACAATAGCTCTGGTAAAATCCTTAGGAACCATGCTTTTATCATAAAAGATATTCAGAATTTCAGTCATCCAAGTGGTAACCGAAACATTCCCAGCTCTAAGCATTTCGGTAGTAATTTCATCTACCCCTGGGGATTTATGTAGTTTAAGTTTAGAAACAGCCAAAATAACTTCAGATTTTGTTATAGGACCAACAGTAAAGCCACCAATGCATCTATCATCATTGCAAACAATGGGAGTAGAACTAACTACATTGTTTAGAACATCACTGAAATGCTCAGCCCACCTAGCCATGACAGAATCATCCCCTTCTATAACCTTACCTTGTTTA
The DNA here is from genome assembly GCA_038380435.1 of Ryuthela nishihirai. Taxonomy (NCBI): domain Eukaryota; kingdom Metazoa; phylum Arthropoda; class Arachnida; order Araneae; family Heptathelidae; genus Ryuthela; species Ryuthela nishihirai. Next base: position 28,784,740 of record JAWZYU010000026.1, read on the forward strand.
TCCTTCAATCCTTGTATACCTGTCCGTTTTCTACCACACAAAACATTAACTATCTGGTACAGCTCTCCGCTGTTGTGCTGTCTAACTGCTTCCTCGGCTTTGTCAGCCAAACCATCAAGCCAAAGATTCTTATCAGTAGCTAACTGATCTTTTACACGTTTATTAAGTTCTCTGTAATGCTTTCTATTAGGAGTAGTAGGGTATTGATTAAAGACATTCCTGCAGTTCTTTCTTTCCAAAATAAGCTCAAGTGCCTTATCACTCAGAGAATTCTGTCTCTTCTGCTCCTTTTTTCCTAAAAGAGTACTGTTAGTGTCCAAAAAAGCCTGTTTAAAATGATCCCATTCTTCCTCAACTTCAGTAGTAAGCAAACCATGACTGTCATAATGACTAAATAACCTATCATGGTAAGCTTTGGCTATAACTGGATGAATGAAATACCCCCAACATTTTCACTTCTGGTCTTTGTATAACTCTACCATTTCTTTCCTGGTCTATGAATGACCCTATACTTTCTTTCCTGGACAATGAATACCCCAACACTTTCACTTCTGGTCTTTGTATACCTCTACCATTTCTTTCCTGGTCTATGAATGACCCTATACTTTCTTTCCTGGACAATGAATACCTCAACACTTTCACTTCTGGTGTTTGTATACCTCTACAATTTCTTTCCTGTTCTATGAATGACCCTATACTTTCTTTCCTGGACAATGAATACCCCAACACTTTCACTTCTGGTCTTTGTATACCTCTATCATTTCTTTCGTGGTCTATAAATGACCCTATACTTTCTTTCCTGGATAATGAATACCCCAACACTTTCACTTCTGGTCTTTGTATACCTCTACCATTTCTTTCCTGGTCTGTGAATGACCCTATACTTTTTTTCCTCGACAATGAATACCCCAACACTTTCACTTCTGGTCTTTGTATACCTCTACCATTTCTTTCCTGGTCTTTGAATGACCCTATACTTTCTTTCCTGGACAATGAATACCCCAACACTTTCACTTCTGGTGTTTGTATACCTCTACAATTTCTTTCCTGTTCTATGAATGACCCTATACTTTCTTTCCTGGACAATGAATACTCCCAAGACTTTCACTTCTGGTCTTTGTATACCTCTACCATTTCTTTCCTGGTCTATGAATGACACTGTACTTTCTTTCCTGGACAATGAATACCCCCAACACTTTCACTTCTGGTCTTTGTATACCTCTACCATTTCTTTCCTGGTCTATAAATGACCCTATACTTTCTTTCCTGGATAATGAATACCCCAACACTTTCACTTCTGGTCTTTGTATACCTCTACCATTTCTTTCCTAGTCTGTGAATGACCCTATACTTTCTTTCCTGGACAATGAATACCCCAACACTTTCACTTCTGGTGTTTGTATACCTCTACAATTTCTTTCCTGTTCTATGAATGACCCTACACTTTCTTTCCTGGATAATGAATACCCCAACACTTTCACTTCTGGTCTTTGTATACCTCTACCATTTCTTTCCTGGTCTATGAATGACCCTATGCTTTCTTTCCTGGATAATGAATAACCCATCACTTTCACTTCTGGTCTTTGTATACCTCTACCATTTCTTTCCTGTTCTATGAATGACCCTGTACTTTCTTTCCTGGACAATGAATACTCCCAAGACTTCCACTTCTGGTCTTTGTATACCTCTACCACTTCTTTCCTGGTCTATGAATGACACTATACTTCTTTCCTGGACAATGAATACCCCCAACACTTTCACTTCTGGTCTTTGTATACCTCTACCATTTGTTTCCTGGTCTATGAATGACCCTATACTTTCTTTCCTGGACAATGAATACCCCAACACTTTCACTTCTGGTCTTTGTATACCTCTACCATTTCTTTCCTGGTCTTTGAATGACCCTATACTTTCTTTCCTGGACAATGAATACCCCAACACTTTCACTTCTGGTGTTTGTATACCTCTACAATTTCTTTCCTGTTCTATGAATGACCCTATACTTTCTTTCCTGGACAATGAATACTCCCAAGACTTTCACTTCTGGTCTTTGTATACCTCTACCATTTCTTTCCTGGTCTATGAATGACACTATACTTTCTTTCCTGGACAATGAATACCCCCAACACTTTCACTTCTGGTCTTTGTATACCTCTACCATTTCTTTCCTGGTCTATGAATGACCCTATACTTTCTTTCCTGGATAATGAATAACCCATCACTTTCACTTCTGGTCTTTGTATACCTCTATCATTTCTTTCCTGTTCTATGAATGACCCTATACTTTCTTTCCTGGACAATGAATACTCCCAAGACTTTCACTTCTGGTCTTTGTATACCTCTACCACTTCTTTCCTGGTCTATGAATGACACTATACTTTCTTTCCTGGACAATGAATACCCCCAACACTTTCACTTCTGGTCTTTGTATACCTCTGCCATTTTTTTCCTGGTCTATGAATGACCCTATACTTTCTTTCCTGGACAATGAATACCCCAACACTTTCACTTCTGGTCTTTGTATACCTCTACCATTTCTTTTCTGGTCTTTGAATGACCCTATACTTTCTTTCCTGGACAATGAATACCACAACACTTTCACCTCTGGTGTTTGTATACCTCTACAATTTCTTTCCTGTTCTATGAATGACCCTATACTTTCTTTCCTGGACAATGAATACTCCCAAGACTTTCACTTCTGGTGTTTGTATACCTCTACCATTTCTTTCCTGGTCTATGAATGACACTATACTTTCTTTCCTGGACAATGAATACCCCCAACACTTTCACTTCTGGTCTTTGTATACCTCTACCATTTCTTTCCTGGTCTATGAATGACCCTATACTTTCTTTCCTGGATAATGAATAACCCATCACTTTCACTTCTGGTCTTTGTATACCTCTACCATTTCTTTCCTGTTCTATGAATGACCCTATACTTTCTTTCCTGGACAATGAATACTCCGAAGACTTTCACTTCTGGTCTTTGTATACCTCTACCACTTCTTTCCTGGTCTATGAATGACACTGTACTTTCTTTCCTGGACAATGAATACCCCCAACACTTTCACTTCTGGTCTTTGTATACCTCTACCATTTCTTTCCTGGTCTATGAATGACCCTATACTTTCTTTCCTGGATAATGAATACCCCAACACTTTCACTTCTGGTCTTTGTATACCTCTACCATTTCTTTCCTGGTCTTTGAATGACCCTATACTTTCTTTCCTGGACAATGAATACCCCAACACTTTCACTTCTGGTCTTTGTATACCTCTACCATTTCTTTCCTGTTCTATGAATGACCCTATACTTTCTTTCCTGGACAATGAATACCCCAAGACTTTCACTTCTGGTCTTTGTATACCTCTACCATTTCTTTCCTGGTCTGTGAATGACCCTATACTTTTTTTCCTGGACAATGAATACCCCAACACTTTCACTTCTGGCTTTGTATACCTCTACCATTTCTTTCTTGGTCTATGAATGACTCTATCCTTTCTTTGTTAGCCTAGCAATTACCTCTACACTTTCGTTACTGGTCTATGAATGCCTCTACACTTTCATTTCTGATGAATAAATGCCCATACACTTTCTTTTCTGTTCTGTGTTTGCTTTTGCACTTTTTTTTCCTATTCCGGGAATTACCCTTACTTTCTTTCCCTGGTCTATAAATGACCCTACACTCTCTTTACTGCTCTATAAATGACCCTACACTCTCTTTACTGCTCTATAAATGACCCTACATTTTCTTTACTGCTCTATAAATGACCTACACATTCTTTACTGCTCTTTAAATGACCCTATGCTTCTTCTTCTGATCTACGTATGTCTATGCACTTTTTTTCATGGTCTATGAATGGCCCTACACTTTCTTCTATGGTTATGAATTACTCTACACTTTTTTCTGCTCTATAAATGACCCTACACTTTCTTTACTGGTCTATAAATGCCCCTACACTTTTTTTCATGGTCTATGAAAGCCTCTACACTTTCTTTCCTGATTTACGAATAATCCTACACTTTCTTTCCTGCACAATGAATAAACAGTACTTTCTATTCTATGAATGCTTCATCCTTTCTTTCCTATTCTATGAATGCCTCTACTCTTTTTTTTCTCGTCTGCGATCGTCTCTACGCTTCCTTTCCTTGTCTGTGAATACCCCTATACTATCTTTCCAGGTCTAGGAATGCCCCTACAGTTTTTTCTTGATCTATAAATTCTTCTACACCTTCTTTACTGCTCTTTGAATGCCGCTACATTTTCTCCTCTAGTATATCTAGCCTCTACACTTCTTTTCCTGGTATATGAATGTCTTTGCACTTTTTTTCTTCATCTATAAATGTCCCTACACTATTTTTCCTGGTCTATGAATGTCATTACACTATCTTTTCTGACCTATAAATGTCCCTAGGCTATCGTTCTGGTCTATAAATGCCCTTACACTCTTTTTCCTAATCTATGTTGGTTGGGGTGGCTCAGTCGGTAGCGCGCCAGGCTCGTAATCTGTAGTTCCCAGGTTCGAGTCCCTGCTGGGTCAGCGTTGAGATTCGTCTCCGCAAAATTCCCCGCTCTGCCCATGGTCAGTAGGGGACACCGATGGGCTTGGAAAGGCCGCCGTCCGTCGGATGGGACGTTAAACCTTGGCCCCGTGTTCGGGAGAGCCATACCCTGTGCACGTTAAAGAACACGCTGGATGGCCTTGACGGGAGGCTACCATCTGTCTCCCAACAGCTGTTCCAGTGGGTCCCCTCCCCCAACCTTCTCTGAGCCTCGGGGTCCATGTGACCTGGCCATTTAACCCATGGTGTGCACAAAAGTGCCGCTCAGAGGTAAAACAAACCAAAACCAAACCTAATCAATGTATGCCTTTGCACTTTGTAACGTCATTCATAAACCAGAAAACACTTACTTTTCTGGTCTGTAAATGCCCCTATAAATGTTTTCTGGTTTACGAATGCCCTACACTTTCCTTTCAGGTCTAGGAATGCTCCACACACTAGACTTTGTTTATGAAAGATGATATACCCGATTTTTAACGATACTACACTTGATTATGAATGACACTGCATTTGTTTACGACCCACGCTAAGCTTGATTATGAATGACACTGCATTTGTTTACGACCCACGCTAAGCTTGATTATGAATGGAATATGGGGATCAGATCAGTGGAAGTATTAGGGAGTATGGGATAATTAGGATCAGATTAGTGGAAGTGTTAGGGAGTATACTAGAATTAGGATCAGATTAATGGAAGTATTAGTGGGTGTAGGGTTGGGTTGTTTTACCTATGAGCGGCACTTTTTTGCACACCATGGGCTAAATGGCCAGGTCACATGGACCCCGAAGGCTCAGAGAAGGATGGGGGAGGGCACCCACTGGAACAGCTGTTGGGAGTCAGATGGTTGCCTCCCGTCAAGGCCATCCAGCGTGTTCTTTAACGTGCACAGGGTATGGCTCTCCCGCACACGGGGCCACGGCTTAACGTTCCATCCGAGGGACGGCGGCCTTTCCAAGCCCATCGGTGTCCCCTACTGACCGTGGGCAGGCCGGGGAGTTTTGCGGAGATAAATCTCAACGCTGACCCTGCTGGGACTCGAACCTGGGAACTACAGATTACGAGCCTGGCGCGCTACCGACTGAGCCACCCCCGCCCCAGTGGGTGTAGGATTATGGGGATCAGATCAGTGGACGTATTAGGGAGTAGAGGAGCATTAGGATCACACACATCGTTAGAAATATTTGGGAGTATAGGAGTATTAGGATCCGATCAGCGGAAGCTCACAATCTGAACAATGAACATTTTAGTCTTCAGCAATAGTCCCATATTGGGACTATTTCTGCAGCAAATAGTCCCAATATGGGACTAGTTGCTGAAGAAAAACTAGCCACTCATAATTCAATGGTCAGAATACCTGACATATAATCAAGAGACATGTGTTCGAGTCCCACTCACTGCTAAACTCAATTTGTTTTTCAGCAGAAACATTTCTAGAATTCTGTGTTTACAGGTAATTCTGTGCTCTACTATTGATTCTTCCATTACCTCTCTTTTTGCGAGAAGAAATAATTTTAAAATTACCGGAATAATGCACAAACTAACTAGACCCTGATTTGGGCTAGAATGTTTTACCTCTCAGCAGCACTTTTTTGCACACATTATGTTAAATGGCCAGGTTACAAAAACCCCAAGAGTTCAGAGAAGGATATCGGTAGGGAACGCACTGGACAGCTGTTTGAAAATGGAAGCTTTCCGTCAAGTATTAGCCATGCAGTATGAAGCTTTTCCGTCAAGTATTAGCCATTGCAGGTCAAGTATTTACGTCAAGGCCATCCAGCAGCACACGGTATGGTTCACAGACACATGGGACTATACTTCCATCCAATGGGGGGCGGGGGTGGCTCAGTCGGTAGCGCGCCAGGCTCGTAATCTGTAGTTCCCAGGTTCGAGTCCCAGCTGAGTCAGCGTTGAGATTTATCTCCGTAAAATTCCCCGCCTGCCCACGGTCAGTAGGGGACACCGATGGGCTTGGAAAGGCCGCCGTCTGTCGGATGGGACGTTAAGCGGTGGCCCCGTGTGCGGGAGAGCCATACCCTGTGCACGTTAAAGAACACGCTGGATGGCCTTGACGGGAGGCTACCATCTGTCTCCCAACAGCTGTTCCAGTGGGTCCCCTCCCCGAACCTTCTCTGAGCCTTCGGGGTCCTTGTGACCTGGCCATTTAGCCCATGGTGTGCAAAAAAGTGCCGCTCAGAGGTAAAACAACCCAACCCAATAACCCATCCAATGGATAAGCTGCCTTTCCAAACCCGTAGGTCCCTCCTACTGACCAAGGGCAGGATGGAGAGTTTAGTGGGATTAAATCTCAACGCTTATACAGGTGGGACTAGAATCTAGGAACTGCAGATTATATGCCTGGTGCGCTAACGACCGAGACAACCTGCACCCTGCCCTATGGCAGCATCTATATAGGAGTCCAACATTCGCATAGTAGAATGAGTTTCATGGTTTTATACATGAATGGGTCATGATAGGTTTCAAATAATAACCACCCGAGAGCCCGCATTCCTCATAATCTCGTGCTGATTATAGCATATTTTTCCCAATGTCAGTTTGTATATTATGTTCGTAATAATATATCTTGGCATTATCTTTGAGGAAAAATCTTCATTGTTCAGGTTGTAAGCTTCCGCTGATCTGATCCTAATACTTCTATACTCCCTAATATTTATACTGACGTGCTCTTATAATTCCCTAATGCTTCCACTGATCTGATCCTCATATTCCTACACCCTCTAATACTTCCACTAATCTGATCCTAATTCTTCTACACTTTCTAATACTTCCACTGATCTGATCCTCATATTCCTACACCTCTAATACTTCCACTGATTGGATCCGCATGCTCCCGCTCTCTAATACTTTCACTGATCTGATCCTAATATTTCATGATACCAAGACTTTCATCTCACATGGCAATTTTACAATCTTAGTATATATATAGCCATTGCTCATTATAGGAAAACTTCGTAGAAATTCAGCTAGACTCCTTTTTATAATCAGATATCTTTGAGGGGGCGAGGGTGGCTCAGTCGGTAGCGCGCCAGGCTCGTAATCTGTAGTTCCCAGGTTCGAGTCCCAACTGGGTCAGCGTTGAGATTTATCTCCGCAAAATTCCCCGCCCTGCCCACGGTCAGTAGGGGACACCGATGGGCTTGGAAAGACAGCCGTCCGTCGGATGGAACGTTAAGCCGTGGCTCCGTGTGCAGGAGAGCCATACCCTGTGCACGTTAAAGAACACGCTGGATGGCCTTGACGGGAGGCTACCATCTGTCTCCCAACAGCTGTTCCAGTGGGTCCCCTCCCCCAACCTTCTCTGAGCCTTCGGGGTCCATGTGACCTGGCCATTTAGCCCATGGTGTGCAAAAAAGTGCCGCTCAGAGGTAAAACAATCCAACCCAGATATCTTTGATATACTGTATATATCAGACATTCAAACACGCGACCCGCCGGGAACTGTTCTGCGGCCCGCCAAATTTGATAACCAATACGTTTATTTAACATTTGACAACATTGGATTCTTTAATTAAAATTGTAAGTACGTACACGGTACATGAATTAAATAAACGTATTTCAGAAAACATTTCCATTTATATATAAGGGAAACTATTGCGCATAAATGTATATGTCGGAGCCCGATCGTAGAATTGCTCATATCATGAAATGCCCGATCATTTCATGAAATAGTGGCATTTCATGATATGAGCAATTCTACGATCGGGCTCCGACGTGTATACACATGTCTCGAGGTCATTCAAATGTACGTACTTTGCGCATGGCAATGAGTCACGAAATGCCAGTAGAGTCGGAAGCTATTCGTTAGCAGTAGGTGAACGAATACTGGGTTGGGTTGGGTTGTTTTACCTCTGAGCTGCACTTTTTTGCACACCATGGACTAAATGGCCAGGTCACATGGACCCCGAAGGCTCAGAGAAGGTTGGGGGAGGGGACCCACTGGAACAGCTGTTGGGAGACAGATGGTAGCCTCCCGTCAAGGCCATCCAGCGTGTTCTTTAACGTGGCTCTCCAGCACACGGGCCCACGGCTTAAAGTCCCATCCGACGGACGGCGGCCTTTCCAAGCCCATCGGTGTCCCCTACTGACCGTGGGCAGGGCGGGGAATTTTGCAGAGATAAATCTCAACGCTGACCCAGCTGGGACTCGAACCTGGGAACTACAGATTACGAGCCTGGCGCGCTACCGACTGAGCCATCCCCGCCCCGAACGAATACTGCGTTCTAGTCTAGTTTGTACATAATAATTTTCATCTGGTTTTTTTTTGTTTTGCGGCCCGCGATTTAATATATAATACTTAATATGGCCCTTGGTGGTTAACGAGTTTGACATGCCTGGTATATATTTATATATATTTTCTTTCTCCCTAGACCTAAAATATGGTTACCTTATCCGAAATACTTTCAAAACTTCCATTTTCTCTGCAAAAAATTTCATTTCACGTTGAATTCTCTAAAATAAAAAAGCGAAAGCACTTCCGCCTGAACTATTAGCCGAACGCACAACCTCGGGTTACTTTAAATAAATAATCAATGCATCTTGGTAGATCTGTAGTGGCAACACCGACCTGCAAGTTTCCGCACCAGTCGTTGCACGAGGCGACTGTGTGGAGCCAACTGCTGCGTCTGCGGTGGCCCTGCAGGTGTGGTGATGAATAATAGAGCAATTTTATGTCTCTCCTGTTGGCAACAACCGATGGATAGCATTTCCTTCCTGCTTTCTAATAGCGAGGGCAAGATATGGAACACGTTGTTTTCTGTACAGAAGAAAAACTGGATATAAATATTTCTTTCGGCTAAACCAGATGCTGCCAAAGTCTGACAGATCAAAAAGCATGCGGCCAAATTCAGCTGAGTCAATGTTTGCATAAATGTCTGGTTCTTTTCAAAAAAGTTTAAACTGGGCCATTTCAAATATTCGAGAAAGTGAAATGAAATTATTTGGTTCTACCGAGCCTCTGTGGCATTTCTGTCCCGACAATTCCTGTTTGGGTGTCTTGTTCGTTTTTTACACGATAACTCTTGGAAATATCGTTCCCTTGGGTGTCTTGCCTTTTTCTACACGATATCTCTTGGAAATATCGTTCCCTTGGGCATTTTGCTTCCTGCATTTTTCTTTATAGAAACCAAGATTATTTATGCAAAAGCAAGGCAAAAAAAGTGCCACTCAGATGGTTTTGCACACTATCTGCTATATGTCAAGGTCACATGAACCCCAAAGGTTCAGAGATGGTGTGGGTTGTTGGGTTGGGTTGTTTTACATCTGAGCGGCACTTTTTTGCACACCGTGGGCTAAATGGCTAGGTAACAAGGAACCCGAAGGTTCAGAGAAGGTTGGGGGAGAGGGCCCACTGGAACAGCTGTTGGGAGACAGATGGTAGTCTCCCATCAAGGTCATTCAGAGTGTTCTTTAACGTGCACAGTGTATGGCTCTCCCGAACACGGAACCACGGCTTAACGTCCAATTCGATGCACAGCGGCCTTTCCAAGCCCATCGGTGCCCTAAAAGGAGGAAACAAAAAAGATTTTTTTTATTCCTCATCTCTACCGGTTTTGTGGCTCAGAATAAACTTTTCTATCTTCACATTTGAAAACAGGTACCAGCTAAACTACTCATAGTGGAAATCGCAACCCCAAGAAGGAATGGAAGTAGAGACATGTAAATCGCAACCCCAAGAAGGAATGAAAGTAAAGACATGTAAATCGCAACCCCAAGAAGGAATGGATGTAAAGACATGTAAATCGCAACCCCAAGAAGGAATGGAAGTAGAGACATGTAAATCGCAACCCCAAAAAGGAATGAAAGTAAAGACATGTAAATCGCAACCCCAAGAAGGAATGGAAGTAGAGACATGTAAATCGCAACCCCAAGAAGGAATGAAAGTAAAGACATGTAAATCGCAACCCCAAGAAGGAATGGATGTAAAGACATGTAAATCGCAACCCCAAGAAGGAATGGAAGTAGAGACATGTAAATCGCAACCCCAAAAAGGAATGAAAGTAAAGACATGTAAATCGCAACCCCAAGAAGGAATGGAAGTAGAGACATGTAAATCGCAACCCCAAGAAGGAATGAAAGTAAAGACATGTAAATCGCAACCCCAAGAAGGAATGGATGTAAAGACATGTAAATCGCAACCCCAAGAAGGAATGGAAGTAGAGACATGTAAATCGCAACCCCAAAAAGGAATGAAAGTAAAGACATGTAAATCGCAACCCCAAGAAGGAATGGAAGTAGAGACATGTAAATCGCAACCCCAAGAAGGAATGAAAGTAAAGACATGTAAATCGCAACCCCAAGAAGGAATGGATGTAAAGACATGTAAATCGCAACCCCAAGAAGGAATGGAAGTAGAGACATGTAAATCGCAACCCCAAAAAGGAATGAAAGTAAAGACATGTAAATCGCAACCCCAAGAAGGAATGGAAGTAGAGACATGTAAATCGCAACCCCAAGAAGGAATGGATTAAAGACATGTAAATCGCAACCCCAAGAAGGAATGGAAGTAGAGACATGTAAATCGCAACCCCAAGAAGGAATGGATATAAAGACATGTAAATCGCAACCCCAAGAAGGAATGGAAGTAAAGACATGTAAATCGCAACCCAAGAAGGAATGGAAGTAGAGACATGTAAATCGCAACCCCAAGAAGGAATGGAAGTAGAGACACGTAAATCGCAACCCCAAGAAGGAATGGAAGTAGAGACACGTAAATCGCAACCCCAAGAAGGAATGGAAGTAGAGACACGTAAATCGCAACCCCAAGAAGGAATGGATGTAAAGACATGTAAATCACAACCCCAAGAAGGAATGGAAGTAGAGACGTGAAAATCGCAACCCCAAGGAGGAATGGAAGTAGAGACATGTAAATCGCAACCCCAAGGAGGAATGGAAGTAGAGACATGTAAATCGCAACCCCAAGAAGGAATGGATATAAAGACATGTAAATCGCAACCCCAAGAAGGAATGGAAGTAATTACATGTAAATCGCAACCCAAGAAGGAATGGAAGTAGAGACATGTAAATCGCAACCCCAAGAAGGAATGGAAGTAGAGACATGTAAATCGCAACTCCAAGAAGGAATGGAAGTAGAGACATGTAAATCGCAACCCCAAGAAGGAATGGATGTAAAGACATGTAAATCGCAACCCCAATAAGAAATGAAAGTAAAGACATGTAAATCGCAACCCCAAGAAGGAATGGAAGTAAAGACATGTAAATTCAACCCCAAGAAGGAATGAAATTAAAGACATGTAAATCGCAACCCCCAAGAAGGAATGGATGTAAAGACATGTAAATCGCAACCCCAAGAAGGAATGGAAGTAGAGACATGTAAATCGCAACCCCAAAAAGGAATGAAAGTAAAGACATGTAAATCGCAACCCCAAGAAGGAATGGAAGTAGAGACATGTAAATCGCAACCCCAAGAAGGAATGGAAGTAGAGACATGTAAATCGCAACCCCAAGAAGGAATGGAAGTAGAGACATGTAAATCGCAACCCCAAGAAGGAATGGATATAAAGACATGTAAATCGCAACCCCAAGAAGGAATGGAAGTAATTACATGTAAATCGCAACCCAAGAAGGAATGGAAGTAGAGACATGTAAATCGCAACTCCAAGAAGGAATGGAAGTAGAGACATGTAAATCGCAACCCCAAGAAGGAATGGATGTAAAGACATGTAAATCGCAACCCCAATAAGAAATGAAAGTAAAGACATGTAAATCGCAACCCCAAAAAGGAATGAAAGTAAAGACATGTAAATCGCAATCCCAAGAAGGAATGGAAGTAGAGACATGTAAATCGCAACCCCAAGAAGGAATGAAAGTAAAGACATGTAAATCGCAACCCCAAGAAGGAATGGATGTAAAGACATGTAAATCGCAACCCCAAGAAGGAATGGAAGTAGAGACATGTAAATCGCAACCCCAAAAAGGAATGAAAGTAAAGACATGTAAATCGCAACCCCAAGAAGGAATGGAAGTAGAGACATGTAAATCGCAACCCCAAGAAGGAATGAAAGTAAAGACATGTAAATCGCAACCCCAAGAAGGAATGGATGTAAAGACATGTAAATCGCAACCCCAAGAAGGAATGGAAGTAGAGACATGTAAATCGCAACCCCAAAAAGGAATGAAAGTAAAGACATGTAAATCGCAACCCCAAGAAGGAATGGAAGTAGAGACATGTAAATCGCAACCCCAAGAAGGAATGGATTAAAGACATGTAAATCGCAACCCCAAGAAGGAATGGAAGTAGAGACATGTAAATCGCAACCCCAAGAAGGAATGGATATAAAGACATGTAAATCGCAACCCCAAGAAGGAATGGAAGTAAAGACATGTAAATCGCAACCCAAGAAGGAATGGAAGTAGAGACATGTAAATCGCAACCCCAAGAAGGAATGGAAGTAGAGACACGTAAATCGCAACCCCAAGAAGGAATGGAAGTAGAGACACGTAAATCGCAACCCCAAGAAGGAATGGAAGTAGAGACACGTAAATCGCAACCCCAAGAAGGAATGGATGTAAAGACATGTAAATCACAACCCCAAGAAGGAATGGAAGTAGAGACGTGAAAATCGCAACCCCAAGGAGGAATGGAAGTAGAGACATGTAAATCGCAACCCCAAGGAGGAATGGAAGTAGAGACATGTAAATCGCAACCCCAAGAAGGAATGGATATAAAGACATGTAAATCGCAACCCCAAGAAGGAATGGAAGTAATTACATGTAAATCGCAACCCAAGAAGGAATGGAAGTAGAGACATGTAAATCGCAACCCCAAGAAGGAATGGAAGTAGAGACATGTAAATCGCAACTCCAAGAAGGAATGGAAGTAGAGACATGTAAATCGCAACCCCAAGAAGGAATGGATGTAAAGACATGTAAATCGCAACCCCAATAAGAAATGAAAGTAAAGACATGTAAATCGCAACCCCAAGAAGGAATGGAAGTAAAGACATGTAAATTCAACCCCAAGAAGGAATGAAATTAAAGACATGTAAATCGCAACCCCCAAGAAGGAATGGAAATAGAGACATGTAAATTGCACCCCCAAGAAAGAATGGATGTAAAGACATGTAAATCGCAACCCCAAGAAGGAATGGAAGTAGAGACACGTAAATCGCAACCCCAAGAAGGAATGGAAGTAGAGACACGTAAATCGCAACCCCAAGAAGGAATGGATGTAAAGACATGTAAATTCAACCCCAAGAAGGAATGAAAGTAAAGACATGTAAATCGCAACCCCAAGAAGGAATGGAAATAGAGACATGTAAATTGCACCCCCAAGAAAGAATGGATGTAAAGACATGTAAATCGCAACCCCAAGAAGGAATGGATGTAAAGACATGTAAATCACAACCCCAAGAAGGAATGGAAGTAGAGACATGTAAATCGCAACCCCAAGAAGGAATGGAAGTAGAGACATGTAAATCGCAACCCCAAGAAGGAATGGATGTAAAGACATGTAAATCGCAACTCCAATAAGAAATGAAAGTAAAGACATGTAAATCGCAACCCCAAGAAGGAATGGAAATAGAGACATGTAAATTGCACCCCCAAGAAAGAATGGATGTAAAGACATGTAAATCGCAACCCCAAGAAGGAATGGATGTAAAGACATGTAAATCACAACCCCAAGAAGGAATGGAAGTAGAGACGTGTAAATCGCAACCCCAAGGAGGAATGGAAGTAGAGACATGTAAATCGCAACCCCAAGGAGGAATGGAAGTAGAGACATGTAAATCGCAACCCCAAGAAGGAATGGATATAAAGACATGTAAATCGCAACCCCAAGAAGGAATGGAAGTAAAGACATGTAAATCGCAACCCAAGAAGGAATGGAAGTAGAGACATGTAAATCGCAACCCCAAGAAGGAATGGAAGTAGAGACATGTAAATCGCAACCCCAAGAAGGAATGGAAGTAGAGACATGTAAATCGCAACCCCAAGAAGGAATGGATGTAAAGACATGTAAATCGCAACCCCAATAAGAAATGAAAGTAAAGACATGTAAATCGCAACCCCAAGAAGGAATGGAAGTAAAGACATTTAAATTCAACCCCAAGAAGGAATGAAAGTAAAGACATGTAAATCGCAACCCCAAGAAGGAATGGAAGTAAAGACATGTAAATTCAACCCCAAGAAGGAATGAAAATAAAGACATGTAAATCGCAACCCCAAGAAGGAATGGAAATAGAGACACGTAAATCGCAACCCCAAGAAGGAATGGATGTAAAGACATGTAAATCGCAACCCCAAGAAGGAATGGAAGTAGAGACATGTAAATCGCAACCCCAAGAAGGAATGGAAGTAGAGACATGTAAATCGCAACCCCAAGAAGGAATGAAAGTAAAGACATGTAAATCGCAACCCCAAGAAGGAATGGAAGTAGAGACATGTAAATCGCAACCCCAAGAAGGAATGGAAGTAGAGACATGTAAATCGCAACCCCAAGAAGGAATGGAAGTAGAGACACGTAAATCGCAACCCCAAGAAGGAATGGATGTAAAGACATGTAAATCGTAACCCCAAGAAGGAATGGAAGTAAAGACATGTAAATCGCAACCCCAAGAAGGAATGGAAGTAGAGACGTGTAAATCGTAACCCCAAGAAGGAATGGAAGTAGAGACGTGTAAATCGTAACCCCAAGAAGGAATGGAAGTAGAGACATGTAAATCGCAACCCCAAGGAGGAATGGAAGTAAAGACATGTAAATCGCAACCCCAAGAAGGAATGGAAGTAAAGACATGTAAATCGCAACCCCAAAAAGGAATGAAAGTAAAGACATGTAAATCGCAACCCCAAGAAGGAATGGAAGTAGAGACATGTAAATCGCAACCCCAAGAAGGAATGGAAGTAGAGACATGTAAATCGCAACCCCAAGAAGGAATGGATGTAAAGACATGTAAATCGCAACTCCAATAAGAAATGAAAGTAAAGACATGTAAATCGCAACCCCAAGAAGGAATGGAAATAGAGACATGTAAATTGCACCCCCAAGAAAGAATGGATGTAAAGACATGTAAATCGCAACCCCAAGAAGGAATGGAAGTAGAGACATGTAAATCGCAACCCCAAGAAGGAATGGAAGTAGAGACACGTAAATCGCAACTCCAAGAAGGAATGAAAGTAAAGACATGTAAATCGCAGGAGGCAATCGATCATCGGTGATATGCAAATGATCAAAGTTCCGCAGCGAATGGACACGTGACACCAAGCCTAGCCGTGGATAAATACGGGACCCTCACGAGTTCGTATCATAGCACGACCGACAGTGAGGTTGGACTGTGAAAATGTTCGGAACATGCTTTGGAGATGCTGATGGGACCCTTAAGTGCAATTGATGCCTTCTGTGTGATCATTATCGATATGCGAGAGGTCGGATTGAGCCTTCGGACGATCGTAACACTGGTGGAGCGCGTTATGAGTGCAACTGTATGTCTCGCATAACATCGTGAGCACCAAATGACATAAAAGACAAGTATGGAACCAGCACGCCGCACCAGAGGGTTGGGTTGTTTTACCTCTGAGCGGCAGTTTTTTGCACACCATGGGTTAAATGGCCAGGTCACATGGACCCTGAAGGCTCAGAGAAGGTTGGGGGAGGGGACCCACTGGAACAGCTGTTGGGAGCCAGATGGTAGCCTCCCGTCGAGGCCATCCAGAGTGTTCTTTAACGTGCACAGGGTATGGCTCTCCCACACACGGAGCCACGGCTTAACGTCCCATCCGACGGACGGCAGCCTTTCCAAGCCCATCGGTGTCCCATACTGACCGTGGGCAGGGCGGGGAATTTTTGCGGAGATAAATCTCAACGCTGACCCAGCTGGGACTCTAACCTGGGAACTACAGATTACGAGCCTGGCGCGCTACCGAATGAGCCACCCCCGCACCAGAGGACGTGAAGATCGCATGCTTCTTAGGACGTTCACGACCCTTTCACCACCTGTGCTGCAGAGTGATTTGCAGACCGCTATGGGTACCGTGGTCTTCACGCAAACCATTAGACAACGTTTGTATGATGCATGAATGAGAGCGAGACATCCAGTCTGGAGTCTGCCATTGAAGCGACATCAACGGTTATGCCTCGAGCAAGACAACATTGGACTACGGAATGGATCAGAGTATGGTTCACAGCGAGTACTGATATTGTTTCGGCATGTCAGATGGATGTCGGTAGCGCGCCAGGCTCGTAATCTGTAGTTCCCAGGTTCGAGTCCCAGCTGGGTCAGCGTTGAGATTTATCTCCGCAATAATTCCCCGCCCTGCCCACGGTCAGTAGGGGACACCGATGGGTTTGGAAAGGCCGCCGTCCTTCGGATGGGACGTTAAGCCGTGGCCCCGTGTGCGGGAGAGCCATACCCTGTGCACGTTAAAGAACACGCTGGATGGCCTTGACGGGAGCCTACCATCTGTCTCCCAACAGCTGTTCCAGTGGGTCCCCTACCCCAACCTTCTCTGAGCCTTCGGGGTCCATGTGACCTGGCCATTTAGCCTATGGTGTGCAAAAAAGTGCCGCTCAGAGGTCAAACAACCCAACCCTAAGCGACCTCTTGAATTCTTGTGCTGTTGGACAGGTATCCAGGGGTTGCCCAACTCGGGGCCCTTTGGTGATGGTGGTCTGTCCAATTTTCTGAGACAATATTGCTGTTCGGAGTTAAAACAGCTCGTTGCAAGCAACGACGAAATTATTAAAATCGGAAGCTAGCATTTCAGCAGTTCTTATTGATCGAAAGTCAAACCAGTAATTTGTCCAATAATTATGATTTATGAAATTTGTCGAATGTGCAACTGTGTAGTCTCGTGGACTCCGCAGTTTCCACTAATGCTACGCCATTGGCTACGACGGTTGGGCAAAGGAATGATTCTAAGCATCAGGTTCTTTGTGACGTGGGAGGGAGGGCGGGTTAGTTGTTTGTCCGCCAGGTTCACAATTTGCAGTTCCCAGGTTCCGAGTCCCAACTGCACCAGCGCTGAGATTTACTTCCGTAAACCCCACGCTGCCCTCGTGAGAAATGGGACAGTAATGCGCCCTCCTTCGGGTGGGACTTTAAGCCATATCTCCGTGTGCGGGACAGCCACACCCTGTGCACTTTAAACAACACGCTGGATGACCTTGACGGTAGACTCGCGTCTTCTAACAGCTGTACCAGTGAATCCCCTCCCCCAACCTTCTCTGACCCTTTGGGGTCCTTGTGACTTGGCCATTTTGCCCATTTTGGGCAAAAAACTACCGCTCAGAGGTAAAACAACCTAATACAACTATATCACAATTGCGATTTAATTCCAGTAAACCCCCATCCTGACCTCGGTGGGACAGGGGGACACCGATGGGCTTGGAAATGTCGCAGTCCATCGGATGGTATGTAAAGGTATGGCACCATATCCAGGAGAAACATGCCTGTGCACGTTAAAGAACAAACTGGATGGTCAGTGTCCTAAGAGCTGTCCAGGTAAATATATATGTGAGACAGGACCCACTAGTTCCGCCTGAAGTACTACCAGTATAGGAAAATGCCATATTCACCACTAACTACGGTCAGGGGCAAGACTGTACCATATAGATACAGCTCATCCCCGACTACCTAATGGCGAGCAGTACTATAGGAGTAAAGCTCATCCATTGGTCAAAACCTAAATTTAATCTATGTTCCGGATATATATGTGATATATATGATGACAAGACCTACTAGTTCCGCATGAAGCACTACCAGTATAGGAAAATGCCATATTCACCACTAACTACGGTCAGGGGCAAGACAGTGCCATATAGATACAGCTCATCCCTGACTACCTAATGGCGAGCAGTACTATAGGAGTAAAGCTCATCCCTCTGTCAAAACCTAAATTTAATCTGCGCCCCGGTTAGCCACAAACAAGGATATATAGATCCAAGTTGCCTCGGCTCCCGTGGTGGGAACTCTTCGTCGGGCCCTACTGTCGGGGCCCTGACCATCATAACCGGACCAAGTCAGTCAGCAGGGCCCTCAACTTCTTAGATAGAAGTCTTAGCCTGTCCAACCGGGGCCCAAACCGGTCAGCAGAGCCTTCGACTTCGATGGGCCCTCAAGCCCCCCCCCCCCCCCCCCTACCACGGCAAGGTGGTTCCCTCTCGGGGGGCTAAGAGCTGTCCAGTGGATTTCCTTCCCCTAAGAATTGTGTGAGCATTTGGGGATTTTGTGACTTAGCCACTTAACCCATTGGGTGCAAGAAAAGTGCCGCTCAGAGAGCAAACTACCCCAACAACCGTGTGACCTGCTCACTCCACAGAAATGTAAATCTCATAGCGAGACTGAAAAGCAAAACACCAACTTCTGATTTCCCCTGTAAAGCCAGTTTTCACTTCTCCATTGGGGCGGGGGTGGCTCAGTCGGTAGCGCGCCAGGCTCGTAATCTGTAGTTCCCAGGTTCGAGTCCCAGTTGGGTCAGCGTTGAGATTTATCTCCGCAAAATTCCCCGCCCTGCCCACGGTCAGTAGGGGACACCGATGGGCTTGGAAAGGCCGCCGTCCGTCGGATGACGTTAAGCCGTGGCCCCGTGTGTGAGAGAAACATACCCTGTGCACGTTAAAGAACACGCTGGATGGCCTTGACGGGAGGCTACCATCTGTCTCCCAACAGCTGTTCCAGTAGGTCCCCTCCCCCAACCTTATCTGAGCCTTCGGGGTCCATGTGACCTGGCCATTTAGCCCATGGTGTGCAAAAAAGTGCCGCTCAGAGGTAAAACAACCCAACCCAACCCACTTCTCCATTTCGATTGGTTTAAAGACAAACGAAAATATATTTCGAAAATGGTCCGGTTGGTTCTTGCGGCGTGGTGACATTTCTACCTGTCAGATGTCAACAGAAGTCGCAATATTCGATCGACGATTCGTCCTTGAAGTGGTGTCAGATTCTGTGACCTTGGTTGTCTTCTTGAAGCCGAATGGATGACAAGGAGGCGGGCTGAATTCTTAAGGGCGCAGGAGACTTTCTCTCGCTCCTCTGTACAACTGCTTGCCTTATATAGGTCAGAAGTTTCTTTCGCAATTCTGTAACTGTCAGGATTTTACAAACCATTTGTGTCCAGATTGCGTTCATGCGAAGTAATTACTCTTGCCAGCCGGGGCGGGGGTGACTCAGTCGGTAGCGCGCCAGGCTCGTAATCTGCAGTTCCCAGGTTCGAGTCCCAGCTGGGTCAGCGTTGAGATTGATCTCCGCAAAATTCCACGCCCTGCCCACGGTCAGTAGGGGATACCGATGGGCTTGGAAAGGCAGCCGTCCGTCGGATGGGACGTTAAGCCGTGGCTCCGTGTATGGGAGAGCCATACCCTGTGCACGTTAAAGAACACGCTGGATGGCCTTGACGGGAGGCTACCATCTGTCTCCCAACAGCTATTCCAGTGGGTCACCTCCCCCAACCCTCTCTGAGCCTTCGGGGTCCATGTGACCTGGCCATTTAGCCCATGGTGTGCAAAAAAGTTCCGTTCAGAGGTAAAACAACCCAACCCAACTCTTGCCAGCCATTTCAGTTTTTCATGCGACCCACCATTCCATTTTCAATTTTTTATCATGCGAAGTTATGTAATAAAGGTGGAAGATATTATAAATTCTTCGTGGATCTAATCAGGAGTAATTTAAAGAGTGGGTTGGGTTGTTTTACCTTTGAGCGGCACTGTTTTGCATACAATGTGCTAAATGGCCAGGTCGCATGGACCCCGAAGGCTCAGAGAAGGTTGGGGGAGGGGACCCACTGGAACAGCTGTTGGGAGACAGATGGTAGCCTCCCGTCAAGGCCATCCAGCGTGTTCTTGAACGTGCACAGGGTATGGCTCTCCCGCACACGGAACCACGACTTAACGTCCCATCCGACGGACGGCGGCCTTTCCAAGCCCATCGGTGTCCACTACTGACCGTGGGCAGAGCGGGGAGTTTTGCGTAAATAAATCTCAACGCTGACGCAGCTGGGACTGGAACCTGGGAACTACAGATTACGAGCCTGGCGCGCTACCGACTGAGCCCCCCCGCCCCCCTAAAGAGTGGCTCCATAAATTTTGATGTAATTTAATTCGCATAACTCTTTTTAGGAATATGTGTAACCATGCATAATTTTATTTCAGTACCATATTTAAATAATTTCAAGATTGTGTTGCTTTACCTCTGAGCGAAACTTTTTTCCACACAATGGGCTAAATGCTCAGGTGACAAAGCCATCAAGGGCTCAGACGTTTGGGGGAAGGCGACCCACTTGACAGATGGTAGCATCCCTTCAAGACCATCCAACGTGTTCTTTAACGTACACATGATATGGCGGGGCGGGGGAGGCTCAGTCGGTAGCGCGCGAGGCTCGTATTCTGCAGTTCCCAGGTTCGAGTCCCCACTGGGCCAGCGTTCAGACTTATCTCCGCAAAATTGTCCGCCCTGCCCACGTTCAGTAGGGAACACCGATGGGCTTGGAAATACCACCGTCCGTCGGATGGGACCTTAAGTCGTGGCCACATGTATGGGAGAGCCATACCCTGTGCACGTTAAAGAACACGCTGGATGGCCTTGACGGGAGGCTACCATCTGTCTCCCAACAGCTGTTCCAGTGGGTCCCCTCCCCCAACCTTCTCTGAGCTTTCGGGGTCATTGTGACCTGGCCATTTAGCCCGTGGTGTGCAAAAATTGTCGCTCAGAGGTAAAACAACCCAACAGGGTATGGTTCTCCCGCACACGGTCCACGGCTTCATGTACCATCCGACGGACGGCTGACTTTCCAAGCCCATCGGTGGACCGTGGACTGGGTGGTGGTTTAGCGGAGATAAATTTCAATGCTGGACCAGGTGGGACTCGAACAAGGAAACACAGAGCCTAACTGGCTACCTCAGTCCACCCACGCCCTATTTCATGTCCTTTAGTACGTGGCGTGTTAATTCACTCAACAGCGGGTTTCATGTCCTTTAGTACGTGGCGTGTTAATTCACTCAACAGCGGGTGTTGTTCTTCTAACAGTTATGATAAAGATCGGGATGAGAAATATGTTTACGGCTCTCCAATTTCCATCAATTTCACAGATTTAAAGTGGCGGGGGTGGCTCAGTCGGTAGCACGTCAGGCTCGTAATCAGTAGTTTCCAGGTTCGAATCCCAGCTAGGTCAGTGTTGAGATTTATCTCTACAAAATTCCCCGCCATGCCCACGATCAGTAGGGGACGCCGATGGGCTTGGAAAGGTCACCGTCCGTCGGATGGGACGTTAAGCCGTGGCTCCGTGTGCGGGAGAGCCATACCCTGTGCACGTTAAAGAACACGCTGGATTGCCTTGACGGGAGGCTACCATCTGTCTCCCAACAGCTGTTCCAGTGGGTCCCCTCCCCCAATCTCCTCTGAGCCTTCGGGGTCCTTGTGACCTGGTCATTTAGCCATGGTGTGCAAAAAAGTGCCGCTCAGAGGTGAAACAACCCAACCTAGATATTTAACTCGTTGTACATCAATTTGATCTATCTCAGAGTTCGAATATCTCATTTGAGCCGAAATCTATTGACATTCAGATATCTCCTTTACTTTTGGGCTGATAACACAGATTTTTTTCCCATAAGCTACCGCAAGATATCATCGAATTTTCTCTTAAAGATAATTAATAATGGGCTCAATATTGTTATTGAAATAGCCTGATATCTTTGGGGAGGAATAAAAGTTCCTTCTGCAATCATTGACATTTGATGCCACTTGCCAGACCCAAAGTTAATTAGGAAAATCAAACAGTTGTTTACATAGCACTCGTCTGCTCTCAATTGACCATAATGAAGCTTTTAAATCTCTGCAGACACGGTCACACAGAAAGCACTTGAAGCGATTTATTGTTTTGAATTCTTATTAACTTATTTATTCTTCATCATATTACCAAACTTTAAGAGAGCCCTGGGCACACTACGATCAGTCATTTCGTTTTGTGCGACTCTTCAGCTATTCGTGAGAATAAATTTGTAAAAGAGAAAAGGAATTGATAGAGGATTAGAAGTCCAATTTCGGCGAAGCGAACTGTCATTAAAATAATTTTGATAAAATTATATTGTTTATATTACTTTTTAAATGCATAAGTCATTGATTATATTATTCTTTAGCGGTCTGTTATTCAGTTTTCTATGAGGCACCCTACTCCGTTTCAAATTTTTATTCTGCCCGCCATTCCATTTTAATTTTTTAAGTAGACCGCCATTCTATTTCAGTTTTTTTATGCTGCCCTCCATTTCATATTTTATGCTGCCTGCCATTTCATTTTTTCATGCTGCCTGCCATTTCAGTTTTTTTATGCTGCCCGCCATTCCATTTCAGTTTTCTTATGCTGCCCGCCACTCCATTTCAGTTTTCTTATGCTGCCCGCCACTCCATTTCAGTTTTCTTATGCTGCCCGCCACTCCATTTCAGTTTTCTTATGCTGCCCGCCACTCCATTTCAGTTTTCTTATGCTGCCCGCCACTCCATTTCAGTTTTCTTATGCTGCCCGCCACTCCATTTCAGTTTTCTTATGCTGCCCGCCATTCCATTTCAGTTTTCTTATGCTGCCCGCCACTCCATTTCAGTTTTCTTATGCTGCCCGCCATTCCATTTCAGTTTTCTTATGCTGCCCGCCATTCCATTTCAGTTTTCTTTGCTGCCCGCCACTCCATTTCAGTTTTCTTATGCTGCCCGCCACTCCATTTCAGTTTTCTTATGCTGCCCGCCACTCCATTTCAGTTTTCTTATGCTGCCCGCCATTCCATTTCAGTTTTCTTATGCTGCCCGCCATTCCATTTCAGTTTTCTTATGCTGCCCGCCACTCCATTTCAGTTTTCTTATGCTGCCCGCCACTCCATTTCAGTTTTCTTATGCTACCCGCCATTCCATTTCAGTTTTCTTATGCTGCCCGCCACTCCATTTCAGTTTTCTTATGCTGCCTGCCACTCCATTTCAGTTTTCTTATGCTGCCCGCCACTCCATTTCAGTTTTCTTATGCTGCCCGCCATTCCATTTCAGTTTTCTTATGCTGCTCGCCATTCCATTTCAGTTTTCTTATGCTGCCCGCCACTCCATTTCAGTTTTCTTATGCTGCCCACCATTCCATTTCAGTTCTCCATTGACCTACCATTCCATTTCAGTTTTCTAAGGAGGCCGCCATTCTATTTCAGTTTCCATATGCTGCCCTCCGTTTCAGTTTTTTGTTGCCTGCCATTTAATTTTTTTAATGCTGCCTGCTATTTCATTTTTTCATGCTGCCTGCCATTTCAGTTTTTTTATGCTGCCCGCCACTCCATTACAGTTTTCTTATGCTGCCCTCCATTCCATTTCGGTTTTCCATTGACCTACTATTCCATTTCAGTTTTCTAAGGAGGCCGCCATTCTATTTCAGTTTTATGCTGCCCTCCGTTTCAGTTTTTTGTTGCCTGCCATTTAATTTTTTTAATGCTGCCTGCTATTTCATTTTTTCATGCTGCCTGCCATTTCAGTCTTTTTATGCTGCCCGCCACTCCATTTCAGTTTTCTTATGCTGCCCGCCATTCCATTTCGGTTTTCCATTGACCTACTATTCCATTTCAGTTTTCTAAGGAGGCCGCCATTCTATTTCAGTTTTATGCTGCCCTCCGTTTCAGTTTTTTGTTGCCTGCCATTTAATTTTTTTAATGCTGTCTGCTATTTCATTTTTTCATGCTGCCTGCCATTTCAGTCTTTTTACGCTGCTCACCACTCCATTTCAGTTTTCTTATGCTGCCCGCCATTCCATTTCGGTTTTCCATTGACCTACCATTCCATTTCAGTTTTCTAAGGAGCTCGCCATTCTATTTCAGTTTTCTAAGGAGCTCGCCATTCTATTTCAGTTTTAATGCAGTCCGCCATTTCAGTTTTTTTTTATGTGCTGCCCGCCATTCCATCTCAGTTTTCTAGCTGCCTACCATTCCATTTCAGTTTTCTAAGGAGGCCGCCATTCTATTTCAGTTTTATGCTGCCCTCCGTTTCAGTTTTTTGTTGCCTGCCATTTAATTTTTTTAATGCTGCCTGCTATTTCATTTTTTCATGCTGCCTGCCATTTCAGTCTTTTTATGCTGCCCGCCACTCCATTTCAGTTTTCTTATGCTGCCCGCCATTCCATTTCGGTTTTCCATTGACCTACTATTCCATTTCAGTTTTCTAAGGAGGCCGCCATTCTATTTCAGTTTTATGCTGCCCTCCGTTTCAGTTTTTTGTTGCCTGCCATTTAATTTTTTTAATGCTGTCTGCTATTTCATTTTTTCATGCTGCCTGCCATTTCAGTCTTTTTACGCTGCTCACCACTCCATTTCAGTTTTCTTATGCTGCCCGCCATTCCATTTCGGTTTTCCATTGACCTACCATTCCATTTCAGTTTTCTAAGGAGCTCGCCATTCTATTTCAGTTTTCTAAGGAGCTCGCCATTCTATTTCAGTTTTAATGCAGTCCGCCATTTCAGTTTTTTTTTATGTGCTGCCCGCCATTCCATCTCAGTTTTCTAGCTGCCTACCATTCCATTTCAGTTTTCTAAGTACGCCGCCATTCTATTCCAGTTTTCTATGCAGCCCGCCATTTTCCAGTTTTCTAGCGACTGCCATTCCATTTCAGTTTTCTAAGGAGACCACCATTCTATTTCAGTTTTAATGCAGCCAGCCATTTCAGTTCTACATGCGACCCACCATTCCATTTCAGTATTTTATGCTGTCCGCCATTCCATTTCAGTCTTCTATGAGGCTCACTCAACGTTTGCCAATTCCTGCTTTTAAATGTCTTAAAACGAAACCATTAACAACAACGGAAGTAGCCTGAGAGCGGACTGAAGGGTCTTCAGTTACTGCACAAGCTAGAGTGTGTTGTGAGGTCATCTTCGTTGTTGATTTGTTTTACCTCTGAGCGACACTTTTTTGCACACCATGGGCTAAATGGCCAGGTCACATGTGACCGTGGGCAGGGCGGGGAATTTTGCGGAAATTTGCGAAATTTTGCAACGCTGACCCAGCTGGGACTCGAACCTGGGAAGTACAGATTACGAGCCTGGCGCTCTACCGACTGAGCTACCCCCGCCCATCCTCTTTTGGAAGTGTACAATTTTTGTCCTTGGCTTTGTTTATCGTAATGATCTAATTTCTTTGTAACTTTGTACCAAAGGACAAGAGATTTAAACAAATAATTCGTCGATTAGATTAAACTAACTTGGAAACAAAACCCCAAACTAAACAGAAACAAATAAATTATCTTGATCTTGTTTTCCATTCCAGTTAATTCGATTGCCGCTATCTTCAACTAGGGAGGGGGGGGGGGGGGGCTCTGTCGGTAGCGCGCCAGGCTCGTAATCTGTAGTTCTCAGATTCGAGTCCCAGCTGGATCAGCGTTGAGATTTATCTCCGCAAAATTCCCTGTCCTGCCCACGGTCAATAGGGGACACCGATGGGCTTGGAAAGGCCGCCGTCCGTCGGATGGGACGTTAAGCCGTGGCTCCGTGTGCGGGAGAGACATACCCTATGCACGTTAAAGAACACGCTGGATGGCCTTGACGGGAGGCTACCATCGGTCTCCCAACAGCTATTCCAATGGGTCCCCTCCCCCAACCTTCTCTGAGTCTTCGGGGTCCATGTGACCTGACCATTTAGCCCATGGTCTGCAAAAAACTGCCGCTCAGAGGTAAAACAACCCAACAATCTTCATCAAGGGGATTTAATTGGATAATTAGACCAATGGAAAACAGGACTCACCTATAAATTAAATACATCTGCCATTTCTTCCGCTAGTGAAGAACAGATAATCGATTTAAAAATAATTCTATTTCTTTTTTGTGGTTTCACGAATTTTGTAAAAGGACACCTACTCACTACCAGTAAATACTCCTACACAAACCAGGAATTGATATTATTAGCTGGGCTGCACACCGAACAATGCACACCAGGGATTGCCAACCAGTGCTTTTAAACATTGAGTAATTTTTTTCTTAGAATCGGCAGAGACTGACATCAAAGTCTCTGAGGACTTTGACGCAGAATCGAATCGATCGCGTTTGGCTGTCAGCGAGTTCAGCGATGTCAGCCCACATCCGCAGAAATAAGTGACGTCTTCGGAAAATAAACGAAAACTTGTTTACCGATCTGGAAGCATCGGTTCAAAGAGAGATTTCTTTTCCATTTGGAGATTTCTTCCTTCTTTACAGGTTGGGTTGGGTTGTTTTACCTCTGAGCAGCACTTTTTTTGCACACCATGGGCTAAATGGCCAGGTCACAAGGACCCCGAAGACTCAGAGAAGGTTGGGGGAGGGGACCCACTGGAATAGCTGTTGGGAGACAGATGGTAGCCTCCCGTCAAGGCTATTCTTTAACGTGCACAGGGTATGGCTCTCCCGCACACGGGGCCGCGGCTTAACGTCCCATCCGACAGACGGCGGCCTTTCCAAGCCCATCGGTGTCCCCTACTGACCGTGGGCAGGGCGGAGAATTTTTGCGGGGATAAATCTCAACGCTGACCCAGCTGGGACTCGAACCTGGGAAATACAGATTACGAGCCTGGCGCACTACCGACTGAGCCACCCCCGCCCCAGGGCGTGGTGAAGAGAGGTGGAAGAAATGAAACTTAAAAGTGATTTATTCTTGGATTGGTGATGTTAACGTTGAACTCATTGCACTTTATTTTACCCAATTAAGGGTACCTTTTCGTGAAAGTGACCCTTTCTTGAAAAGGTCACAAAACCTTGACACTTGGAGTGTAATAAGGGCGGCGGTGGCTCAGTTGGTAGCGCGCCAGGCTCGTAATCTGTAGTTCCCAGGTTGGAGTCCCAGGTGGATCAGCGCTGAAATTTATCTCCGCAAAACTCCCCGCCCTGCACACGGTCAGTAGGACACACCGCTGGGCTTAGAAATGCTGCCGTCCGTTGGATGGGACGTTAAGCCGTGGCCACGTGTGGGAGAGAGCCATAACATGTGCACGTTAAAGAACACACTGGATGGCCTTGACGGGAGGCTACCATCTGTCTCCCAACAGCTGTTTCAGTGGGTCTCTCTGAGCCATTGGGGCCTTGTGACTTGGCCATTTAGCCCATTGTGTGCAAAAAAGTGCCGCTCAGAGGTAAAACAACCCCAACCCCAACTCGGCAACCATTTTCGAAACAGACTCATCGATGTGACTGCAGAATCTGGGGCGGGGACGGCTCAATCGGTAGCGCGCCAGGCTCGTAATCTTAGTTTCCAGGTTCGAGTCCCAGCTGGGTCAGCGTTGAGATTTACCTCTGCAAAATTCCCCGCCATGCCCACGGTCAGTAGGGGACACCGATGGGCTTGAAAAGGCAGCGTCCGTCGGATGGGACGTTAAGCCGTGGCCCCGTGTGCGGGAGAGCCATACACTGTGCACGTTAAAGAACACGCTGGATGGCCTTGACGGGAGGCTACCATCTGTCTCCCAACAGCTGTTCCAGTGGGTCCCCTCCCCCAACCTTCTTTGAGCCTTCGGGGTCCATGTGACCTGGCCATTTAGCCCATGGTGTGCAAAAAAGTGCCGCTCAGAGGTAAAACAACCCAACCTGCAGAATCTTTTCTTCTACGGAGTCAGAAAAGGCAACCTCGTTACTGCTCATTGATTACGTGAATGAATTGTTAGCCTTTAATATTTTTAACGAGCGAAATTTCTGACAACTAAAATGGACGAACGAGGAACAAGAATGTATTTCTTGACACTTCGAATGCTGTTAGGGAGTTAACAAGACTGTTTCTAGCTGTTTACGACTGCAGAAATATTTCCAGGGTTTACGGTGTTACCATGGGAATCTTAAGAAGCTCCACGTTATCTGCAGAGTTGGACGTAAAACGTTTGGGGGGGGGGGGGTGAGATTTTGAAATTGTGGACGAGAATAATTATTGTGAAGAGATTAGAAAGATGTTAAATCACTCTAAAATTTGGTATTTTGTTCGTTATGTTTCTGAGGACTGGGAATAGATTGGCGTTAGTTAAGCGTCATGTTGAAATGGGAACATAAAGGAATGGATCGTGCACAGGGCAGGATTGAACTCGGTTGATAGCGCGTCAGGCTTGTAATCTACAGTTCCCAAGTTCGAGTCCTGTCTGGGACAGTGTTCAGATTTATCTCTGCAAAACTCCCTCTGTCAATAGGAGATACCGATCGGGATTGGAAAGGCCGCCGACCTTCGGATGGGACGTTAAGCCGTGGTCCCGTGTGCGGGAGAATCATACTCTGTGCACGTTAAAGAACAGGCTGGATGGCCTTGACGGGAGGCTACCATCTGTCTCCTAACAGCTGTTCCAGTGGGTCCATTCCCCCAACCTTCTTTGAGCCTTTTTGGTCCTTGTGACCTAGTCATTTGGTTCGAGTCCCAGCTGGGTCAGCGTTGAGATTTATCTCCGCAAAATTCCCCGCCCTGCCCACGGTCAGTAGGGGACACCGATGGGCTTGGAAAGGCCGCCGACCGTCGGATGGGACGTTAAGCCGTGGTCCCGTGTGCGGGAGAATCATACTCTGTGCACGTTAAAGAACACGCTGGATGGCCTTCACGGGAGGCTACCATCTGTCTATTAACAGCTGTTCCAGTGGGTCCCCTCCCCCAACCTTCTTTGAGCCTTCTTGGTCCTTGTGACCTGGTCATTTGGTTCGAGTCCCAGCAGGGTCAGCGTTCAGATTTATCTCCGCAAAATTCCCCGCCCTGCCCACGGTCAGTAGGGGACACCGATGGGCTTGGAAATGCCGCCGACCGTCGGATGGGACGTTACGCCGTGGTCCCGTGTGCGGGAGAATCATACTCTGTGCACGTTAAAGAACACGCTGGATGGCCTTGACGGGAGGCTACCATCTGTCTATTAACAGCTGTTCCAGTGGGTCCCCTCCCCCAACCTTCTTTGAGCCCTCTTGGTCCTTGTGACCTGGTCATTTAGTTCGAGTCCCAGCAGGGTCAGCGTTCAGATTTATCTCCGCAAAATTCCCCGCCCTGCCCACGGTCAGTAGGGGACACCGATGGGCTTGGAAAGGCCGCCGACCGTCGAATGGGACGTTAAGCCGTGGCTCCGTGTGCGGGAGAGCCATACCCTGTGCACGTTAAAGAACACGCTGGATGGCCTTGACGGGAGGCTACCATCTGTCTCCCAACAGCTGTTCCAGTGGGAACCCCTCCCCCAACCTTCTTTGAGCCTTCGGGGTCCTTGTGACCTGGCCATTTAGCCCATGGTGTGCAAAAAAGTGCCGCTCAGAGGTAAAACAACCCAACTCAACTCATTATTGAAATGGTAATCGAGTGGCACTTTTGTCATTATTATACTAAAATATATTTTATCATTATATTTGAAATAAAATATTTTACCATCATTATTATCACCATTGAAGTAAAATGATTATCATTATTATTTTTGTAAAATTTTTTTGCCATCACTTTTACAATCGTTAAATCTAGTTTTTAAATCGTCATCGCTACAGTGATACAATTTATCATCGTGTTATAGTAACGCATTTTTATGATTATCATTCTTGCAAAACATTTTATTATTATCACAATCGTTGTAGCAACCTGTTAATCATCATTATCATCATTGCTGAAGTAATGAATTTTATCATCGTTATCATTGTCACTACAGTATTATGTTTTACATTAAGGGCGGGGGTGGCTCAGTCGGTAGCGCGCCACGCTCGTAATCTGTAGTTCCCAGGTTCGAGTCCCAGCTTGGTCAGCGTTGAGATTTATCTCCGCAAAATTCCCCGCTCTGCCCACGGTCAGTAGGGGACACCGATGGGCTTGGAAAGGCCGCCGTCCGTCGGATGGGACGTTAAGCCGTGGCCCGTGTGCGGGAGAGCCATACCCTGTGCACGTTAAAGAACACGCTGGTTGGCTTTGACGGGAGACTACCATCTGTCTCCCAACAGCTGTTTCAGTGGGTCCCCTCCCCCAACCTTCTCTGAGCCTTCGGGGTCCATGTGACCTGGCCATTTAGCCCATGGTGTGCAAAAAAGTGCCGCTCAGAGGTAAAACAACCCAACCTTATGTTTTACATTATTCTTGTTCCAAACACATTTTTTCCCTCATTATCACAATATTTGAATTCATGTTTTTTAATCATCACTATCATCATTGCTGTAGAAAAGTATTTTAGCTGGGTTGTTTTACATCTGAGCGGCACTTTTTTGCACACAATGGGCTAAATGGCCAGGTCACATGGACCCCGAAGGCTCAGAGGAGGTTGGGGGAGGGGACCCACTGGAACAGCTGTTGGTAGACGGATGGTAGCCTCCCGTCAAGACTATCCAGCGTATTCTTTAATAAACTGGGTATGACTTAACGAAGCCACGGCTTAACGTCCCATCCGACGGACGGCGGCCTTTCCAATCCCATTGGTGTCCCCTACTGACGTGGGTTGGGCGGGGCATTTTGCGGAGATAAGTCTCAACGCTGACCCAGCTGGGACTCGAACCTGGGAACTACAGATTACGAGCCTGGCGTGCTTCATTGTGATATGTGGCGGGGGTGGCTCAGTCAATCTACTGAGCCACCCCCGCCCCATTTTAGCACCATAATCATACATAGTCTTCCTAGTAATATGTTTTATCATTAACATTGTTACAAAAGCTTTTTCCATCATTATCACAATCGTTGTAGCAGAAATTGTCCTAAGTTTTTGATCATTAGTAGAAATCATTGCTTAGTTGAACGTTTTATCATCGTTATCATAGTTGTTATGGTAATATTTTTCATCATTATCATTATGTAAGTTTTCAATCATTACTCTCATCATCGCTCTAGTTAAACGTTTTATCATCATTATCATTGCCACTTTATTTAAACGTTTTATCATCGTTATCATCATCATTCAGGTAAAATGTTTTATCATCACTATCATCATCGTTGCAGTAAAACGTTTTATTATCACTATCATCATCGTTGTAATAAATCGTTTTATCATCTTCGTTGTAATAAGACGTTTTATCATCTTCGTTGTAGCAAAATGTTTATCCTCGTCATTTTGTAAAGGTTTTTGCCATCACTATCCCAATAACTGTAGCAAGATTTTATCATCACTATCATCACCGCTGTAGTAAAAGTTTTATATCGTTATCATCATCGTTGTAGTAATAAGTTTTATCATTATCATTCCTTAAAATATTTTCGACATACCTATCACTCTCTTTTATATCAAGTTTTTTAATCATCACTATCATCATCGCTGAAACAAACCATTTTTATCGTCGCTATCATCATCGTTGTAGCAAAAAACTTAAAAATCATTATCGTTCATCAGAGTAATAAAATGATTTCATCAGCCTCATCAACGTCGTGGGTTGGGTTGTTTTACCTCTGAGCGGCACTTTTTTGCACATCATGGGCTAAATGGCCAGGTCACATGGACCCCGAAGGCTCAGAGAAGGTTGGGGGAAGGGACCCACTGGAACAGCTGTTGGGAGACAGATGGTAGCCTCCCGTCAAGGCCATCCAGCGTGTTCTTTAACGTGCACAGGGTATGGCTCTCCCGCACACGGGGCCACGGCTTAACGTCCCATCCGACGGACGGCGGCCTTTCCAAGCCCATCGGTGTCCCCTACTGACCGTGGGCAGGGCGGGGAATTTTGCGGAGATAAATCTCAACGCTGACCCAGCTGGGACTCGAACCTGGGAACTACAGATTACGAGCCTGGCGCGCTACCGACTGAGCCACCCCCGCCCTAAGGACATTTGGGGACATACGAAGGATTTTGTAGTGAAAAGTGTCATTTCTGGAGTACGAAATCCTTTATATGCCTTCGTATGGGGTATTGAAGGCGTCACTTGTGGAAAAGAAATTGGCTACTTATTGAAACGAAAAAATGAAACACTTGTGGGTCTTTTGGAGGGGGCCATAGCCCCCGTGGTCCCTTTCTTATGACGGCCACTGGCTCCACAACAGCTATTTTGCCTTCCGGGGAGCGAACTTCGATATCTGCCGCCCCTTTCTTCAGATCTGCGATTAGCTCAGTTAACTTTACAGCAACTGTGGTTAGCTTATTAGCAAATTTACTACAAGTTGCAGTAGCGCGGGACCTTCCGGTTGTAATTTTTTTCTGGTATGACTCAGATGTTTGTGCTAAAGGGACAGGTCAACACAATGGATACGACAAGAAGGAAATACGTGCATTTACATGTTTTATAGTTTTTTGGGGCTAAAAGTTCTGCAGCCGTTAAAATTCCCTGATATAGTTTTGGAGCTGAGCTACATTTGTTACATTTTATTTTACTGCTTGAAATGGGTTTTCATAAACGAAAAATTTGACGGAGGAAGAAATTATGAAGATTTTATTGGCCATTGATAGTTCAGAGAATGAAGTCAACGATTTCAGATTATCTGAAGAAGAGAAATGGAGTTTTTTTTATTGCAATCAACAGAGAATAATCAGCTGCACTGAATGGCCAGCAAGGAAGGTTTTTTCGATCCTACAAAGTGATGACAGAGGAAGTGATTTTAGTGGCTTTTTCTAATACCACTAAAATCACTTCCTCTATCATCACTTTGTAGAACTATATCACTTTTTTTTTGAAATTTTGTTATTGACCAAATACATTATGCCTGTTGATCATTTTTTGATGATTCTCAGGTAATTTAACCTGTCGGATCACATTTTGTGCACTCACGAATGCTCCGCAAAAGTCCCCGCCCTGCCCACAGTCAGTAGGGGACACCGATGGGCTTGGAAAGGCCGCCGTCCGTCGGATGGGACGTTAAGCCGTGGCCCCGTGTACGGGAGAGCCATACCCTGTGCACGTTAAAGAACACGCTGGATGGCCTTGACGGGAGGCTACCATCTGTCTCCCAACAGCTGTTCCAGTGGGTCCCCTACCCCAACCTTCTCTGAGACTTCGGGGTCCATGTGACCTGGCCATTTAGCCCATGGTGTGCAAAAAAGTGCCACTCAGAGGTAAAACAACCCAACCCAACCCACTCACGAATGTGTGCATAACACGTTTAATAGATTCGTAAATGTGAATATATTTTTCCCAGTTCATCTTCAGTCTCTAGGGGAGGTTAGGTTGTTTTACCTCTAAGCGGCACTTTTTTGCACACAATGGGTTAAATGGATTTGGGTTGTTTTACCTCTGAGCGGCACTTTTTTGCACACCATGGGCTAAATGGCCAGGTCACATAGACCCCGAAGGCTCAGAGAAGGTTGGGGGAGGGGACTCACTGGAACAGCTGTTGGGAGACAGATGGTAGCCTTCCGTCAAGGCCATCCAGCGTGTTCTTTAACGATGCACAGGTATAGCTCTTCCACACACGGAACCACGACTTAACGTCCCATCCGACGGAGGGAGGGGGTGGCTCAGTCGGTAGCGCGCCAGGCTCGTAATCTGTAGTTCCCAGGTTCGAGTCCCAGCTGGGTCAGCGTTGAGATTTATCTCCGCAAAATTCCCCGCCCTGCCCACGGTCAGTAGGGGACACCGATGGGCTTGGAAAGGCCGCCGTCCGTCGGATGGGACGTTAAGCCGTGGCCCCGTGTGCGGGAGAGACAAACCATGTGCACGTTAAAGAACACGCTGGATGGCCTTGACGGGAGGCTACCATCTGTCTCCCAACAGCTGTTTCAGTGGGTCCCCTCCCCCAACCTTCTCTGAGCCTTCGGGGTCCATGTGACCTCGCCATTTAGCCCATGGTGTGTAAAAAAGTGCCGCTCAGATGTAAAACAACTCAACCCAACCCATCCGACGGACGGTGGCCTTTCCAAGCCCATCGGTGTCCCCTACTGACCGTGGACAGGGCGGGGAATTTTGCGGAGATAAATCTCAACGCTGACCCAGCTGGGACTCGAACCTGGGAACTACAGATTACGAGCCTGGCGCTCTACCGACTGAGCCACTCCCGCCCCCAGTTGACCAGCATACGTGATTCTATCTGAAGAAGAACTTGTGTCTACCCCCCCCCCCCCACGACCACCACAGTTTCTCACCCACCCTGGGCTTAAGGGTTCAACTCTTCGCTGCCAATGGAAACTCCATAATCTTCACATTCCGTCGCCAATATTCAATTTCTATCATAAACACATCGTTTGTAATACTCGTTTGAATTTTTCGAATTTTCAGCTTTTCCACCGTTAGAGGTCCCAAATTATACGTAATGAAAGATTCAGAAAGTGAGAATCGTAACATTTTTATCGATACCCAACCAAATTAAAATGAATTTTGGGTTGGGTTGTTTTACCTCTGAGCGGCACTTTTTTGCACACCATGGGCTAAATGGCCAGGTCACATGGACCCCGTAGGCTCAGAGAAGGTTGGGGGAGGGGACCCACTGGAACAGCTGTTGGGAGACAGATGGTAGCCTCTCGTCAAGGCCATCCAGCGTGTTCTTTAACGTGCACAGGGTATGGCTCTCCCGCACACGGGGCCACGGCTTAACGTCCCATCCGACGGACGGCGGCCTTTCCAAGCCCATCGGTGTCCCCTACTGACCGTGGACAGGGCGGCGAATTTTGCGGAGATAAATAAAAACGCTGACCCAGCTGGGACTCGAACCTGGGAACTACAGATTACGAGCCTGGCGCGCTACCGATTGAGCCACCCCCGCCATAATGAATTTTGAATTTGTCTTTAAAAACGAAAAATAAATAAATACCCACTCAAGCAGCTGCTTGTCACAAGAGGTCTGACAGGAGCCTGTCAGTTTATATTCCATAATAGAAGGTCTGAGAGGATGGCAGGACCTCAGCAGAAAAACGACACAAACATCCATGCCTTACCCGGGGTTCGAATCCAGGTCCCTTATTTCAGTAGCCAAGCGCGCTAACCGCTCGACCACGGGACGGTGAAAAACAAAAAAAAAAGTTAGATGTCTACAGGCAACAAAGTGAACACATTATATCGTTTTTTTTTTCTAATGAGATAAAAGTTCTCTGTAGAGAGTGAGGCGGGGGTGGCTCAGTCGGATAGCGCGCCAGGCTAATTTGCAGTTCCCAGGTTCGAGTCCCAGCTGGGTCAGCGTTGAGATTTATCTCCGCAAAATTCCCCGCCCTGCCCACGGTCAGTAGGGGACACAGATGGGCTTGGAAAGGCGGCCATCCTTCGGATGGGACGTTAAGCCGTGGCCCCGTGTGCGGGAGAGAGCCATACCCTGTGCACGTTAAAGAACACGCTGGATGGCCTTGACGGGAGGCTACCATATGTCTCCCAACAGCTGTTCCAGTGGGTCTCCTCCCACAACCTTTTCTGAGCCTTTGGGGTCCTTGTGACCTGGCCATTTAGCCCATGGTGTGCAAAAAGTGCCGCTCAGAGGTAAAACAACCAACCAACCAAATCTGTTGAGAGTATTAAAATGGGCTTTAACAGCAACAGATCCCAACTATTCTCTCAAGGTCATGGCTCAATATCCATTCTACAATCTGTTGCGAAATAGAATCTGCTAATATTTCAAACCGTGTCCTTGTTCCATAAGAAATATGTATCCAATTATCTTTTCCAATACCTTTTAAAAGCAATCCTATTATGACTGAATAGTTTTAACTACAGTTTACGTTTAATTCTTTTCTCTAACTCAGCAAACAGTGATCGCAATTGTTTGAATATTTCCTTTGTGAATAAAAAAGATAAATGCTCTCTCAATAAGACAGAATAAAACGTTTATTTTAGACGCCATCTCAGCTTTTGTCAATAACATTTGCATTTTTCATTGCCTCTTAAGCATCTGCGCATGCTCAGCTTGAAGACTCCCTCTCATGATAATAGTATTTGCGTGCTGCTCTGCGTTACTGCATCGCACGCCATTCGGCCCCTCGGGGGTTCTTGCCTGCCACGTCACCATGAGCTCGAGTCCCAGTCTCAACACTGAGAAATAAAAAAAGAAAGCTTTCTGCCTCTCTGGAGGAACAGTTATCGCTGTAACATAATGACCAGCCAGGAGTCTTTGCCTGCAACTAATAATAGCACCGTTTCATTCTCTTTAATTATATTCTGATAACACTGTTTCAATAATACCGCTATGACCATAGCAACGGTGATAGCAACATTCAAGTCCACGACGTTGATGGTGGGGCGGGGGTGGCTCAGTCGGTAGCGCGCCAGGCTCGTAATCTGTAGTCCCAGCTGGGTCAGCGTTGAGAATTATCTCCGCAAAACTCCCCGCCCTGCCCACGGTCAATAGGGGACACCGATGGGCTTCGAAAGGTCGCCGTCCGTCGGATGGGACGTTAAGCCGTGGCCTCGTGTGCGGGAGAGCCATACCCTGTGCACGTTAAAGAACACGCTGGATGGCCTTGACGGGAGACTACCATCTGTCTCCCAACAGCTGTTCCAGT
The DNA here is from genome assembly GCA_038380435.1 of Ryuthela nishihirai. Lineage (NCBI taxonomy): Eukaryota > Metazoa > Arthropoda > Arachnida > Araneae > Heptathelidae > Ryuthela > Ryuthela nishihirai. The sequence goes on from JAWZYU010000026.1 coordinate 28,821,554, forward strand.
GGGTCCCCACCCCCAACCTTCTCTGAGCCTAAGGGTCCATGTGACCTGGCCATTTAGCCCATGGTGTGCAAAAAAGTGCCGCTCAGAGGTAAAACAACCCAATCCTTATAGTCAAACATAGTATTACAGTCAGACAAAAATTGCATTACGTTCAAACAAATGACATTACAGTCTAACAAATAACATAAGATTCAGATAAATAACATTAAAATTAAACAAATAATTTTACAGTGAAACAAAACACTGATATTAGAGTGACATTAGAGTCAGCAACATTTTACGCAAACAAATAACATTAAAATAAGACAACATTATAATCAAATAAATGGCATTACAGTGTAACAAATAACATTATATTCAGATAAAAGCATTGCAATTAAACAAAAAACATTACAGTGAAACAGATAACACTAAAGTCTAACAAGTTTAACAAGTCTAACAAGTTTCAGATACAGTACAAAGAAACAATATTACAGCGAAACAAATAACATTACAATTGAATAGAAAAAGAAATATAGAATCCGGAATATTTAACAGTTTTATGTTTCCCAAGCAAAGTACAGTCGCTCAAAAAAGTATCCGAACACCATGGTTGATTACAGAATTCAGAAAAAATATCTGGCAACGTTTTTTTTTAGAAATTAGTGATCTGGCAACCTTCGTGTCACGTGACACGAAGGTTTCCAGATCACTAATTTCTTTTCTTTGAACTAATTTCTAAAAAAATCGTTGCCAGATATTTTTTCTGAATTCTGTAATCAACCGTAGTGTTCGGATACTTTTTTGAGCGATTGTAGGTGGTCATATTATTTTGATACTAGATCGTGTGGGCTCACTCACGGAAATATTGAGCGTGTGCAGTTACCGTTCACAGCAAACTGGAGCGTGTGCAGTAACTGCACTCGCTCCACTTTGCTGTGAACGGTAACTGGAGCGTGTACAGTTGCTGTACACTCTCCAGATATTTTTCCTGAATTCTGTAATCACGTTACACGAAGGTTGCCAGATCACTAATTTCTAAAACAAAATCGTTGCCAGATATTTTTTCTGAATTCTGTAATCAACCGTAGTGTTCGGATACTTTTTTGAGCGACTGTACTTATCTCAGAAGACAAAACACAATTTAATATCTCACAGGAAGACGTTTACTAAAACAAATTTATTGTAAATGTAAGAGGGAAAATCACATTTGACAGGAAAAGCGAAAACCGAGACTTTGCCATCGGAGTTGTTTTTCAAGCCCATCTGTGGTTTCTCTTCCTGACTGCACGAACGCCGGCAGAAAAATTTGAAGCTGGCATCGGCTAAATGAGCCACTCGACCGCTCGAAGCCCTCCCCAGAAATACATTTTGATGAAGCAAACAAAGAACGGGACTTTCTCCTCAGTTGCTGAAGAAAAAAAATGAAAAGGTCAAAGGGCTCCCACCAGACGAATTCCTTTGTAAGCTCTTTGCTGCTGACTTCTATAGAAAAGACTTCCATTGACTCAACGGTCAAATCTTGGGGCGGGGGTGGCTCAGTCGGTAGCGCTCAGTCGGTAGCGCGTCCGTCGGATATAACAATAAGCCTCGGCTCCGTGTGCGGGAGAGCCATATCTTGCGCACTTTAAAGAAGAGCTGGAGTGGTCTTGACGGGAGGCTACCATATGTTTCCTAATAACTGTTTATTGGGTCCCCTCTCCCCAATGTTTTCTCCCTTGTGATCTGGCCCATTGTGTGCAAAAAAGTGTTGCTCACAGGTAGGGGGCGGGGGTGGCTCAGTCGGTTGCGCGCCAGGCTCGTAATCTGTAGTTCCCAGGTTCAGGTCTCAGCTGGGTCGACGTTGAGATTTATCTCCGCAAAATTCCCCGCCTTGCCCACGGTCAGTAGGGGACACCGATGGGCTTGGAAAGGCCGCCGTACGTCGGATGGGACATTAAGCCGTGGCCCCGTGTGCGGGAGAGCCATACCCTGTGCACGTTAAAGAACACGCTGGATGGCCTTGACGGAAGGCTACCATCTGTCTCCCAACAGCTGTTCCAGTGGGTCCCCTCTCCCAACCTTCTCTGAGCCTTCGGGGTCCATGTGACCTGGCCATTTAGCCCATGGTGTGCCAAAAAGTGCCGCTCAGAGGTAAAAAAACCCAACGGTCAAATCTTCCAATATCTAATCAAAGGTCTGTTATGTTACCGACAGGTTTGACTTCGCTTTTTTGTTAAGAGAAACTTTAAATATACGGGGCGGATGCTATTTTCTATTTAAAATTCCATGCAGAATATAGGATATTAGATTTCAGAATCCATTAGGAATCCAGAATTCAGGGTTTTATATTTCACATTCAAGAATTCACTATATTAGATTTCAGAATCCATAAAAGAAATCCAGAATTCAGAATATTGAATATCAGAATCCAGAATTCAGGATATTAAATTTCAGTGTCCAGAATCCAGAAGTCAGGGTAGATTTCAGAATCCATTAAAAAATCCAGAATTCAGGGTATTAGATTTCACGTTCAAGAATTCATTATGTTAGATTTCAGAATCCAGAATATTAGATTTCAGAATCCATAAAATAAAAAAAAAATCCAGAATTCAGAATATTGAATATCAGAATCCAGAATTCAGGATATTAAATTTCAGATTCCAGAATCTAGAGGTCAGGGTAGATTTTAGAATCCATTAAGAAATCCAGAATTCAGGGTATTAGATTTCACGTTCAAGAATTCATTATGTTAGATTTCAGAATCCAGAATATTAGATTTCAGAATCCATAAAATAAAAAAAAAATCCGGAATTCAGAATATTGAATATCAGAATCCACAATTCAGGATATTAAATTTCAGAGTCCAGAATCCAGAAGTCAGGGTAGATTTCAGAATCCATTAAGAAATCCAGAATTCAGGGTATTAGATTTCACATTCAAGAATTCATTATATTAGATTTCAGAATCCAGAATATTAGATTTCAGAATCCATGAAATAAAAAAAATAATCCAGAATTCAGAATATTGAATATCAGAATCCAGAATTCAGGATATTAAGTTTCAGAGTCCAGAATCTAGAAGTCAGGGTAGATTTTAGAATCCATTAAAAAAATCCAGAATTCAGGGTATTAGATTTCACATTCAAGAATTCATTATGTTAGATTTCAGAATCCAGAATATTAGATTTCAGAATCCATAAAATAAAAAAAATCCAGAATTCAGAATATTGAATATCAGAATCCACAATTCAGGATATTAAATTTCAGAGTCCAGAATCCAGAAGTCAGGGTAGATTTCAGAATCCATTAAAAAAATCCAGAATTCAGGGTATTAGATTTCACGTTCAAGAATTCATTATGTTAGATTTCAGAATCCAGAATATTAGATTTCAGAATCCATAAAATAAAAAAAATCCAGAATCCAGAATATTGAATATCAGAATCCAGAATTCAGGATATTAAATTTCAGAGTCCAGAATCTAGAGGTCAGGGTAGATTTTAGAATCCATTAACAAATCCAGAATTCAGGGTATTAGATTTCACGTTCAAGAATTCATTATGTTAGATTTCAGAATCCAGAATATTAGATTTCAGAATCCATAAAATAAAAAAAAATCCGGAATTCAGAATATTGAATATCAGAATCCACAATTCAGGATATTAAATTTCAGAGTCCAGAATCCAGAAGTCAGGGTAGATTTCAGAATCCATTAAGAAATCCAGAATTCAGGGTATTAGATTTCACATTCAAGAATTAATTATATTATATTTCAGAATCCAGAATATTAGATTTCAGAATCCATAAAATAAAAAAAATCCGGAATTCAGAATATTGAATATCAGAATCCACAATTCAGGATATTAAATTTAAGAGTCCAGAATCCAGAAGTCAGGGTAGATTTCAGAATCCATTAAGAAATCCAGAATTCAGGGTATTAGATTTCACATTCAAGAATTCATTATATTAGATTTCAGAATCCAGAATATTAGATTTCAGAATGTGGAAGGGTGGGAGTCACTGGGTCATGAAGTGGCGTGTCTTCTGTTAATCGCGGATAGCAGCATTTTAAACAGCAAAATTTGTTCAAATGAATTTGCAAATTTCATTCTGGGAAATCTTTATTTAAATTTAGTGAATGGAACTTTTAACGAATAGCTCATTGTATGCTGGTAACTAATTTTTCCGGTTTTCAATATTACACAAACATATCTACTTCTACTCGTACAGTCGCTCAAAAAAGTATCCGAACACTACGGTTGATTACAGAATTCAGAAAAAATATCTGGCAACGATGTTTTTTAGAAATTAGTGATCTGGCAACTTTCGTGTCACGTGACACGAAGGTTGCCAGATCGCTCATTTCTAAACCTATATCGTGTGGGCCCACTCATAGAAATATTGAGCGTGTGCAGTTACCGTTCACAGCAAACTGGAGCGTGTGCAGTTACCGTTCACAGCAAACTGGAGCGTGTGCAGTTACCGTTCACAGCAAACTGGAGCGTGTGCAGTAACTGCACACGCTCCAGTTTGTTGTGAACGGTAACTGCACACACTCATTATTTCCGTGAGTGAGCCCACACGATCTAGGTCTTTGTGAGCTCACACGATCCAATGTGCTGTGAACATTAACCGCAACCGCTCCAGTTTGCTGTGAACGGTAACTGCACACGCTCAATATTTCCGTGAGTGAGCCCACACGATCCAGGTCTTTGTGAGCTCACACGATCCAATGTGCTGTGAACATTAACCACAACCGCTGCAGTTTGCTGTGAACGGTAACTGCACACGCTCCATATTCATTGCATTATATATTCATACGCATTATATATATTAAAAAATATCCGAACAGCACGGTTGATTACAGAATTCAGAAAAAATATCTGGCAACGATTTTTTTAGAAATTGGTGATCTGGCACGAAGGTTGCCAGATCACTAATTTCTAAAAAAAATCGTTGCCATATATTTTTTCTGAATTCTGTAATCACCCACAGTGTTTGGATACTTTTTTGACCGACTGTACTGACACCCAACCTGAGATAGCGATCAAGACTTCTAAAAAATACCCTGAAGTCTATTCTCAGTCAAAGAGTTACGGACGAGTGACAGAGTCTCTGGGATACGACCGAGATAGTCTTACGAAGACATTCTTACAAAGGGTCGGTGTATCCTTGATGTCCTTGGACCATTATCTCAAGCAGGTTCTGACGGGATATGGGAACTTCCCAGCGTATCTGGAGCATTTTAAGATCGCTGCCCACAGTAACTGAGGCTGTGGGGCTCCAGATGCAGATGTCGGGCACTACATCATCCGGGGCCCAATCACGGAATGGTTCGCTAACGAACTCCGAAGTTCCCATGCCTTAAGATAGGTAGCAGGCAGGGCAGTCGCAGTGTCCATCAGAAGCGCCCGGATCACGGCACACCTGACGGACATGGGCTGTTTCGTCTGCCGGCTCTGGGACTCACTCCTTTGAATCCGGAGCTTCTTTCGCTCTTCTAGTCATCTTCCATATTTTCCTTTAATGCCACCCATACTCCAAGTCCCTACTGGTTTGGGGCGGGGGTGGCTCAGTCGGTAGCGCGCCAGGCTCGTAATCTGTAGTTCCCAGGTTCGAGTCCCAGCTGGGTCAGCGTAGAGATTTATCTCCGCAAAATTCCCCGCCCTGCCCACGGTCAGTAAGGGACACCGATGGGCTTGGGAAGGCCGCCGTCCGTCGGATGGGACGTTAAGCCGTGGTTCCGTGTGCGGGAGAGCCATACCCTGTGCACGTTAAAGAACACGCTGGATGGCCTTGACGGGAGACTACCACCTGTCTTCCAACAGCTGTTTCAGTGGGTCCCCTACCCCAACCTTCTCTGAGCCTTCGGGGTCCATGTGCCCTGGCCATTTAGCCCATGGTGTGCAAAAAAAGTGCCGCTCAGATTTAAAACAACCCAACCCAACCTGTTTCCTCTGAGACAAACCTTAATCTTCTACTTACAGTCTTCTCATGCCGCTCGTTTAGCGTCTTCACGACGGAGAACGAGTTTTCCCCATGGGGGGCGGGTCCCGAAGGACCCGCCCCCACCCCAATTGTTGAGAGGTGCCACTTAGTTCCAGCCCTGTTGGAGGAAACACATCGGGCTCCTAGCTTCTGTGGGTAGAAATGTCTGGAATGTCTGGGGGCGCTGCCGTCGTTTATGTATGGAGTGACGTTATCGACGACAGTTGTGAATGGAGTAGTACGTTAAAAGCTGTAACTGAACTTATCTATGGGAAGAGTTACGAATTGACATATGTTTCGCATCAAACATTTCACGTAGGATTAACTAGCATATACACCGAAGTGCCAAAATATTATGACCAGCTCGTCTTTATGCAAATCGAAGCAACTGCAGATTAACGACGGCGCGAGTGAAGGTCATTAAACGGTATAAATAACACCTGTTACTGAGCTCTGTTCATCGGTGTTATTCTTGTTCTTCAGATGGGAAAGGCAGCGGACTTAAGTGAGTTTGACAAAGGCCAAATTTTAATGGCCAGACGACAGTGTCAGAGCATTTTCGAGAGAGCAAGGCTTGTGGGGTGCTAACGGTCAGGCGTGGTTATTACTTTCGAAAGGTGGTCCGAGGAGGGAAAACCCACGAACCGTCAAGCAAGGTGTGGGCCGACCACGGCTCATCGATGCTAGAAGTGAGCGAAGGCTATCCCATATGGTACGAGCCAACAGAATTAATACTGTGTCGCAACTCGCCCGTAATTTGAATGCTGGTGACGGGAGTAATGTGTCACAACACACAGTATATCGAACCCTGCTGAAAATGGGGCTGCGTAGTCACAGGCCTCTCCGAGTGCCTATGCTAACCTCGGTTCACCCGTCGAAAGCGTCGAAAGTGAAAGCCTGCAATGGACAGATAAGCATTAAAACTGAACCTTGAATGACTGGAAGAAGGTCGCCTGGTCCGATGAATCTCGTTTCCTGTTGCATTATGTGGACAGCTGGTACAGTCGCTCAAAAAAGTATCCGAACACTATGGTTGATTACAGAATTCAGAAAAAAATCTGGCAACGATTTTTTTTAGAAATTAGTGATCTGGCAACCTTCGTGTACAGTACACGAAGGTTGCCAGATCACTAATTTCTGAAAAAATCGGTGTCAGATATTTTTTCTGAATTCTGTAATCAACCATAGTGTTCGGATACTTTTTTGAGCAACTGTACGTGTGCATCATTTACCTGAGGAAGTTTTGGCACCAGGATGCACCGTGGCACGAAAAAAGGAAGCCGGTGGAGGAAGTGTAATGCTTTGGGCAAATGTTCTCCTTGGAAACCCTAGGTCCAGTCATTCATGTGTAGGAAACTATGACTTCTACAACCTACCTAATCATCATTGCAGACCAGCTATATCTTTTCATGGCAACGGTATTCCCATATAGTAGTGCCTTCTTTCAGCAGAATAGTACGCCATGCCACACTGTCCGGATTGTTCGAGAATGATTCGCGGAACATGAGGAAGACTTCCAAATTCCCCAGACATCAATCTAATCGAGCATCTGTGGTTTGTGTTGGAACAGCATATCTGATCTGCTGCGACTCAACCACGTAACTTGCAAGAGTTAAAGGATCTGCTGGTAACGTGTTGGTACCAGATACCACAAGACACCTTTAGAAATCTTGTAACATCCATGCCTCGCCGGGTAAGAGCATTATGTCTTCTGCAATGTTTATAAGTTGTAAATATCCGTTATGGGCCTGAAGGATAAGAGCTGTTTTGGCTGCACGTGGAGAACCAACATCATATTAGACAGGTGGTCATAATGTTTTGGCTCTTCGGTGTATATATATTACGTATTTTACACAATATATTTTAGAGGTTGTTAAAATGGAGCGAAACGTTTTTTACCGGAACGGTGTTCTGATTCCATCTTGCCCCAGCTCTTAATTTTTTTATAGAGCCCATATTTATCACGAGATTAATGAGATGCAAAACAGCATTACCTGGGACTCAAAATTAGTGAAATACTAAACAGCACTTTGTGAGATTCAAGATTAGTAAACGGCATTTCACGAAAGTTAAGATTAGTTAGAGAGCACTTCATGGGAACGTAGTATTAGTAAGGTAATAAGCAGTACTTCAGGCAACTCAGAATTAGTAAGGTAGCAAATAGCGCTCTAGGGGACACAGCATTCATAAGGAAATAAATAGCGCTCTAGGGGACACAAAATTCATAAGGTAACAAATAGCGCTCTAGCGGACATAAAATTCATAAGGTAATAAAGTGCGCTCTATGGTGCGCAAAATTCACAAGGTAATAAATAGTTCTCCAGAGGACACAAAATTCATAAGGTAATATTTTGCTGTTTATCATAATGCTCTATGCGTATATATTATAATGCGTTGCTGTTGCAAATTCATAAGGTAATAAATAGCGCTCTAGGGGGACACAAAATTCATAAGGTAACAAATAGCGCTCATAGGGCACAAAATTCAAAGGTAATAAATAGCACTCTATCGAGCGTAAATTCATAATAGCGCTCTAGGGGGTAATAGCGCTCTAGGGGGACACAAAATTCATAATGTAATAAATAGCTCTCTAGGGAAAACAAAATTCATAAGGTAATAAATAGCGCTCTAGGGGGATACAAAATTCATAATGTAATAAATAGCTCTCTAGGGAAAACAAAATTTATAAGGTAATAAATAGCGCTCTATGGGGCTGGAAATTTATAAGGTGATAAATATGTAGCACTGTATAGGACACAAAATTCATAATGTAATGAAGAGCGCTCTAGGGGAAACAAAAGTCATAAGGTAATAAATAGCGCTCTAGGGGAAACAAAAGTCATAAGGTAATAAATAGCGCTCTAGGGGAAACAAAAGTCATAAGGTAATAAATAACACTGTAGGGGAAACAAAAGTCATAAGGTAATAAATAGCGCTCTAGGGGAAACAAAAGTCATAAGGTAATAAATAGCGCTCTAGGGGAAACAAAAGTCATAAGGTAATAAATAGCGCTCTAGGGGAAACAAAAGTCATAAGGTAATAAATAGCGTTCTAGGGGAAACAAAAGTCATAAGGTAATAAATAGCGCTCTAGGGGAAACAAAAGTCATAAGGTAATAAATAGCGCTCTAGGGGAAACAAAAATCATAAGGTAATAAATAGCGCTGTAGGGGAAACAAAAGTCATAAGGTAATAAATAGCGCTCTAGGGGAAACAAAAGTCATAAGGTGATAAATAGCGCTCTAGGGGAAACAAAAGTCATAAGGCAATAAATAGCATTCCCACATTTCAAGTCTCTTATGTAATTAATAACACCCCCGTTCTTGAACAGTTTCCTTACCTAAACATTTTTTTTTGTCCTGTTGTCCATTATTATGCACAGGACAATTGTTTCCTGCGGAGCGAAAACACTGAAGATTATCGGCAACCGAACATCCCCGAACTCATTTGTCGAGTGCTTCTTTCAGCTCTGAAGGGATGCGAACTCAGCGTCTTCCAGAGTCAAGCGAAGATTAACAGCTCTCGCGGCGGATGCAGTGAACTGTTGCTGTTTATTTGGGAACACGTGATTTCTCTGTTGCATCATTAGCTACGTAAGCTTATCGCCGTCCGCCTGCTCATTTCACAAGTCTCTAATGACTCATTAGGAGATAATATATCAGCCACAAGGGATTGTCCTTGGCCATCGGAGGTTTAATCAGTTCCGTCATGTTGCAGATTACAGACCTAGCTGCCATGTTGTGACGGGTTCTATTAAATTATGCTTGTGGTTTAATGATCATGGATTATTATATTTGGGGCCAGCCCATGTCTGATTGTCGATATTGATGAGATAGATTTGGTGAAGTTGAATTTTGGGTTGTTTTACATCTGAGCGGCACTTTTTTGCACACCATGGGCTAAATGGCCAGGTCACATGGACCCCGAAGGCTCAGAGAAGGTTGAGGGAGGGGACCCACTGGAACAGCTGTTGGGAGACAGACGGTAGCCTCCCGTCAAGGCCATCCAGCGTGTTCTTTAACGTGCACAGGGTATGTCTCTCCCGCACACGGGGCCACGGCTTAACGTCCCATCCGACGGACGGCGGCCTTTCCAAGCCCATCGGTGTCCCCTACTGACCGTGGGCAGGACGGAATTTGCGGAGATAAATCTCAACGCTGACCCAGCTGGGACTCGAACCTGGGAACTACAGATTACGAGCTTGGCGCGCTACCGACTGAGCCACCCCCGCCCCAGCTTGACACGAAGGTTGCCAGATCACTAATTTCTAAAAAAATCGTTGCCAGATATTTTTTCTGAATTCTGTAATCAACCGTAGTGTTCGGATACTTTTTTGAGCGACTGTAGGTGGTCATATTATTTTGATACTAGATCATGTGGGCTCATTCACGGAAATATTGAGCGTGTGCAGTTAACGTTCACAGCAAACTGGAACGTGTGCAGTAACTACACATGCTCCAGTTTGCTGTGAACGGTAACAGGAGCGTGTACAGTTGCTGTACACGCTCCAGATATTTTTCCTGAATTCTGTAATCAACGATAGTGTTCGGATATTTTTTTCAGCGGCTGTAGGTGGTCATATTATTTTGATATTACATCGTGTATTATTATTATTATTATTATTTATTATTATCGATTATTATCAATATTTCAGGTCAGTAGGGGCTTGGAAAGGTCGTCGTCCAGAGATGAGACGTATAGCCGTGGTCCCCTTGTGCGGGAGAGTGAACCACTATGAACGTTAAAGAACACGCTGGATGGCCTTGACGGGAGGTTACCATCTGCCTCCTGACCGTTGTCCAGTAGGTCCCCTCCCCCCAATATTCTCTGAGCCTTCGGGATCCTTGTGACCTGGCCATTTATCCCGTTGTGTGGAAAAAAAGTGTCTCTCAGAGGTAAAACAACTCAACCCAAAGAAATGATTTTTTTCAAGTTAAAATAAACATGCATTTTTTTTTATAAATTTATTTTCACTCTATCAAATTTTATCCATTTCTTGACACAAGAAGATAAAGTAAATATTAGAAATAGCTGTCACCTCTGTTAATATTAACCAATCTGGTGGTGGTGGTGGTGTGTGTGTGTGTGTGTGGGGGGGGGGGGGGGTTGTCGGTAGCGCGCCAGGTTCGTAATCTGTAGTTCCCAGGTTCGAGCCCAGCTGGGTCAGCGTTGAGATTTATCTCCGCAAAATTCCCCGCCCTGCCCACGGTCAGTAGGGGACACCGATGGGCTTGGAAAGGCCGCCGTCCGTAGGATGGGACGTTAAACCGTGGCCCCGTGTGCGGGTGAGCCATACGCTGTGCACGTTAAAGACGCTGGATGGCCTTGACGGGAGGCTACCATCTGTCTCCCAACAGCTGTTCCAGTGGGTCCCCTCCCCCAACCTTCTCTGAGCATTCGGGGTCCATGTGACCTGGCCATTTGCGCACCATGTACCATGGTGGCAAAAAGTGCCGCTCAGAGGTAAAACAACCCAACCCAACCCACGCCAAGATACACGTCGACTAGCTTAATGGGAAACATTCCGATATCCAGATTAATTGCTGCCCCGATATTTGTTTACTCTCAGTATATAGAATATTCCATTTATAATTTATAATGAGGTTCTTTATTAAGTTCTTCATGTGCAATACTTACGCTATTATCTTAATAACAGATGTTGATGATGTTCATGATGAAGACAGATGACAGCTAGTTGATAAATCCGGTGTTGGTGATAGATCATGACGACGTTTGGGATTGTAGTGGTGGTAATTGTAATTGATGGATAGAGATATGGGTTGGGGGTTGTAGTGGAATCGATGTCAGTGATGGTGACGGTGTGTCCATGGTTTCATGTGGAATTAATGCAAAAGTGAAGAAAACTTCATAATGGCATTTTAGAGAGGGCGTTAATATTTTGAATACTTTGTTTATTAAGAAGAACATTTCTCTACTAAAATGTTTTCAAACTTTAAACATTTTCTTGTTGGGTTGTCTTACTTCTTCTCAGCCACATTTTTTGTACAAAATGGGCTGAATGTCCAGATTATAAGAATCCCAAGAGCGCAGAGAAGTTTGGTAGAAGGGGACCCGCTGGACAACTGTTAAGAGACAAATGGTTCCTGCCGTCAAGGCCTTCCAGCGTGTTCTTTAATGTGTACAAGGTATGGATCTCCCCTTCACGTGGGGCGGGGGATGGCTCAGTCGGTAGCGCGCCAGGCTCGTAATCTGTAGTTCCCATGTTCGAGTCCCAGCTGGGTCAGCGTTGAGACTTATCTCCGCAAAATTCCCCACCCTGCCCACGGTCAGTAGGGGACACCGATGGGCTTGGAAAGGCCACCGTCCGTCGGATGGGACGTTAAACCGTGACCCCGTGTGCGGGACCCCTTGACGAGAGGACCATACAGCGTGTTCTTTAACGTGCACATACCCTGTGCACGTTAAAGAACACGCTGTATGGCCTTGACGGGAGGCTACCATCTGTCTCCCAACAGCTGTTCCAGTGGTTCCCTTCTCCCAACCTTCTCTGAGCCTTCGGGGTCCATGTGACCTGGCCATTTAGCCCATGGTGTGCAAAAAAGTGCCGCTCAGAGGTAAAACAACCCAACCAATTCACGTAACTTACGTTTCCTCCGACGGACAGAGGTTTTTCCAAGCCCGTTGGTGTCCCCTTAATGACCGAGGCAGGGTGGGGATTTAGGACATAAATCTCAACACTGGCCCAGGTAGGGGTTGGATCTTAGATTATGAACCAGGCGCATTGTAAACTGAGCCAACTGATGCCCAATATTTTTAGTTTGATCCAGACTAAAAACTGAAACTGAAGAAAAACCAGATTTAATATGGTTTTCCATCTCTTGATACACTTCAGAAAAAAATCATACGAAGTGAGTGAGAAATGGAAGCAAGATTTACGAATACCCAAAAGGAGAATAGATTCCACATTCTGTCTGTTTTTAAAGTGCGGTAAAATGTCGAAGTCGTCTCATGGCCGAGTGGTTAACGCGGAGTGACCTTGGACACAGAGGAATATGGTATTTGCTTTGGATATATGGTATTGTAATCCATGATGCAAGAAACAGAGAATTATGGTATTTGTTTGCCGCCAACATCTCAGTAGGAGGCGGCATTTAAAGGAGAAGAAGGTTGGGTTGTTTTACCTCTGAGCGGCACTTTTTTTGCACACCATTGGCTAAATTACCAGGTCACATGGACCCCGAAGGCTCAGAGAAGGTTGGGGAGAGGGAACCAACTGTAACAGCTGTTGGGAGACAGATGGTAGCCTCCCGTCAAGGCCATCGAGCGTGTTCTTTAACGTGCACAGGGTATGGCTCTCCCACACACGGGGCCATGAGCTTAACGTCCCATCCGACGGACGGCGGCCTTTCCAAGCCCATCGGTGTCCCCTACTGACCGTGGGCAGGGCGGGGAATTTTGCGGAGATAAATCTCAACGCTGACCCAGCTGGGACTCGCACCTGGGAACTACAGATTCTGGCGCGCTACCGACTGAGCAACCCCCGCCCCACCAATAAAGGGATACTACTGACTGATAAAGGGATAATACTGTATTTTATCATTATGTATATTATTATTATAGCCATAGTATCATCTCCGGCATAGTTAGTTTGTTTCTGCGTCATCTCCAGCTTTCTAGATCTGAAAAAATTGGTCGTTTCTAAGTGGAATTGTGGCTTTCAGTATTTGATTCTTACACTTGTTTCAAACACGAAAATTTCTACCACTTTCGATAAATATTTGCTTTCTAGTTTTCGCTATTTTTTTTTTGATAAAATGGTCTACAGAAGTCCAGTCTAGCACTTATTATGTTGATGTTTTATCAAAGTTAGTTTTACTTCAGTTTCCATTTTTTAACCGTTCTTGGCAGGTGACATCACAAGAATTGTAACCGGGATTTGACGTCACGAACTTTAGCGCTGTCGCCACTAGACTTGTCGGTTACGTGTCATAACTCTTCCAGTCGCGTGTGGATAGGAATCGCACGCTGTATCCTGTTTCCTTCCGATTTCTGGGACTTGTAAAGCCACAGAACTTTAAAATTTGAACAAACTTGAGATATTCTTCAGTTCACTTATTCTCTGGGGAGAAGATAATTAGCTTTGGAACGGGAGTTTATATTCTTGCTGTTAACACTAATTGGGGAGATAAAAATTTAGATTTATCGAAAGTTCAAGTATTTTTCCTTTAAACTTTTTTTTTCTAAACAGGCCCGGATCTAGAAAAAAAAATAAGGAATTGGATGGTTGGATTAGTGGGAGTAGAATAAATGCTGGGATCTTTTTACCTCTGAACCTGCACACGATGATCTAAATGGCCAGGTCACATGGACCCCGAAGGCTCAGTGAAGGTTGGAGGAGGGGATCCACTGGAACAGCTGTAGGGAGCCAGATGGTAGCCTCCCGTCAAGGACATCCATCCTGTTCTTTAACATTGGGTTGTTTTACCTCTGAACGGCACTTTTTTGCACACCATGGGCTAAGTGGCCAGGTCACATGGACCCCGAAGGTTCAGAGGAGGTTGGAGGAGGGGGACCCACTGGAACAGTTGTTAGGAGACAGATGGTAGCCTCCCGTCAAGGCCATCCAGCCTGTTTTTTAACATTGGGTTGTTTTACCTATGAGCGGCACTTTTATACACACAATGGGCTAAATAGCCAGGTCACATAGACCCCGAATGCTCAGAGGAGGTTGGAGGAGGGGGACCCACTGGAACTGCTGTTAGGAGACAGATGGTAGCCTCCCGTCAAGGCCAACCAGCCTGTTCTTTAACATTGGGTTGTTTTTCCCCTGAATGGCACTTTTTTGCACACCATGGGCTAAGTGGCCAGGCTACATGGACCCCGAAGGCTCAGAGGAGGATGGAGGAGGGGATCCACTGGAACAGCTGTTAAGAGACAGATGGTAGCCTCCCGTCAGGGCCATCCAGCCTGTTCTTTAACATTGGGTTGTTTTACCTCTGAATGGCACTTTTTTGCACACCATGGGCTAAGTGGCCAGGCTACATGGACCCCGAAGGCTCAGATAAGGTTGGAGGAGGGGGACCCACTGGAACAGCTGTTAGGAGACAGAAGGTAGCCTTCCGGCAAAAACATCCAGCGTGATCTGTAACGTGCACAGGGTATGGCTCTCCCGCACACAAGCCCCTCGGTGTCCCTTACTGATCGTAGGCTGGGGAGAAATTTTGCGGAGATAAATCTCAAAGCTTGAATAGCTGAGACTCGACTGGGAACTGCAGATTACGAGCCTGGCGCGCAACCAACTGAGCCACATCCAGCCCCTAAAGACTTACTACTATTATAGTTGCAAACATTTCTAGTTTGCTCTCGAATTAGTTTGAAATATTAGCCTTTGTCAGTTGTTAAACATTTGTTTGTTTACTTAAAACTACGTACAGTCTGCTAAAAAAAATCCGAACACTACAGGTGATTACAATAAAAAAATAAATAAATACCCCCTCAAGCAGCTGCTTGCCACAGAGGTCTGACAGGAGCCTGTCAGTTTATATGCCACAGTAGAAGATCTGAGAGGATGGCAGGACCTCAGCAGAAAACAACACGAACATCCATGCCTTACCCGGGGCTCGAACCCAGGTCCCGTAGATCAGTAGCCAAGCGCGCTAACCACTCGGCCACGGGACGGCTCAGGTGATTACAGAATTCAGAAAAAATATCTGGCAACGATTTTTTTAGAAATTATTGATCTGGCAACCTTCGTGTCACGTGACACGAAGCGGGGTGGGGATGACTTAGTGGATAGTGTGCCACAGTCATAATCTGCAGTTCCCAGGTTCGAGTCCAAACTGTGCCAACGTTGATATTTATCTCCACGAAGTTTCCCGCCCCGCCCTCGGTCAGTAAGGGGTGCCGACGGGCATGCAAATGCCGCCGTTCGCATGATGGGACGTTAAGCCATGGCCCGTGTGTGGGAGATCATATCTTTTCACTCTAAGGAACACGCTGGATGGCCTTGATGAGAGGCTACCAACTGTCTCCTAACAACAGTACAGTAGGTCGTTTTCGCCCAACGGGGCGGGGGTGGTTCAGTCGATAGCGCAATCTGTAGTTCCCAGATTCCAGTCCCAGCTGGGTCAGCGTTGAGATTTATCTCCGCAAAATTCCCCGCCCTGCTCACGGTCAGTAGGGGACACCGATGGGCTTGGAAAGGCCGCCGTCTGTCGGATGGAATGTTAAGCAGTGGCCCCGTGTGCGCAGAGACATACACTGTGCACGTTAAAGAACACACTGGATGGCCTTGACGGGAGGCTACCATCTGTCTCCCAACAGCTGTTCCAGTGGGTCCCCTCTCCCAACCTCCTCTGAGCCTTCGGAGTACTTGTGGCCTGGCCATTTAGCCCGTTGTGTGCAAAAAAGCGCCGCTCAGAGGTAAAACAACCCAATCCAACCCTTTTGCCCAACCTTCTCTGAGCCCACGGGGATCCTTGTGACCTGGCCATTCAGACCATTGTGTGCATAAAAATGACGACCAGAGGTGAAATAACCCAACCATTTATTTCACCTCTGTTTAGCCCATTATGTGCAAAAACAATTGTCAGTCAGAGATAAAACAAGTGAAATCTTTCCTACCTAACTCTGAGCCTTTGGGGTCCTTGTGACCTGCACATTTAGTCCATTGTGTGCATAAAAAATACTGCTCAAACGTAAAACAACCCAACCGCTTCCAATTTGGGAACTAGGGTTGGGTTGGGTTGTTGTACCTCTGAGCGGCACTTTTTTGCACACCATGGGCTAAATGGCCAGGTTACAAGGACCCCCGAAGGCTCAGAGAAGGTTGGGGGAGGGGACCCACCGGAACAGCTGTTGGGAGACAGATGGTCGCCTCCCGTCAAGGCCATCCAGCGTGTTCTTTAACGTGCACAGGGTATGGCTCTCCCGTACATGGGGCCACAGCTTAACGTTCCATCCGACGGATGGCGGCCTTTCCAAGCCCATCGGTGTCCCCTACTGAACGTGGGCAGGGCGGGGAATTTGGCGGAGATAACCGCTTCCAATGCAACAACAAAAGTTTTGCTTCAGCGAGACGAAAATTACCAACAAACAAAAAAATCTCCCGAATTAGTCGCGAGGCTTGAAAAGACCGCTAAAGACATTAACGGAAGTGCATCGGGATATGGCTTTATCTTTTTTTTTTCTATTCTCAGGCAGAGCTAAAGAAACGAGAGAACAGGGGAGTGTCTGGGGAGCAGAAAAGACTTGTTGAAACTAACTGATCCCCAGATTAGCGGAGGAGAGAGAGAGGCTTTGCAACTGTCAGGTCATCGCCAGCCTTCAAGGAGAGTGTCATTCGAACATCCTCTCTAGCAAAAGAGAAAGAGCTTTCTTACGGTCATTGAAGCCCGACCCTGTAAGATGGGATTTTGTGGACGTGTTGTCTCTGTGATCCATTGATTATCTTTTCTGTCTGAATGTATCCTTCAGAGCAAAAGAGGGATGCGGGATTATTGAAGTCTCTTCGCTGATAAACGTCTCTAGTAAAGGAAAACTTTGACTTCAATTCGAAAACATAAAACGCATCAATTATCTTGTGCAAGGAATATGATAATCCCTGACGCCTGAATCTTTTCTTACTGCTTCCTATGCGTGTGCAGTAATTGTACACGCAAAAGAAGCTTAAAATTCACTGCACTCACGTTAAAATAGATCACGTGCAATTACCCTCCAGTTTGCTGTATTATTTCCACGTTTGTTGGTAATATTTGTAAGAAGTTGGAACAGCTCTGGTTCTATGTGATGTCACCTCCGTTGGTGCTAATGGTTTTGCGTTAGAAGCCACAACACCTGAGATCCAGTTCGATGTGATGTCACCTCCGTTGGTGCTAATGGTTTTGCGGTAAGAAGCCAGAACACCTGAGATCCAGTTCGATGTGATGTCACCTCCGTTGGTGCTAATGGTTTTGTGGTAAGAAGCCAGAACACCTGCGATCCAGTTCGATGTGATGTCACCTCCGTTGGTGCTTATGGTTTTGTGGTAAGAAGCCAGAACACCTGCGATCCAGTTCGATGTGATGTCACCTCCGTTGGTGCTAATGGTTTTGTGGTAAGAAGCCAGAACACCTGAGATCCAGTTCGATGTGATGTCACCTCCGTTGGTGCTAATGGTTTTGTGGTAAGAAGCCAGAACACCTGAGATCCAGTTCGATGTGATGTCACTTCCGTTGGTGCTAATGGTTTTGTGGTAAGAAGCCAGAACACCTGCGATCCAGTTCGATGTGATGTCACCTCCGTTGGTGCTAATGGTTTTGTGGTAAGAAGCCAGAACACCTGCGATCCAGTTCGATGTGATGTCACCTCCGTTGGTGCTTATGGTTTTGTGGTAAGAAGCCAGAACACCTGCGATCCAGTTCGATGTGATGTCACCTCCGTTGGTGCTAATGGTTTTGTGGTAAGAAGCCAGAACACCTGCGATCCAGTTCGATGTGATGTCACCTCCGTTGGTGCTTATGGTTTTGTGGTAAGAAGCCAGAACACCTGCGATCCAGTTCGATGTGATGTCACCTCCGTTGGTGCTAATGGTTTTGTGGTAAGAAGCCAGAACACCTGAGATCCAGTTCGATGTGATGTCACCTCCGTTGGTGCTAATGGTTTTGTGGTAAGAAGCCAGAACACCTGAGATCCAGTTCGATGTGATGTCACTTCCGTTGGTGCTAATGGTTTTGTGGTAAGAAGCCAGAACACCTGCGATCCAGTTCGATGTGATGTCACTTCCGTTGGTGCTAATGGTTTTGTGGTAAGAAGCCAGAACACCTGCGATCCAGTTAGATGTGATGTCACCTCCGTTGGTGCTTATGGTTTTGTGGTAAGAAGCCAGAACACCTGCGATCCAGTTCGATGTGATGTCACCTCCGTTGGTGCTAATGGTTTTGTGGTAAGAAGCCAGAACACCTGAGATCCAGTTCGATGTGATGTCACTTCCGTTGGTGCTAATGGTTTTGTGGTAAGAAGTCAGAACACCTGCGATCCAGTTCGATGTGATGTCACCTCCGTTGGTGCTAATGGTTTTGTGGTAAGAAGCCAGAACACTTGAGATCCAGTTCGATGTGATGTCACTTCCGTTGGTGCTAATGGTTTTGTGGAAAGAAGTCAGAACACCTGAGATCCAGTTCGATGTGATGTCACTTGCGTTGGTGCTAATGGTTTTGTGGTAAGAAGTCAGAACACCTGCGATCCAGTTCGATGTGATGTCACCTCCGTTGGTGCTAATGGTTTTGCGGTAAGAAGCCAGAACACCTGAGATCCAGTTCGATGAGATGTCACCTCCGTTGGTGCTTATGGTTTTGTGGTAAGAAGCCAGAACACCTGCGATCCAGTTCGATGTGATGTCACCTCCGTTGGTGCTAATGGTTTTGTGGTAAGAAGCCAGAACACCTGCGATCCAGTTCGATGTGATGTCACCTCCGTTGGTGCTAATGGTTTTGTGGTAAGAAGCCAGAACACCTGTGATCCAGTTCGATGTGATGTCACTTCCGTTGGTGCTAATGGTTTTGTGGTAAGAAGTCAGAACACCTGCGATCCAGTTCGATGTGATGTCACCTCCGTTGGTGCTAATGGTTTTGTGGTAAGAAGCCAGAACACCTGCGATCCAGTTCGATGTGATGTCACCTTCGTTGATGCTGATGGTTTTGTGGTAAGAAGTCAGAACACCTGCTATCCAGTTCGATGTGATGTCACCTCCGTTGGTGCTAATGGTTTTGTGGTAAGAAGCCAGAACACCTGTGATCCAGTTCGATGTGATGTCACTTCCGTTGGTGCTAATGGTTTTGTGGTAAGAAGTCAGAACACCTGCGATCCAGTTCGATGTGATGTCACCTCCGTTGGTGCTAATGGTTTTGCGGTAAGAAGCCAGAACACCTGAGATCCAGTTCGATGAGATGTCACCTCCGTTGGTGCTTATGGTTTTGTGGTAAGAAGCCAGAATACCTGCGATCCAGTTCGATGTGATGTCACCTCCGTTGGTGCTAATAGTTTTGTGGTAAGAAGCCAGAACACCTGTGATCCAGTTCGATGTGATGTCACTTCCGTTGGTGCTAATGGTTTTGTGGTAAGAAGTCAGAACACCTGCGATCCAGTTCGATGTGATGTCACCTCCGTTGGTGCTAATGGTTTTGTGGTAAGAATCCAGAACACCTGCGATCCAGTTCGATGTGATGTCACCTTCGTTGATGCTGATGGTTTTGTGGTAAGAAGTCAGAACACCTGCTATCCAGTTCGATGTGATGTCACCTCCGTTGGTGCTAATGGTTTTGTGGTAAGAAGCCAGAACACCTGTGATCCAGTTCGATGTGATGTCACTTCCGTTGGTGCTAATGGTTTTGTGGTAAGAAGCCAGAACACCTGCGATCCAGTTCGATGTGATGTCACTTCCGTTGTTGCTGATGGTTTTGTAGTAAAAAAAAAAACAGCATACGATCCAGATTGATGGGATGTCACCTCCTTTGTATATAAAGGTTTTGTTTTATCAACGCAGAATATTTGTGAATGCTAACAACACTGAAAATTCTGAAAGTTCTTTTCGCTCTTCTAACCCTAGAAAAAAGCTGAACTGATTGACATTTTCAATGCGCCGAAAGAGGGGAAGCATAAAAACTAACATATTTTTTTCGGGAGTTTATAAGGAAAGTGCGGCATTATGGGTTGTCAGGAGACTTTATGAGGATTGGGTTGGGTTGTTTTACCTCTGAGCGGCACTTTTTTGCACACCATGGGTTAAATGGCCAGGTCACAAGGACCCCAAAGGCTCAGAAAAGGTTGGGGGAGGGGACCCACTGGAACAGCTGTTGGGAGACAGATGGTAGCCTCCCGTCAAGGCCATCCAGCGTGTTCTTTAACGTGCAGAGGGTATGGCTCTCCCGCACATGGGGCCACGGCTTAACGTCCCATTCGACGGACGGCGGCCTTTCCAAGCCCATCGGTGTCCCATACTGACCGTGGGCAGGGCGGAGAATTTTGCGGAGATAAATCTCAACGCTAACCCAGCTGGGACTCGAACCTGGGAACTACAGATTACGAGCCTGGCGCGCTACCGACTGAGCCACCCCCACCCCGACTTTATGAGGAAAGACTACTCAGTATGAGGGACAATAAGAGGTAGATTTAGTCTTGTAACTGCAGATTTATTTGAATGACTCTTGCGTTATTTGCAGAAAGCTCTTTCAACTAATTAACATGGGAATAATTTGTAGAGTTGCAGGATAAATCATTGGTAGAAGTTGTAGTAGTTATTCATACGAAATATTTAATTTCCTTGAAATTCTAAATGGGAAGGATTTTTTTCATGCTTTTTTATCATTATTAGAAGCTAAAATGACATCAAATTTTTTTATGATTTTTTGCTCATCATATCATTGATTTTTAAATTAACTAGTTAATTCTTTGCCTTACAAATCTCAGATATTCCTTTCTTACTCAGATGTTTATAATATATTTAAAATGGCGACATCCTCGAGTTTGCCGGTTTCTATCAATTTTATTAATCTGAGAAGAACTTTTGTGCAGACAAAGAAAGTCACAAGGACCCCAAGAACTCAGGGCAGGAGAAAGGATTCTACTAGTGCACAGACAGATGGAATCCTTTCATCTAAGTCATCCAGCGTGTTCTTTAACGTAACAGAGTATGTGTCACTTTAAACCATTGGGTCATGGTTTAACATCACATCCGACGTATATATGTGTTTTTACTGAGTGCAGAGCAAGAGTTAGCGAAAATAAAATCACAACCCGGACACAATGGGGGATTAGGGAAAAATCACAACATGGTTTAGCGAAAAAATGGCAACTCGTATTAGGGAGGAAAAATTCAACAGGTGTTAGCAGAAAAAAATTCCAACGAAAGTTAGCGGAAAAAATCACAACAGGTATTAGGAGAAAAATCGCAACGAATATTAGCGTGAAAATCACAAACAGGTTAGCGAAAAATATCACAAAAAGTTTATCGAAAAAATCGGCTTGCTGGTTAGTAGAAAAAAAAAAATCACAAACCTGGTTAGCAAAAAAAAAATAAAAAAAAAAATAAAACACTGCTTAGCGGAAAAAATTGCAATGCTAGTTAGCCGAAAAAATCCCGAAAAAAATCACAACGCAAGCGCAACTGAAATTCAGTTTTCGAGTAAGCACAACTTACGAGTATCAGACTTTTTGCTATCGAAACAAAATTCAAAACCTCAAGAAAGGTTCATCACTTACATCGATTGTTGTCATAAGTATCTAAAATGATCAAACAAGCAGGGTGCACTGGATATGTCAGGTCAACGAAACTGCTTTAAACCCAAGTCCGGAAAGTTCAGAGACATACGGTTGGGTTGTTTTACCTCTGAGAGGCACTTTTTTGCACACCATGGGCTAAATGGCCAGTTCACATGGATCCCGAAGGCTCAGAGAAGTTTGGGGGAGGGGACCCACTGGAACAACTGTTGGGAGACAGATGGTAGCCTCCCGTCAAGGTCATTCAACGTGTTCTTTAACGTGCACAGGGTATGGCTCTCCCGCACACGGGGCAATGGCTTAACGTCCCATCCGACAGACGGCGGCCTTTCCAAGCCCATCGGTGTCCCCTACTGACCGTGGGCAGGACGGGGAATTTTGCGGAGAGAAATTTCAACGCTGACCCAGCTGGGACTCGAACCTGGGAACTACAGATTACGAGCCTGGCGCGCTACCGACTAAGCCACCCCCGCCCCGAGAGACATACGGTATGAACATAAGTACGTTGTGCTTACACTCTGGTGCTAAGAATATCCTTCGAAATAGTTTCCTTCTACAGTCGCTCAAAAAAAGTATCCGAACACTATGGTTGATTACAGAATTCAGAAAAAAATATCTGACAGCGATTTTTTTTAGAAATTAGTGATCTGGAGAGGTCGCCAGATTTTTTTAACAAAACGTAAAAATTCTAAAGAAAATTCTAAACAAATTTCTAAACAAAACGTTTCCAGATATTTTTTTCTGAATTCTGTAATCAACCGTAGAGTTTGGATACTTTTTTAAGCGACTGTAGGTGGTCATATTATTTTGATACTAGGTCGTGTGGGCTCACTAACGGAAATATTGAGCGTGTGCAGTTACGGTTCACAGCAAACTGGAGCGTGTGCAGTTACTGCACACGCTCCAGTTTGCTGTGAACGTGTGCAGTAACGACAGTTGCTGTACACGCTCCAGATATTTTTTATAACGACAGTTGCTGTACACGCTCCAGATATTTTTTCTGAATTCTGTAATCAACCATAGAGTTTGGATACTTTTTTGAGCGACTGTATATCAATACATCGATTCCAGCTATCCTGGAGGTCTTTGAGGCAGTCCTGGAAAGACTTTCTGGAAGCTTTTCGGAGCTATTCCGTCACGGCTGTCTGAATGGCCTGAATGTTAGCTTAGCGATGACCATTCACTGCTCGTTTCTGTCGTGGGACAAAATAAGAAAAATCGCAAGGTGACAAATCTGGATAAAATTGAGTTTTTAAGTTTTTCTCAAGAAGATAAGTTTTAATGGGACTTTTCTCAAGCTTCACACAAAACTTAATGTTTACCCTTTACACCTCCATTGGCGCCATTAAACTGCCCTTGGATTGGGTTGGGTTGTTTTACCTCTGAGCGGCACTTTTTTTGCACACAGTGGGCTAAATGGCCAGGTCACATGGACCCCGAATGCTCAGAGGAGGTTGGGGGAGGAGACCCACTGGAACAGTTGTTAGGAGACAGATGGTAGCCTCCCGTCAAGGTCATCCAGCGTGTTCTTTAACATGGGTTGTTTTACCTCTGAGCGGCAGTTTTTTGCACACAACGGGCTAAATGGCCAGGTCACATGGACCCCGAATGCTCAGAGGAGGTTGGGGGAGGAGACCCACTGGAACAGTTGTTAGGAGACAGATGGTAGCCTCCCGTCAAGGTCATCCAGCGTGTTCTTTAACATGGGTTGTTTTACCTCTGAGCGGCAGTTTTTTTGCACACAATGGGCTAAATGGCCAGGTCACATGGACCCCGAATGCTCAGAGGAGGTTGGGGGAGGAGACCCACTGGAACAGTTGTTAGGAGACAGATGGTAGCCTCCCGTCAAGGTCATCCAGCGTGTTCTTTAACATGGGTTGTTTTACCTCTGAGCGGCAGTTTTTTGCACACAATGGGCTAAATGGCCAGGTCACATGGACCCCGAATGCTCAGAGGAGGTTGGGGGAGGAGACCCACTGGAACAGTTGTTAGGAGACAGATGGTAGCCTCCCGTCAAGGTCATCCAGCGTGTTCTTTAACATGGGTTGTTTTACCTCTAAGCGGCACTTTTTTGCACACCATGGGCTAAATGGCCAGATCACATGGACCTCGAAGGCTCAGAGAAGGTTGGGGGAGGAGACCCACTGGAACAGCTGTTAGGAGACAGATGGTAGCCTCCCGTCAAGGTCATCCAGCGTGTTCTTTAACATGGGTTTTTTTACATCTAAGCGGCACTTTTTTGCACACCATGGGCTAAATGGCCAGATCACATGGACCTCGAAGGCTCAGAGAAGGTTGGGGGAGGAGACCCACTGGAACAGCTGTTAGGAGACAGATGGTAGCCTCCCGTCAAGGACATCTAGCGTGTTCTTTAACGTGCACGGGGTATGGCTCTCCCGCACACGGGACCACGGCATAACGTCCCATCCGACCGACGGCGTCCTTTCCAAGCCCATCGATGTCCTCTGCTGATCGTGGGCAGGGCATGGAATTTTGCGGAAGTAAATCTCAACGC
Organism: Ryuthela nishihirai; assembly: GCA_038380435.1. Taxonomy (NCBI): domain Eukaryota; kingdom Metazoa; phylum Arthropoda; class Arachnida; order Araneae; family Heptathelidae; genus Ryuthela; species Ryuthela nishihirai. Next base: position 28,846,229 of record JAWZYU010000026.1, read on the forward strand.
TGACCCAGCTGGGACTCGAACCTGGGAACTGCAGCTGGGACTCGAACCTGGGAACCGACTGAGCCACCCCCGCCCCACTGCCCTTGGAAACTTCTCACATAGCATAATCGAGAGTGATTACAAAGAATAGCGATGCAGGTCTAAACGTGTCAAATCTAGCGTAGCAGTAGTAGAATAATCCTAATTTACTGCTGAAGAAAAAGAACTGGCAGGTTATTTATTCCTGGTTTGTCTGCAATAAATTTAGTCTCGGAACTTTCCAGTTATCGGTTGTACATTATAATGAATAATTAATGACATTTGAATTTCTCATTTCATAGAAAGTCGTCTTCCGTTGTACGAGGGATATTTAAAATCTAAAATTACGCTGTTGATTTGGAAGATATAAAAAATTTTCCATCCAGTAACATGACTAAATATGTTTCAAAATTTATTTCGAAATTATATGCATCCTTTAATGTTCTTTTTGTTTCCTTTTCTTCTGGAATTGTGCAAATTTCAAAGACATTCTTTTATCATGGGCGGGGGTGGCTCAGTCGGTAGCGCGCAGGCTCGTAATCTGTAGTTCCCAGGTTCGAGTCCCAGCTGGGTCAGCGTTGAGATTTATCTCCGCAAAATTCCCCGCCCTGTCCACGGTCAGCAGAGGACATCGATGGGCTTGGAAAGACCGCCGTCCGTCGGATGGGACGTTAAGCCGTGGCCCCGTGTGCGGGAGAGCCATACCCTGTGCACGTTAAAGAACACGCTGGATGGCCTTGACGGGAGGCTACCATCTGTCTCCCAACAGTTATTCCAGTGGGTCCCCTCCCCCAACCTTCTCTGAGCCTTCGGGGTCCATGTGACCTGGCCATTTAGCCCATGGTGTGCAAAGGGCGGGGGTGGCTCAGTCGGTAGCGCGCCAGGCTCGTAATCTGTAGTTCCCAGGTTCGAGTCCCAGCTGGGTCAGCGTTGAGATTTATCTCCGCAAAATTCCCCACCCTGCCCACGGTCAGTAGGGGACACCGACGGGCTTGGAAAGGCCGCCGTCCGTCGGATGGGACGTTAAGCCGTGGTCCCGTGTGCGGGAGAGCCATACCCTGTGCACGTTAAAGAACACGCTGGATGGCCTTGACGGGAGGCTACCATCTGTCTCCCAACAGCTGTTCCAGTGGGTCCCCTCCTCCAACCTTCTCTGAGCCTTCGGGGTCCATGTGACCTGGCCATTTAGCCCATGGTGCGCAAAAAAGTGCCGCTCAGAGGTAAAACAACCCAACCCATCTGAAACTGTACAAATCTGAGTATCATCTTTGTTACGAACTTCGTTTTCTTTCCTCGTCTGGAATTGTGTAAATCTGAATTTTCTTCATAAACTCCGCTTCTTTTTCTTCTGGAACTATGTTAATTTGAACATCACTTCTTTTGTTCAAATTCTACACAGATAAAACTTTGTTTCTTTTTCGTCTGAAATCCTTCAATTCTGAATGAAATCTTTGTTATAAAACTTTGCATCCTTTTCTCATCGGGAATTGTGTAAACATGAATTCTTTTCATGAACAGTTTCGTCTTCATCCGGAATTCTGAGAATTTAAAACCCACCTCGTGCAGTGAAAACTTTTCAATAGTTCCACTCTTTTGTCACGATTCTCACATTTATCTTAAGTCTCGATTTGCATTCAAATAACGAGAGATTCGATTTTTACATCCTCCAAGTCTCAACCGGACAAAGGAACAGGGAGTGGGAGAAGAACGATTTATCTGAACACCCCAAGACGTGTGTAACATCCAAACACAATCGCATGTCTTATCAGATGTTTCGAAGCAACGAGCGCCAAAGTGATCCCTTAAACACAATTCAAAGGGCTTTCAGTTCACCTGCAACCAGGTGATCAATTCTTCTCATTTGTTAAATCCAACACTGAAAACAGAACTTGTATATCTCGAAAAATTGTTCTTCTTCGACCGAAATCCTTGAAAAGTTTCCCTTTCAAGGATTTCGCATTTCTCATCTTCACAAAGCGACACTCTTCCTCTTCGGAATGATGCCCAGGACGTGCCCCGATAACGCACGGAGCGAAACCCTTACAAAGAGCAAAGTTGTATTAGAATGCCAACCTATGTTAGGTTCTTTATTCCCGGAATCGCAATCGAGTGAAAGAGTTTAATGCACTCAGACGCCAACTTCGCCAGCGAGACAGTTTCTGCTTTTTAAATATTGATGGCCTGGAGAGTTGAGCAGCAACGGGGTGGAAAAAGTCGATATCCGACCAGGTGGCGCCAACACCAGCCACAACATTCAAAGGAACGTTGGCCTCTGCTGCAATCCACGTGCGACGTCCCTCTTATCATGTTACTCCTCTTTGCCTTTTCAGGGACTCCGTTTTCTTATTTCTTGCTTTTCTTCAGGACTCCTTGCATTTTCTCAGTTCCTTCTTTTATTCACCCTGACCTCAGTTAGTAGGGAACATCAATGGGCTTAGAAAGGTCACCATCCATTAGATGGGACGTAAGCCGTGGCCCTGTGTGCGGGAGAGACATAACCTGTGCACGTTAAAGAGCACACTGGATAGCTTTAATATCTGTCCCCAAATAGCTGTCCAGTAAGTCCCCTTCCTTAAACCTTCCTTAACCTTGGGTCAAAGTGGCCTGGCTATTTATCCCCATTGGGTGCAAAAGAAGTGACACTCAGAGGTAAAGCAACTTAACCCTTCTTTATCATCCTCTTCCTTTCTTTTTCTCTAGATCTGTCTTATCTATCCTTACTTTAATGTAAACTTTTATCCTTCTCTTCCTCTCTGTCTTTAAGTTTCTATCCTCCTTCTCCTCCTTCATGGTTCCTTTAACTTTTTATCCCATCTCCGTGCTTTCCTTTAGTTTTATTTCTCTTTCTTCTCTCCCTTGTTTTGCTTTAACTTTTTATCCTCCTTCATGCTTTGCTTTAGTTTTTATCCTCATATTACTTTCTTTACTTTCATTTTTATCCTCATCCTCCTGCTTACTTTTCTTTAGTTTTTTTTTATCCTCCTCCCTACTAAATACTTTTTAGTGTCCTCTTTTCCTTTAGTTATTTGTATCCTCTTCCTTGCCTTTATTTAATTATTTTATTTTCTCCCTCTCGCGTTTTCTTTAGTTTTTATTCTCCTCTTCCACCCACTTCCTTGCTTTTATTTTTTCTTACCCTCTTCCTCGTTTTTTCTTATTTTTTTATCCTCCTACTCTTTCTTACTTTCTTTATATTGTTATTCTCCACCTCCCCCTTCAATTTATTCAGTTTTTTTTAACCTTCTCATCCTCTTTGATTTTCCTCATTCTCATTCCATTCCTTGCTTTTTCCAACTCCCTTTCTCCCTATTTTTTTTTCTTTCCATCTCTTCGTTCTTTTAAAAAACAGCTAATGATTTCACTTTGTCTATTCTTCTGTTTCTATGTAGATACTAAAACTTCTTTTCCGTCGTTATTTTTGTTTTTGGATATACAAATTTCTTGATTTGGATAAATATTGATGAAATATTAGGATTTGCATTTTCTAAATCTCCCAATAATTTAATAACCCTCTCTTGGTTGAAATTAACAAAAGTTGAAACGACTATTGGAAACGATGTATTTATGCGAGAAATTTGAAAATTGGAGGTAGAGTGCAAAATGTAAGAGATTTGTAACAATCATTTGTAATTAAGAGATTGTAACAATCAAAGTTAGAGATAAGTAAGATTAAAAATAAGTAATAAGTTAAAAATAAGTAAGAGATTGTAACAATCAATGTAAGAGCCAATCATTGGTATCAATGATTGGCTCCTTTACCCTAAGGGTAAAGGACGCAACTCTTTTTCTTTTTTCGCAATTCATTTAACGCAAATCTTTTTTTTTTCCCCGTAATTCATTTAACGCAAATCTTTTTTTTTTTTTTCGTAATTCATTTAACGCAACTCTTTCTTTTTTCGCAATTCATTTAACGCAACTCGTTTTCTTTTCTTTTTTCGTAATTCATTTAACGCAACTCTTTTTCTTTTTTCGCAATTCATTTTTTTTTTTGTAATTCCTTTAACGCAACTCTTTTTCTTTTTAGGAGAGAAATTAAAAATTTTTTATGCTGCATTGGATTGTTTTACCTCTGAGCGGCACTTTTTTGCACACCATGGGCTAAATGGCCAGGCCACAAGAACCCCGAAGGCTCAGAGAAGGTTGGGGGAGGGGACCACTGGAACAGCTGTTGGGAGATAGATGGTAGCCTCCCGTCAAGGCCATCCAGCGTGTTCTTTAACGTGCACAGGGTATGGCTCTCCCGCACACGGGGCCACGGCTTAACGTCCCATCCGACGGACGGCGGCCTTTCCAAGCCCATCGGTGTCCCCTACTGACCGTGGGCAGGGCGGGGAAATTTTGCGGAGATAAATCTCAACGCTGACCCAGCTGGGACTCGAAACTGGGAACTACAGTTTACCAGCCTGGCGCGCTACCGACTGAGCCACCCCCGCCCCTATTTTTATGCAGTATAGGTACTAATAAAACATTGTTATTTACATTCCCCCAATCATCAGTTAGTTATAATTTTCACCGTTATTACTAAAGACGAAAAAAAATATTTTCAGCCGAATGAGTCGAGATCTGAGAATTTTAATCATATTCGGTTATCAATATCGAAGCAAAAACCTTTAATAGCAGTGTTGCTTTATCATAGACAATTAATAACAAATAATAATTTCACACACTAATAATAACAACTGCGCTTTCGTTTACTCAAATCCAATTTGAGAAGTGTGTAACAATTTTTTCGCATTTCGTCAAGTTTGAATAAAAATGTTTAAACGAACTTCAGAAATCTATTGTACAGTCGCGCAAAAAAGTATCCGAACACTATGGTTGATTACAGAATTCAGAAAAAATATCTGACAACGATTTTTTTTTTAGAAATTAGTGATCTGGCAACCTTCGTGTCACGTGATTACAGAATTCAGGAAAATTATCTGGAGCGTGTACAGCAACTGTACACGCTCCAGTTACCGTTCACAGCAAACTGGAGGGTGCGCAGTTACTGCACACGCTCCAGTTTGCTGTGAACGGTAACTGCACACGCTCAATATTTCCGTGAGTGAGCCCACACGATCCAGGTCTTTGTGAGCTCACACGATCCAATGTGCTGTGAACATTAACCGCAACCGCTCCAGTTGCTGTGAACGGTAACTGCACACGCTCAATATTTCCGTGAGTGAGCCCACACGATCTAGTATCAAAATAATATGACCACCTACAGTCGCTCAAAAAAGTATCCGAACACTATGGTTGATTACAGAATTCAGAAAAAACATATGGCAAAGTTTTTTTTTAATTAGTGATCTGGCGACCTTTACACGAAGGTTGCCAGATCACTAATTTCTAAAAAAATCGTGGTCAGGTGTTTTTTCTGAACTCTGTAATCAACCATAGTGTTCGGATATTTTTTAATATATATAATGCATATGAATATACTGTATAATGCAATGAATATGGAGCGTGTGCATTTACCGTTCACAGCAAACTGGAGCGGTTGCGGTTAATGTTCACAGCACATTGGATCGTGTGAGCTCACAAAGACCTGGATCGTGTGGGCTCACTCACGAAAATATTGAGCGTGTGCAGTTACCGTTCACAGCAAACTGGAGCGTGTGCAGTAACTGCACACGCTCCAGTTTGCTGTGAACGGTAACTGGAGCGTGTACAGTTGCTGTACACGCTCCAGATATATTTCCTGAATTCTATAATCGTGTGACACGAAGGTTGCCAGTTCACTAATTTCTAAAAAAATCGTGGCCTGGTGTTTTTTCTGAACTCTGTAATCAACCATAATGTTCGGATATTTTTTTAAGCGACTGTAGATGTGTCAGCTCCCAATGGCGCACCCGGGAGTGGTAGTGGGGGGTTATATAGCACCCTCCTCCTTGAAAGTTTCAATAGCATATATTTTCTGAGGCACTCCTCGAAAATCAGACATCCAATATGATGTTCCATTCAGCATTAGACTCACACCTATCACCCCCACCCAGGTGGGGCGGGGGTGGCTCAGTCGGTAGCGCGCCAGGCTCGTAATCTTTAGTTCCCAGGTTCGAGTCCCAGCTGGGTCAGCGTTGAGATTTATCTCCGCAAAATTCCCCACTCTGCCCACGGTCAGTAGGGGACAACGATGGGCTTGGAAAGGCCGCCTTCCGTCGGATGGGACGTTAAGCCGTGGCCCCTTGTGCGGGAGAGCCATACCCTGTGCACGTTAAAGAACACGCTGGATGGCCTTGACGGGAGGCTACTATCTGTCTCCTAACAGCTGTTCCAGTGGGTCCCCTCCCCCAACCTTCTCTGAGCCTTCGGGGTCCATGTGACATGGCCATTTAGCCCATGGTGTGCAAAAAAGTGCCGCTCAGAGGTAAACAACCCCCACCCAGGGCCGGCGCGAGGCGGGTTCAGCGTGTAATAACCCCCACCCAGGGCCGGCGCGACTTAACAACCCCCACCCAGGGCCGGCGCGAGGCGGGTTCAGCGCATTTCCCGGAACCTGGCCCGCGCTTTAAAAGGCCCGGTGGTTCACGAAAAGCTCATAGTAAAAAACGATGACATTTTCCTATCTTTAACACAGCAGCCAACACAATGTATCCTCGTTCCTCTAGCTCCACGTCCGACCACCAGAGGGCATGTCACTTATTTTCCAAATCCAATAGTAAATCCAATCGCAGAATCCGCTAATCGATGACTAACTATTCTTTCAATAGAAAGCGAAATCGATCAATTTTTATGACGTAATTAAAGATTTTGGGCGAAAAAAATTATGTAATATTTATAATATACTCACTGTTCTTATAAGTTATATGTATATATGTACTGCACTTTGTACTTATAATAAATAATTTATTATTATAAAAAAACGTTTACCTTGCGCCAAAATTATTTACTTTTTTGCCAAACAACATAAAACTGGAAAAAAAAATTCCATAGCTTTACTTCAAAACTTCGTAAATGGCTACTACATATTGATAATATTGAAGGGTTTTTTTTTGTAATAAATTTCACAATTTTTAATCATTCATCAAACTTTTTTTCTTTCCATTTGTTCAAATTATTATATTATTCAATTACTTTATAAATGCTTAAAACGTTTAGTCTATCTGTTGCCAAAAAGGATAAATTAGATATTGAGTTTTAATCAGTGGTGAAAGTAGGCCGGTACGTGCCGGTACGCCGTAGCGGCAAGAAAGTTTTCAGTAGTGGCTGCGTTAACGATTTCTTTTTCACCTTAATGATTTTTCAAACGAGAATTTAATTTTTTTTAAAAGCGGACCATTCCTTTTAAGAAAAACCCGTCGGTTTTTTACTACAGTTTAACCCTTTAAATACCATGCTGTTTAGAAACCGGATACTTGTGATTCCAATTCTGCCAACAGGGAGTGCTGGAAATTGGAAGTAGAGCTTTCTTTCTTTGAACGATTAGCAAGGATATTGGGCATTGGAAGCAGAACTAGACAGGTTGATTTCGGGTTGTTTTACCTCTGAGCGGCACTTTTTTGCACAACATGGGCTAAATGTCCAGGTCACAAGGACCCCGAAGGCTCAGAGAAGGTTGGGGGAGGGGACCCACTGGAACAGCTGTTGGGAGACAGATGGTAGCCTCCCGTCAAGGCCATCCAGCGTGTTCTTTAACGTGCACAGGGTATGGCTCTCCCGCACAACGGGACTTCGGCTTAAGGTCCCATCCGACGGACGGCGGCCTTTCCAAGCCCATCGGTGTCCTCTGCTGACCGTGGGCAGGGCGGGGAATTTTGCGGAAGTAAATCTCAACGCTGATCCAGCTGGGACTCGAACCTGGGAACTGCAGATTACGAGCCTGGTGCGCTACCGACTGAGCCACCCCCGCCCCATCAGAACAGTGATAAACAGCTGTTTGAGAGATGTAAAAAAATTATCAACTAAAAATTTAATTATGTAATGCTTTTTTTATCATTTGTATCCCTTGGAATTTAACTTACAGTATCATAATTTATGGTATTTGTATACATACTAGATACGTCGAACCGTTTCAGATCCCCAAATATCAGAATCATTATAATAAAAAGAAATTATGATTATCAACTTATAATAAAGAAGTTTTTCCTTAGGAACATTGATAAAATTATTATCAACTTTTTTATTACACCAAACAATAAATTTGATATAAAAATAATCCTATAGCATGATTTGGGTCTGCTTTAAGGAACAATGCTGTGGAAATGAAAGGAAAAGCCCAGCTGTTTTGCGTTGAAGAAAAGCGAGGTTACTCTTCTTGGAAAACCTTTTATCAGAGTGGATTAATGTTAGGAGAGAACAGAAAGAATTCTGCCAGGTATACGAGGCCGGGGGTGGCTCAGTCGGTAGCGCGCCAGGCTGGTAATCTGTAATCTGTTATTAAAATTCCCCGCCCTGCCCACGGTCAGAAGGGGACACCGATGGGCTTGGAAAGACCGCCGTCCGTCGGATGGGACGTTAAGCCGTGGCCCCCTGTGCGGGAGAGCCATACCCTGTGCACGTTAAAGAACACGCTGGATGGCCTTAACGGGGGACTACCATCTGTCTCCCAACAGCTGTTCCAGTGGGTCCCCTCCCCCAACCTTCTCTGAGCCTTCGGGGTCCATGTGACCTGGCCATTTAGCCCATTGTGTGCAAAAAAGTGCCGCTCAGAGGTAAAACAACCCAACCCAGGTCTACTAGAAGACGTTGCAGTTGATCATTTAGCGCTCCACTTAAGAGGCTACTTAATGGGCTACTAAATGCGAAAAAATTGTTACTCCTCTAAAAAGCGCCAGCTCTTAAGGGGGAAAGGAAAGAAGCATGAGACACGGGGAGATATTGGGATATCGGGATATTCTTCTGAATATCGGGCTGCGATAGCATCCAAACGGTAAAAGCATGCACGCACGGCCAACCCAATAGTTGCCATTTTCACTCTGTGGTATTAGCGTTGCTGAATCGCTAAACATTTCTCATTAAGGTGAAGGCAAGGTCGATATTGGGGTCAAATCATATGTAGAGTTAAGCGTGCCAACAAATATGTATATCAAGTGTAAAAGTGAAACGATTAATTATTCTACTGCAGAAATGGCCAACTTATAGTACAGTCGCTCAAAAAAATATCCGAACACTACAGTTGATTACAGAATTCAGAAAAAATATCTGGCAACGATTTTTTTAGAAATTAGTTCAAAGAAAAGAAATTAGTGATCTGGCAACCTTCGTGTCACGTGACACGAAGGTTGCCAGATCACGTGATCACGTGATCACTAATTTCTAAAAAAATCGTTGCAAGATATTTTTTCTGAATTCTGGAATCAACCATGTTGTTCGGATACTTTTGAGCGACTGTACTTTACTCAGATACATTGATTTCCCTAAATTAAGGAACAGAACCTATGTTATGTCGATGGGAAACTAACGACAAATCTCTGTAACTTCTGAAGTAAATTTATTTTTGTTTTGAAAACTTTGGTAGATCTCAATGACATATATCGATATCACGATTTTATACAATATTCTTTCATATATAATAAGTTATGGAAGTTTGAACATTTAACAATGACAGTGGCAGTAAGAAAAATTGACCTCAGAAATCAATTAAATTTTGTAATAGATAAAAAGCGTTTAAATAAGTGTGCAGTTAAGAAGTTTGTGTAAAGAATTATTTCATTTTTCATCAGTTTTCGTATAAGTTTCTTACGAATGGCATTGCTGTTGTTAAATATTCAAACGTCCACAAGTTATTAAATATTGAACGAATATTGTTGAAAATTTGAGATTTGATATAGTTTATTGAGATTTTTATTTGCTATTATATTTTTCAAAATAAAATTCTTATTTTAGAAGTTATAGAGCTTCGACGTTACATTTCCATTGACATAACCAACGATTGTTACTTAATTTATGGAAACCAATGTATTACAAAAAGTTGTAGTTTGTCCATAATATCTTAAGCTCTAAATTAAAATATATATATATTATTTCAATAAACTATTAGTTTATTCCTACTCCAGCTATACATCACTGTGATTCGAAACATCTGACTGTACTTTATTTGGGGCGGGGATGGCTCAGTCGGTAGCGCGCCAGGCTCGTAATCTGTAGTTCACAGATTCGAATCCCAGCTGGGTTAGCGTTGAGATTTATCTCCGCAAAATTCCCCGCCCTTCCCACAGTCAGTAGGGGACACCGATGGGCTTGAAAAGGCCGCCGTCCGTCGGATGGGACGTTAAGCCATGGCTCCGTCGTGTGCGGGAAAGTCATACCCTATGCACGTTAAAGAACACGCTGGATGGCCTTCACGGGAGGCTACCATCTGTCTCCCAACAGCTGTTCCAGTGGGTCCCCTCCCCCAACCTTCTCTGAGCCTTCGAGGTCCATGTGACCTGGCCATTTAGCCCATGGTGTGCAAAAAAGTGCCGCTCAGAGGTAAAACAACCCAACTGTACTTTATCCCTTTTGATTTATTTAACTAAACAATTTCTTCGATCTAAAATAAACGAATGTATAAACACTAAACGCAGGTTTTAAACATCGACTACATGGAAAACGAGGAATAAATGAGATTGATTTCGATGTCCCCACGAAACAGTTTTTATCGCAACGATAAATATAGATAAACCTGTAAGAAGAGATCCACTTGAATGTTTTCGCAAAGGGTAATGATGGTGATCATTCTGGTACTCAAGAGGGATGGGAAGATTTCATTCTGCGTTATTATGAAAATACACCGAGTGCACCATTCTCTCCATTGATTTCGATATGGAGATAAAAATATCTTGTTCTCGCGAGTGTCCTTAAATAACTGAGGTTAATGGTTTTGCAGATAAAAGAGAAGTTATTTTCGGATCTCGTAAGATCTTAATTGGATCTGATGGAAAAAAAAATGAATTTTTTTTATTCTTAGGAAGAGATATGTGTTTTTGAAAATCAGATTCATAGTCTCTAAGGAACCCGAAACGTTCTTATATCGCTTTTATAGAAAATAAAATGTGAACGATAAAGAAAAATGCATTTTTTTAATAAAGAATCCGAAGAACACTTCAAGAAAAGGAATGGGTTGGGTTGTTTTACCTCTGAGCGGCACTTTTTTGCACATCATGGGCTAAATGGCCGGGTCACATGGACCCCGAAGGCTCAGAGAAGGTTGGGGGAGGGGACACACTGGAACAGCTGTTGGGAGACAGATGGTAGCCTCCCGTCAAGGCCATCCAGCGGGTTCTTTAACGTGCACAGGGTATGGCTCTCCCACATACGGGGGAAAGGCTTAACGTCCCATCCGATGGACGGCGGCCTTTCCAAGCCCATCGGTGTCCCCTACTGACCGTGGGCAGGGCGGGGAATTTTGCGGAGATAAATCTCAACGCTGACCCAGCTGGGACTCGAACCTGGGAACTACAGATTACGAGCCTGGCGCGCAACCGACTGAGCCACTCCCGCCCCAAGAAAAGGAATGAAAATATTATTATTCGCTCACTGGTGATTTGTTATTTATTCTGAAGTAATATTAAAACTGAAAATAAATTCAGAGTGGGCGTAAGATTTAAAATATGTTATTTTTAAAATAAATATTCGTTTGCTCAGTGTTCTTTAAAATGTTTCTTGTAAAACTAACATCTCAGGGAGTTTCAAGATAAAATTATTTTTAAAGATTTAAAGCTAATTATCTTGTAAATTAAGCTTATATTTTTACAATTAAAAGGCTTAATATTGTCCGGTAAAAAGGAAAGCTTTTTGTAAATTTCAAATGTCGGTATTTATTTATTATAATTTTTTTATTTTTTTGAATTGGAATTTATTTTTCCAATTCAAATAACAAAAATTCTCTACTGAAGTCCTGCCAGACTGTAATTTTAGCATTTGTTGAAACGAAATTTGCAAAATCTAAGCTCAGTGTCTCCTAATTCAGTGTCTTCCTTTTCAAAAGTATCATTTTATATGGGGCGGGAGTGGCTCAGTCGGTAGCGCGCCAGGCTCGTAATATGTAGTTCCCAGGTTCGAGTCCCAGCTGGGTCAGCGTTCAGATTTATCTCCTCAAAAATTCCCCGCCCTGCCTACGGTCAATAGGGGACACCGATGGGCTTGGAACGCCGCCGTCCGTCGGATGGGACGTTAAGCCGTGGCCCCTTGTGCGGGAGAGCCATACCCTGTGCACGTTAAAGAACACGCTGGATGGCCTTGACGGGAGGCTACCATCTGTCTCCCAACAGCTGTTCCAGTGGGTCCCCTCCACCAACCTTCTCTGAGCTTTCGGGGTCCATGTGACCTGGCCATTTAGCCCATGGTGTGCAAAAAAGTGCCGCTGAGGTAAAACAACCCCACCCATCACTTTAAACAAAATTTTTGGAGAATTCAAAGCTGAGTTTCCTATAAAGATTTTTTTCTAAAATTCAGAGCTCAGTATCCTTTAAAAGACACCGTTTTCCCAAAATTCAAAGATCTCTGTCCATTAAATGAAACGTTTTCCTAAAATTCAAAGCTCGGTATTCCTTAATAAAAGAAAGGTTTTCCTAAAATTTAAAGCTTATTATCGTTTAAACCAAATAGTGTTTTTTCTCTAAAATTCAAAGCTCTATACGCTTTAAAAGAAACGTTTCTCTGAAATTCAAAGCTCCATATGTTTTAAAAGAAATGTATTTCTAAAATTCAAAGCTCTGTATCCTTCAAAAGAAACGTTTTTCTAAAATTTAATGCTCATTATCGTTTAAAAGAAACATTTTTCTAAAATCCAAAGCTCTATATGTTTTAAAATAAAGGTTTTTCATTGTTTTGTAAAATTCAAACCTTGGTATCCTGGAAAAGAAACGTTTTTCTAAAATTCGAAGCTCGGTATCCTTTAAAAGAAGCTCTTTTTAAATTCAAATCTCGGAATTTTTTAAAAGAAACGTTTTCTGCCCTCAAAATTGAAAGCTCTTTAATCTTTAAAAGAAACGTTTTTCTAAAATTCAAAGCTCGAAATCCTTTAAAAGAAACGTTTTTCTGAAATTCAAAGCTCGGTATCCTTTAAAAAGAAACGTTTTTCTAAAATGTAAAGCTCATCATCGTTTAAGAGAAACTTTTTTTTTAATTCAAAGCTTGATATGCTTTATAAGAAACGTTTTTCTAAAATTCAAAGCTCGGTATCCTTTAAAAGATATATATTTTTAATTCAAAGTTCGGTATCCTTTAAACTAAGTGTTTTTCTAAAATTCAAAGTTCGATATGCTTTAAAAGAAAGGGTTCTCTAAAATTCAAAGCTCAGAATCTTTTAAAAGAAACGTTTTTCTACAATTGGTAGATGGTAGCCTCCCGTCAAGGCCATCCAACGTGTTCTTTAACATGCACAGGGTATGACTCTCCCACACACGGGGCCACGGCTTAACGTCCCATCCGACGGACGGCGGTCTTTCCAAGCCCATCGGTGTTCCCTACTGACCGTGGGCAAGGCGGGGAATTTCGCGGAGATAAATCTCAACACTGACCCAGCTGGGACTCGAACCTGGGAACTACAGATTACGAGCCTGGCGCGCTACCGACTGAGCCACCCCCGCCCCATCCTTAAAAGTGATGATGACGCGGAACCAGAAGGGACACGATGACTTAACAAAATGGAAACAGATTTCTACGAACAAGGAATGGAAATAATAACAGAAAACAAAATACCAATAACACAGAAAGTGTTTCAGTCTTTTCCGAACCGATGTCGAATAATAATGGAATGAGAGTAGAATTGCCTTACATAGTTCATACTAAAGAGTAGAATAAAAAACATCGAACTAATATACCTTGTAAACGTACTTTGTGATCCGTCCTCGTACATTTTTCGTAGATGTGCGAATCAGCTAATATGCAGCCTATGCTCTTTGGTCAGATCCATTCCGTTGAGTGCATACATGAATTGGAAGTAAGATTTCTGGTGAACTTTATAACCTTCAAGCTGAGGTTTACAGGAAGCACTCTGTTTAATATATTGGTTATAGGTTTGGCTCAGTCGGTAGCGACCCAAGCTTGTATCTAACATTTTGAGGTTCGAGTCCCAACAGTGCATATGTTGATTTATTTATATCCTAGAGGATAAATTAACACTAATGAGCTATGAAATGCTGCCATCCTTCAAACGGGGTGTTAAACGTTCTCTTGTGTTATGCAGGAAAGCTATATCTTGTGCACGACAAAGAACAGCTGGATAGCATCATCATCATCATCATCCTCAGGCAGCCATGGGATACGGAGGTCCAACCAGACCGTGCAATTGAAATCTCCAAACATATCTGTCCTGAGCTACATCTGCAGCATCCAGCCACTGCACACCAATTCTAACAAGGTCCTGTTTGACATTGTCTGCCCACCGCATCCTAGGTCTCCCCCTCTTTCTGAGGCCTTTAGGCACACTGTTCATAACTCTATTGGCTGATCTATAATTATTCATACGGGCAACATGGCCAAACCAACGGAGTCTCTCTCTGCACAATATACTGCTTAAAGGAGGTTGCAGACTCCTTTGCCTAACCTCATCGTTAGTTACAAAGTTAAACCACCTAATACCCAAGATACTGCGTAAGCATCTGGAATCAAAAGCATCTAGTTTCCTGTTATCTTGTTTACACAGCGTCCAAGTTTCACTACCATAACTAACCCTAGAAAGAACCAAACTATTATACAGTCTAATTTTAGTCTTTAGGTGTATACGCCTATTTCTCCACACTCTCCATAGATTCTCAAAAGTCCCGGCAGTAATCCCTATTCGTCTGTTAATCTCATGCCGCACATCACCATTATCTGTTACATAGCTCCCAAGATAATTAAACTGTGACACCTGCTCAAGACTGCAACCATTCAGATTACCTGAATCACAGCCTGCCTGACCAATTTTCATCACTTTAGTTTTCTCTCTGTTTATAACCAAACCTACTTTACTACCAGTCTCATCAACAGTTCGAATGAAAGAGTTCATCTCATCAACATCATTTGCCAAAAGGGCTAAATCATCAGCATAATCACACGCTCCTAGTAGCAGTTCAGTGGAAGCGTGCAGAAACTTCATGCCCTTTAACCATTTATTCTGACCCGCCTAAGAACTGGATAATATAAAATAATTTTTAAATTACTGAGTGGTATTTTAATAGGATGAAATACCAAATTTTGAATATCATCATACAACTGCCTATAATGTTATTGAATCCTAATGTTCAGAAGCTCATTTGAAGGATGCAATCCCATGTTTAACATATTGCTACGAAAAGCTAACTTCAGTTTTAACGTTAAAATGAACTTTATATTAATGTAACGAAAAGAAAAATGCAGTTTAATATGCAGTTTTTTTCTTAGCATTTTCTACTTAAACATATTACAAATAAAATTAAACAAGCAAAGTTAAAAAATGTTTATCATTTTTTGCACACACACACACACCCCAACTACTGGGGCAGGGGTGGCTCAGTCGGTAGCGCTCCAGGCTCGTAATCTGTAGTTCCCAGGTTCGAGTCCCAGCTGGGTTAGCGTTGAGATTTATCTCCGCAAAATTCCCCGCCCTACCCACGGTCAGTAGGGGACACCGATGGGCTTGGAAAGGCCGCCGTCCGTCGGATGGGATGTTAAGCCATGGTTCCGTGTGCGGGAAAGCCATACCCTGTGCACGTTAAAGAACACGCTGGATGGCCTTGACGGGAGGTTACCATCTGCCTCCCAACAGCTCTTGAAGTGGGTCCCTTTCCCCAATCTTCTCTGAGCCTTCGGGGTCCTTGTGACCTGACCATTTAGCCCATGGTGTGCAAAAAAAGTGCCGCTCAGGGGTAAAACAACCTAACCTCAACTACTGATCCGCAGAAAATATAATATTTTTCTATTCGGCCTCATGCCTAAAGAGTTTGTTCACCCCCTCCCGCATCCAATGCACCCCTTTCGCCCCTCCTCTCGAACTTCCTTCGGCCCCTCCTCTGGGACTCCTACCGAACCTTTCATGAGCCATTAGGATCTTTCTTCTAACCTGGCCATTTTGCCCATTGTGCTCAAACAATTGGTGCTTAGGTACAGTCGCTCAAAAAATATCCGAACACTATGGTTGATTACAGAATTCAGAAAGTATATATGGCAACGATTTTTTTTTAGAAATTAGTGATCTGGCAACCTTCCTGTCACGTGATTACAGAATTCAGGAAAAATATCTGGAGCGTGTACAGCAACTGTACACGCTCCAGTTACCGTTCACAGCAAACTGGAGCGTGTGCAGTTACTGCACGCGCTCCAGTTTGCTGTGAACGGTAACTGCACACGCTCAATATTTCCGTGAGTGAGCCCACACGATCCAGGTCTTTGTGAGCTCACACGATCCAATGTGCTGTGAACATTAACCGCAACCGCTCCAGTTTGCTGTGAACGTTTACTGCACACGCTCAATATTTCCGTGAGTGAGCCCACACGATCCAGGTCTTTGTGAGCTCACACGATCCAATGTGCTGTGAACATTAACCGCAACCGCTCCAGTTTGCTGTGAACGGTAACTGCACACGCTTCATATTCATTGCATTATATATTCATACGCATTATATATATTAAAAAGTATCCGAACACTATGGTTGATTACAGAATTCAGAAAATATATCTGGGAACGACGTTGCCAGATATATTTTCTGAATATATATCTGGAGAAAATATATCTGGCAACGACGTTGCCAGATATATTTTCTGAATTCCGTAATCAACCATACGGATATTTTTTTGAGCGACTGTACAAAACTTCACACCAAATATAGGGATTAGCGGTTGCACCAATTATCTGCCATTTACTTGTAAATTGTTACTGCGAAAAAAAGTTTCCAAGAATAATTTACGCTTTGAAAAATTTAGTCGTTTTTCTCTTGAGCTACGTTTCGGACTGAAATATTATTTCAAGAAAAAAATCCTCAATATCAGCTACATCCGTTGGCAAAGAATGCATCAGGCCGTTAATAAAACGTCATCGAGACAAATTGCCATCATCTCTAAGAGAGAAAAACCAGGAGCTTTAATATTCTTCTGGTGAAACCCTCAAGTTGACTTCATCCATACTAATACCAGCATTAGCCAAAATGTCATTCAAATATCGATTTGTAAGAGAGAAAAAAAATGACTGCTACGTCTTGTCTGTTTTGCTGAATAAAGCCAACCACAACGTTTCTTGAAAGAAAATGAAAACAGCTTTTTGAATTCATAATGATCTCTACAAAAGAGTGAATCCAGAGCATGTACGTGGATTGGATGATGAATTGCAGTGCAGAGGCACGATCATGGATTAGTGGTGCATTCTCTCTCATCAAGTTTCATCGCTAATCTTCTACATGTCTTTAAGAAAGAAAAAAACAATACTTTGAGTAACTGTCAAATAATCTCAAGACTTTCTCCCAACAGTCTCTAACACCTGGTAGTCCCAGCTGGGTCAGCGTTGAGATTTATCTCCGCAAAATTCCCCGCCCTGCCCACGGTCAGTAGGGGACACCGATGGGTTTGGAAAGGCCGCCGTCCGTCGGATGGGACGCTAAGCCGTGGCCCCGTGTGCGGGAGAGCCATACCCTGTGCACGTTAAAGAACACGCTGGATGGCCTTGACGGGAGGCTACCATCTGTCTCCCAACAGCTCTTCCAGTGGGTCCCCTCCCCCAACCTTCTCTGAGCCTTCGGGGTTCATGTGACCTGGCCATTTAGCCCATGGTGTGCAAAAAAGTGCCGCTCAGAGGTAAAACAACCCAACCCAACTCTAACACCTGGCTGAATAAATCACTACAGAAAATGCTAAGCAACATCAGGGAAAGAAGTAAGCTGTGTTGGGTTGTTTTACCTCTGAACCGCACTTTTTTGCACACAATGGGCTAAATGGCAAGGTCACAAGGACCCCAAGTGCTCAGAGAGTGTTGGAAGAAAGGGATCCACTGAACAACTGTTAGGAGACAGATGAAAGACTCCTGTCAAGGCCATCCAGCGTGTTCTTTAACGTGCACAAGTGTGGGCACGTTAAAGAACGCGCTAGATGTCTCCCGAATTTTATTACATATTAAAAAAAAAAATTATTTGCATTTACATTGACTGAGCCATTAAGAGAGTCAATGTCCAATTCGTGTTAATACTCGTCTTTGGAATAATAACAAAAATATTTTAATTGTCAGAGTGACCGCTTTTAGAAATGAAAATTTTGCATTATAAATAAAGTCGCCCTCAGTTTAAAGCATTCATAATTTTCTAAGATAAACATAAAAATTTTTTTAGTAGTCTTACACTTAGAAATCATGAATGATATAATTTCTTAAAGCAAAAGAATATTCTTTAACTTTATGTATAAACTTCAGGTAATTTGACAACATGTTATACAGTCTGTAAACAAGAAAATCTACAGCTTAGTAAATGTAATTTTCTTAACAGAAACTTCAGTTAATTACATGTTTTCAAATAATCTCTTAAGGAAAGCAAAATTTAATTCCGCCAGTATCCCAATTTTTATTTAATGTATCAAAGAATTTAATGCATATAATTTACGTAATTCTAAAACCTTAAGATACCTATAACTCTCACTAACACTTTCCCTTCTTTTTTGCCTCAAAATTCATCTCAAAACATGATTTTGAGCAATTTCAATAATCTCTGTTTGTTAAGTGTATCTCCCCAAGATAATAGCCCACGTGACAAATAGGACTTAATCCATAATTTGCAAATTATTTTAAGCAAAGATATATATAAAAAGAAATCCTGATATATTTTTGTGATAATAGCATTAATTCTTTTTACAGACACTATGTATATGACCTTTCTACTGCATTTTCCTGTCCAACATGATTCCTAAGTATTCATAACTTTCAACCCCTCCTCAAGGGCCACACAGGTACATATAGTAACATTACAGTCTCTTCTGTTATATATTAAAGTAGTTTAGTCCCACTGCATGGACCCCCACTAGTGCTTTCCCCTTATGACGTCATAATCCACGCCCACTTCCGGCCACGACCCCTTAGGGCGTGGCCATATCATGTTCACGTTAAAACATACTGGATGGCTTTGACGAGAAGCTAGATTCTAGAAGCTGGGATTCCCAGTTCGTCTCCTAACAGTTATCGAGTGGGTCCCCTTATCCCCCAATCTTCTCTGAGCCCTCGTAGTCTTTGTGACCTGGCCATTTAGACATTGTGTGCAAAAAATTGCAGCTCAGAGGTAAAACAACCCAACGCAGTTTCTGTATCATTTATTTGTAAAGTATGACTGATCATAATATAATATCGTATTAACATAATCAAACGATGACATGTGCTTTGAAAAGGTTTTAGCATTTTTCGCTTGAGATACTTTTGATGGCTGACCCTTAATTTCAGTGGGGCGGAGGTGGCTCAGTCGGTAGCGCGCCAGGCTCGTAAACTGTAGTTCCCAGGTTCGAGTCCCAGCTGGATCAGCGTTGAGATTTATCTCCGCAAAATTTTCCCGCCTTGCCCACGGTCAGTAGGGGACACCGATGGTTTTGAAAAGGCCGCCGTCCGTCGGATGGGACTTTATGACGTGGCCCGTACGTGGAAAGTCATACCCTGTGCACGTTAAAAAACACGCTGGATGGCCTTGACGGGAGGCTACCATCTGTCTCCCAACAGCTGTTCCAGTGGGCCCCCTCCCCCAACCTTCTCTGAGCCTTCGGGGTCCCTTTTGGCCTGGCCATTTATACCATGGTGTGCAAAAAAGTGCCGCTCAGAGGTAAAACAATCCAATCCAATCTCTTAATTTGAGAGAGAAAATCCTAAATGTCGGCTATATTCGTCGGCAAAGATGCGTCAGACCGTAAATAAACGTCATCGAGACAAATTGCCATCATCTCTAAGAGAGAAAAACCAGGAGCTTTAATATTCTTCTGGTGAAACCCTCAAGTTGACTTCATCCATACTAATATCAGCATTAGCCAAAATGCCATTCAAATATCGGTTTCTAAAGAGATAAAAAATGATTGTTATGTCTGGTCTGTTTCGCTGAACAAAGCCAACCACAACTTTTTCTTGAAAGAAAATAAAACACAGCTTTTTGAATTCATAATGGTCTTCTCTGCAACGAGTGAGTTCCAGAGTGTACGTGGATTGGATGAGCAAGTGCAATTTTAGAGACGTGATCATGGATCCGTCTTAGTGCTGCATTCTCTCTCATCAAGTTTCATCGCGAATCTTCTCCAAAGACAATTCGATGATATTGCATGTCTTTAAAAAGTTAAAACTTTTTTTGAATAACTGTCAAGTAATCTCAAGACTTTCTCCAAGTAGTCTCTAACGCCTGGCTGAATAAATCACCACAGACAATGATAGACAACATCAGAGAAAGGAGTCAGTTGTGTTAGATAGTTTTACCTCAGAACCGCGTTTTTTGCACGCAATGACCTAAATAGCCAGGTCACAGGAATCTCGAGATCTAAGAGAAGGTTGGGGCAAGGGATCCAATGGGCATCTGTTAGGAAACATATGGATTTGGGTTGGGTTGTTTTACCTCTGAGCGGCACTTTTTTGCACACCATGGGCTAAATGGCCAGGTCACATGGACCCCAAAGGCTCAGAGAAGGTTGGGGAAGGGGACCCACTGGAACAGCTGTTGGGAGACAGATGGTAGCCTCCCGTCAAGGCCATCCAGCGTGTTCTTTAACGTGCACAGGGTATGGCTCTCCCGCACACGGGGCCACGGCTTAACGTCCCATCCGACGGACGGCGGCCTTTCCAAGCCCAACGGTGTCCCCTACTGACCGTGGGCACGGCGGGGAATTTTGCGGAGATAAATCTCAACGCTGACCCAGCTGGGACTCGAACCTGGGAACTACAGATTACGAGACTGGCGCGCTACCGACTGAGCCACCCCCGCCCCTGAAACATATGGAAGACTCCAGTCAAGGGAATCCAGCGTGTTCTTTAACATCCACAAGGTATGGCTTTCCCCCTGGAAGGGGCGAGGGTGGCTCAGTCGGTAGCACGCCAGGCTCGTAATCTGTAGTTCCCAGTTCGATTTCCAGCTGCGTCAGCGTTGAGATTTATCTCCGCAAAATTTCCCGCCTTGCCCATGATCAGTAGGGGATATCAATGGGCTTGGAAAAGCCGCCGTCCGTCGGATGGGACATTAAACCGTGGCCCCTTGTGCAGGAGAGCCATACCGTGTGCACGTTAAAGAACACACTGGATGGCCTTGACGGGAAACTACCATCTGTCTCCCAACAGCTGTTCCAGTGCATCCCCTCCCCCAACCTTCTCTTAGCCTTTGGGGTCCTTGTGACCTGGCTATTTAGCAGATGGTGTGCAAACAAAGTGCCGCTCAGAGGAAAAACAATCCAACGCAGGAAGAAAATCAGTTCCTTTCTCATATTATTCTTCATTCTGCATTTCCCCTTCTCCTCCCCCAACCGACACTCACGACAAAGATATCATCCGACACCTCGTGTCTGTCACGTGACGGCCACTCTGACGGTGTGAATGGCTCAGTTAGCACGAAACCCAGCTGAGTGACGTCATATGTCCCCTTTGAGTGATTGTCTAGTTGGTCTGATGGCGAGAAGAGTCTGCGCTGCACGGACACCCAACAGAGTGTCATGTGGTGTGCGCCAATTACGACGGAGCTCCTGCAGTAGTAATGGTTTTTATTTCACCGAAAGGCATCAGTGTTGAAAAGTTTTCTCAACATTCGTGAGAAACGGAATTTTTATTCTTGCTGCTTAAGAAATTCAACGCTATAGCTTCTTTCAGGTTTAAAATGTTGCTAAGTGATATAAATATCAGTGGTCTCTGTTGGATGCAAGAAGCATGGTAAAAACATTTGGTAGACATTTTTTTCGATCTTCAATTATAAAAAAGGAAAATACATGTAGTTGCGGCAAATATTAGATGCTTTTTTTCAAGTAAAATAATTTTTTTTAATTCAGAGGCATCCTCTAGCAGTGAAAATTCGACATAATGGAGTTTTGGGTTGGGTTGTTTTACCTCTGAGCTGCACTTTTTTGCACATCATGGGCTAAATGGCCAGGTCCATGGACTCCGAAGGCTCAGAGAACGTTGGGGGAAGGGACCCACTAGAAAAACTGTTGGGAGACGG
Organism: Ryuthela nishihirai; assembly: GCA_038380435.1. Classification (NCBI taxonomy): domain Eukaryota; kingdom Metazoa; phylum Arthropoda; class Arachnida; order Araneae; family Heptathelidae; genus Ryuthela; species Ryuthela nishihirai. Next base: position 28,868,248 of record JAWZYU010000026.1, read on the forward strand.
CTGATAACCTCCCGTCAAGGCCATCCAGTGTGTTCTTTAACGTGCACAGGGCATGGCTCTCCCGCACACGTGGCACGGCTTAACGTCCCATCTGACGGACGGCGGCCTTTCCAAGCCCATCGGTGTCCCCTACTGACCGTGGGCAAGCGGGGAATTTTGCGGAAATAAATCTCAACGCTGACCAGCTGGGACTCGAACCTGGGAACTACAGATTACGAGCCTGGCGCGCTACCGACTAAGACATAATGCCCTCCCCCCCCGACATAATGGATGATTGGGTAAATGCTCATAAGAAATTAAGTAATAGATAATCCTTCAAGCAGCTGCTTGCCACAGAGGTCGGACAGGAGCCTGTCCGTTTAATTCGCCATAGTAGAAGGTCTATGAAGATGGCGAGATCTCAGCATAAAAACAACACGAATATCCATGTCTTATACAGAGCTCGAACCCAGGTCCCTAAGATCAGTAGCCAAGTGCGCTAACCATTCGATCACGTCATAATAATATTTTATTAACACCTATGAGGGGCGGAGATTGCTCAGTCGGTAGCGTGCCAGACTCGTAATCTGCAGTTCCAGGTTCGAGTCCCGTTTGAGCCAGCGTTGCGATTTATCTCCGCAAAACCTCCCCACTCTGCCCACATTCAGTAGAGGACGGATGGGCTTGGAAAAGCCGCCGTTTGTTGGATGGGATGCTAATCCATGGTTCCGTGTGCGGGATAGCCATACCCTGTGCACATTAAAGAACACGCTGGACGGCCTTCACGGGAGGCTACGATCTGTCTCCCAACAGCTGTTCCAGTGGGTCCCCTCCTCCAACCTTCTCTGAGCCTTCGGAGTCCATGTGACCTGGCCATTTAGCCCATGGTGTGCAAAAAAGTGCCGCTCAGAGGCAAAACAAGCCAACCCAACCCTTCGAAAGGATACATCGGTGTCCCCCTTTATCGGTTTCTGAACCGGTTTCGGAACATTAACGTGCCAGAAACCGATAAACCGACCCCCCCCCCCCTCCTTTCAGAACGCTGGCATACGTAAAATACACACAAAATCCTCATGCAGACATGGGCAATGTAAGTTTGCCCATGTCTACAAAGAGGTATAGAGAGCAAGACTATAATTTTGCTCTCCACACCTCTTTGTCCTGAGCTATAGCTGCTGCATTTGGCTACTAAAGGGTAATTCTAAAAAGGTCCTGTTTGACATTGTCTGGCCATCGCATCCTAGGTCTTCCCCTTTTCCTAAAGCCTTTAGACACACTGTTCATAATTCTGTTTACCAATTTGTAGCTATACATACGGGCAACATGGCCAAACCAATGCAGTCTCTGCACAAAATGTTGCTCAAAGGAGGTTGATGACACCTTACCTCATCATTACTTACAAAGTCGAACCACCTAATACCGAAGATATTGAAAAAGCATCTAGAATCAAAGGCATCTAGTTTCCTGTTATCTTGCTTACAAAGAGTCCATGTTTCGCTACCATACCTAAACTTAGAAAGAACAAATTATTATACAGCCTAATTTTAGTATTTAAATGTATGCGCCAATTTTTCCACCCGCTCCATAGATTCTTAAAAGTTCCAGCAGCAATTCCTGTTCTTATATTTTTCTCATGCCACACATCACCAGTTCCATAGCTCCCAAGATAATTAAACTGAGACACTTGATCAGGGGTTCTTCAAATCAACTGAAGCACCATCTGCATGATCAATTTTCCTCACTTTAGTTTTTTCTCTATTTATATCCAAACATACTCTACAACCAGTCTCATCAACAGCATCTGATGAAACAATTCATCTCATCAACTTCATTACCCAACAAGACCAAATCATCTGCACAACCTAAATCAGAAACTTTTAAATCTCTAGACCAAGCTTGTCAACGATACGGCCCGGCCCCCTGGACATTTAGATGCGGCCCGCGACCTCAATTAATAAAACTCGAAAATCATGAATAGTTTTTCTATACATTGAACACATAGATACAGATTACAGAAAAGAAGCCGTAAAGGTGTCAATTATCCGGATCTTCGAAATAATGTGCTCTTTTTTAACCGTTATGCTTTAATGCCATTTTAATTTTGATGTATACTTTAAATTTAAATAAAAGATTTTTTATATACAATTAGAGTTTAATTGAATCTCGGCACGCTGATATGCTTTGAAAGAAAAATTGGCACTTTACAAGATTGAGTTTGACATCACTGCTCTGGACCATTTAAGGCCAAAAATTTCTCTTGCACAGAATTCCGCATAACATAATAAATAACCAAACTAAAGAGAGGAGACAAAATGAATCCTTGTCAAATTCCACTATCAATGCTAAACCACTCCTACAAACCTTACCAACTCTTACACACGACTCATTGTTATTATAGAGAGCTTTCATTACACTAACTTATCAGGCATTCCATATGATATAACGATCAACCACAAATTATGTCAACAGAGTCAAAAGCTTTTTTCAAATCTATAAAGCTAGTAACACATTATTACACTTGGAAAATATTTAGAGTTTCAGAAACCATATGGGGGCGGAGGTGGCTCAGTCGGTAGCGCGCCAGGCTCGTAATCTGCAGTTCCCAGGTTCGAGTCCCAGCTGGGTCAGCGTTGAGATTTATCTCCGCATAACTCCCCGCCCTTACCACGGTCAGTAGGGGACACCGATGGGCTTGGAAAGGCCGCCGTCCGTCGGATGGGACGTTAAGCCGTGGCCCCGTGTGCGGGAGAGACATACCCTCTGCACGTTAAAGAACACGCTGGATGGCCTTGACGGGAGACTACCATCTGTCTCCCAACAGCTGTTCCAGTGGGTCCCCTCCCCCAACCTTCTCTGAGCCTTCGGGGTCCATGTGACCTGGCCATTTAGCCCATGGTGTGCAAAAAAGTGCCGCTCAGAGGTAAAACAACCCAACTCAGAAACCATAAGTTTCTGATATTCTAAATATTTCTCATGAATTTGCCTAAGTGAAAATATTTGATCAAAACATCCCCTGTCTCTTCTGAATCACACTGTTCATCACGCAGTTGTTCATCAAACAAATTCTTAATTCTATTAAGCATAATCATGCAAAAAACTTTAGATGGAATAAAAAAATTCAAATTTTCAGTCAGCCATATGACAACACAGGTGTTCCCAGCTCTAAGCATTTCAGTGGTGATTTCATCCACCCCTGGGAATTTATGCAGTTTTAATTTAGAGAGAGCCAAAAATTTACTACAGAATGTGATAGGACCAACATTAATGCTAGCAATGGTCAATTCTCATTAAAAACATTGGGAGTAGAAATAATCACATTGTTTTGAACGTCACTGAAATGCTCAGCCCACCTAGCCATGACAGAATCCTCACCTTCAACCACCTTGCCATATTTAGCCCTCAATCCCTGTGTACCTGTCTGTTATTTCCCACACTAAACACTAACTATCTGGTACAACCCCCTGGGGCGGGGGTGGCTCAGTTGGTAGCGCGCCAGGCTCGTAATCTGTAGTTCCCAGGTTCGAGTCCCAGCTCGGTCAGCTTGAGATTTATCTCCGCAAAATTCACCGCCCTGCCCACGGTCAGTAGGGGACACCGATGGGCTTGGAAAGGCCGCCGTCCGTCGGATGGGACGTTAAGCCGTGGCCCCGTGTGCGGGAGAGCCATACCCTGTGCACGTTAAAGAACACGCTGAATGGCCTTGACGGGAGGCTACCATCTGTCTCCCAACAGCTGTTCCAGTGGGTCCTCTCCCCCAACCTTCTCTGAGCCTTCGGTGTCCATATGACCTGGCCATTTAGCCCATGGTGTGCAAAAAGGGCCGCTCAGAGGTAAAACAACAACAACAACAAGGTACAACCCCCTGCTGTTGTACTGTCTAACTGCTTCCTCGGCTTTGTCATCCAAAGATTCTTATCAGCTATTAACTGATCCTTTAGATATTTATTAAGCTCATTGTAATGCTGTCTGCTACGACTAGTAGGATGTTGATTCATATTATTCCTGTGCTTCCTTTTTTCAGAAATAAGTTCCATAGCTTTATCACTCAAATAATTTTGTTTCCTCTATTCCTCTTTACTCAAAAGACTACTGTTGATTTCAAGAAAAGCCTGTTTAAACTGATCCCATTCTTTCTCAACGTCAGCAGTAAGAAAACCGTGATTGTTATAATGACTAACTAGCCCATTGTGGTATGCTTTCGCTATTCCTGGATCTTTCAGACCTTCCCTGTTAAAAATACTTCTCTTAACCTTAACATTTCTGAAGCTTCAGTTGCAAGACACTTTTGACCAGGTAATGGTCATACCCGATTTCGGTTGCCCTGTGTGATCTGGTATTCCTAACCGAACTGGGGCGGGGGTGGCTCAATCGGTAGCACGCCAGGCTCGTAATCTGTAGTTCCCAGGTTCGAGTCCCAGCTGGGTCAAAGAGAGACTTCAATGCTAAAGTTGGTACTGAGCGTTGAGATTTATCTCCGCAAAATTCCCCGCCCTGCCCACGGTCAGTAGGGGACACCGAAGGGCCTGGAAAGGTCGCCGTCCATCGGATGGGACGTTAAGCCGTGGCCCCGTGTGTGGGAGAGCCATACACTGTGCACGTTAAAGAACACGCTGGATGGCCTCGACGGGAGGCTACCATCTGTCTCCCAACAGCTGTTCCAGTGGGTCCCCTCCCCCAACTTTCTCTGAGCCTTCGGGGTCCATGTGACCTGGCCATTTAGCCCTTTGTGTGCAAAAAAGTGCCGCTCAGAGGTAAAACAATCCAACCCTAACCGCACTAGCCCATTTGCTATTAATTAAAATCTAGTCTATCATATTACTGTGTAACCCATCAAGCGAAATCTATGAATATTTATAAATGTCTCGGTGTTTGTAGTATGTCTTAGTTATTCGCAAACCACTAAGTTTACTTACCTGTAGAAGATGTTCTCCATTGCCATTGGAACGACCAATGCCAAAAAGAGACCTAATACCTCAGATCAAAGATTAGAGTCAGTACCAACTTCAGCATTGAAGTCACCTCGCACAAGAGAAATATCTCTTGACAGAATTTAAAATATCCTGCAGTTGTCTGTAAAACATTTCTCATTCTCATCAGAATCGTCTGTGGTAGTATAATAAAAAATGACATTGAAGTCTTTAATTTTTGTTTTAAATTTAGCTGTAAGAAATCTTTCGTTAATACAGTCATAACCTAGAAGAGTATCACTGGGTTACTAGAGACATCTGTCAGTTTTCTAACGCTGTTCAGAGGATTCCAAAATTTCTATGATCATTTGGGGCCGTTGTCACTTGATTATTTAGACCAGTGGTTCTCAACCTTTTATGCTTCACGTACCCCCTGGAAATGTGTATGTAACTGGCGTACCCCTTGTAAAGATAGATAAAACTATAGTTAGAGCCTTCCCGTGGCCGAGTGGTTAGCGCGCTTGGCTACTGATCTACGGGATCTGGGTTCGAGCCCCGGGTAAGGCATGGATGTTCGTGTTGTTTTCTGCTGAGGTCCTGCCATCCTCTCAGATCTTCTACTGTGGCATATAAACTGACAGGCTCCTGTCAGACCTCTGTGGCAAGCAGCTGCTTGAGGGGGTATTTATTTATTATAGTATGACAATGGTTATTTTTACTTCGTTACTAGATCTAGCGACGTTTGAGCTCTGACGGCGTACCCCACATTGAGAACCTCTAATTTAGACTATTCTGTACAAGACAATGACCCCCAGAGGAGTTGGGGTGGGGGGTGGCTCAGCCGGTAGCGTGCCAGGCTCGCAATCTAGTTTCCAGGTTCGAGTCACAGCTGGATCAACTTTGAGATTTTTCTCCGCAAAATTCCCCACACTGACTCAGTCAGTAGGGGACACAATGGGCTTGGAAAGGATACCGTCCGTCGGTTCGGACAAAAAGCCATGGCCGCGTATGCGACCGAGCCTTTCTCTGTACAGGTTTAAGAACACGCTAGATGGCTTGATGAGAATTTAACATCTGTTTCCTGAGAGCTATCCGGTGGGTTCCCTCCATCCAACTTTCTGTGAGACCTCGGGGTCCTTGTGACCTGACCATTTAACCCATTGTGTACAAAAGAGTGCCTCTCAGAGGTAAAACTAATAAACCCAATATCAGTTGAAAAAACTGTAGTGTCTTCTATTTCTTCTTTTACTGTTGTTTATTACCTCCAAGGTATGTTAAGAAAGATTTTGCTATACAAATCAGGTTATTTTAATGTTTGCTTTAAAGTTACGTTTTATCTCTGTCATAACCGTCATTTCGTTAACCATTATTACAAATAGTATTCGAAATTCGCTTTGTTACAAACGATTAACAGCGCTAATCGTTTGTAACGTCGTTTGTAATCGTGTTGTTAATGTTATTAAGTGTTGCTCGAATCTAAAACTGTCAATCAAGAAGAATTTTTGAGTTTTGTGGCGATGCTGAGATAGTTTTATGGCGGGAAAAAATGAAATGTAAAGGATTGTTACGCTGAAATTATCACACTTCTGGGGGGTGGCTCAGTCGGTAGCGCGCCAGGCTGGTAATCTCTAGTTCCCAGGTTCGAGTCCCGTCTAGGTCAGCGTTGAGATTTATCTCCGCAAAATTCCCCGCCCTGCCCACGGTCAGTAGGGGACACCGATGGGCATGGAAAGGCCGCTGCCCGTCGGATGGGACGTTAAGCCATGGCCACGTGTGCGGGAGAGCCATACCCTGTGCACGTTAAAGAACACGCTGGATGGCCTTGACGGGAGGCTACCATCTGTCTCCCAACAGCTGTCCCAGTGGGTCCCCTCCCCCAATCTTCTCTGAGCCTTCGGGGTCCTTGTGATCTGTCCATTTAGCCCATGGTGTGCAAAAAAGTGCCGCTCAGAGGTAAAACAACCCAAGACGCAAGAGTTGTTTTATCTCTAAGCGGCACATTTTGCACAAAATTAGGTAAATGGTCAGGTCACAAAGAGCCCAAAGGTTCACAGATGGTTGGGAAAAAAGGAGGTGGGTCTCGAAATTTGGAACTACAGATTACGATCCAGGCGCGCAACCGACTGAGACAATCACAGCCTCTACAAGACACAAAGATAATCATCTTGTAGACAAAGAACAAGACAAGGCCTTCAGCAATGTTGCCACTGAATATTTGTAATTTTTATTACTTCCGCTGGGGCGGGGGTGGCTCAGTCGGTAGCGCGTCAGGCTCGTAACCTGTAGTTCCCAGGTTCGAATCCCAGCTGGGTCAGCGTTGAGATTGATCTCCGCAAAATTCCCCGCCCTGCCCACGGTCAGTAGGGGACACCGATGGGCTTGGAAAGGCCGCCGTCCGTCGGATGGGACGTTAAGCCGTGGCCCCGTGTGCGGGAGAGCCATACCCCGTGCACGTTAAAGAACACGCTGGATGGCCTTGACGGGAGGCTACCATCTGTCTCCCAACAGCTGTTCCAGTGGGTCCCCTCCTCCAACCTTCTCTGAGCCTTCGGGGTCCATGTGACCTGGCCATTTAGCCCATGGTGTGCAAAAAAGTGCCGCTCAGAAGTAAAACAACCCAACCCATTACTTCCGCACATTTATATTACGTATTTTTTTAATACTTGCATTTCATAATATGGGAGAAAATTGTAATCTATAAAGGACAATTTATGTAGAACTTCTGGAGCAAAATATCTAGTTTTTTACACACTCTTCTGCTGTTGACAATAAGAGACTGAGGCCTTGCTGCCAGATCTCATTTCTTAAGTGCTGTCTTGAAATGAATTTTCTTCCGTCTTCTGCAAATGTCGCGAGCCAATCAATAATCTTTCGTTCAATATTATTTTCGGTTGCGAGGGAAAATTGTCTTTTGCTGACTGGACTCTTTTGAAAATTTTCGCCTGTGGGGCTCTAACTTCATTTTAATTTTCCACTTCAGAAATTCGTAAATTTCTTCTGGTTGTGAATCGAAACTCTCTTTGTTGAGTGAACGTTGTTTTCGACCTTAATATTTCCATCATTAACCTCATTTTAACCTATTGTAGTTGTTCTGTCCGCGTATATTATATTTACATTTACTTTGAAATTAAAGATTTTCCAACATTTTGAACTTTCGGTATTGATTTGTGTTCCTATTTACGAATTATGATCATTTGGATGTTAAAATGGATAATTTTGACTCTTAACTGTAATTGTCTTGGATCACAACGGACTAATTAATTCTGTCGCAACAATCGTAAGGTTCACTTCAAGTTAGTGACATAATGGGCTAAATGGCCAGGTCACAAGGACCCTAAGAGCTGAGAGAAAGTTGGGTTGTTTTACTTTGTACCTCACTTTTGTTCATACAATGTCTAAATGACCAATTTACAAAGATCCCAAGGTTCAGAGAAGATTGGGTTGTTTTACCTCTGAGAGACAATTCTTTCTGCATAATGGGCTAAATGGTCAGGTCACAAGGACCCTAAGGGCTCAGAGAAAGTTGGGTTGTTATACCTTTAACGAAACTTTTGTTCATACAATATCTAAATTACAAGTTTACAAAGACCCCAAGGTTAAGAGAAAGTGGGTTATTTTACCTCTGAGAGAACGTTTTCTGCACAATGGGCTAAATGGTCAGGTCACAAGGACCCAAAGGCTCAGAGGAGGTTGGGGAAGAGGAACCTTGCCTTTATGATAAAAGATATTCAAAATTTCCGTCATCCAAGTGGTAACTGAAACATTCCCAGCTCTAAGAATTTCCGTAGTAATTTCATCTACCCCTGGGGATTTATGAAGTTTAAGTTTAGAAATAGCCAAAATAACTTCAGATTGTGTAATAGGGCCAACATTAAAGCCACCAATGCATCTATCATCATTACAAACAATGGGAGTGGAACAAACCACATTGTTTAGAACATCACTGAAATGCTCAGCCCACCTAGCCATGACAGAATCCTCCCCTTCTATAACCTTACCTTGTTTATCCTTCAATCCCTGTATACCTGTCCGTTTTCTACCACACAAAACATTAACTATCTGGTACAGCTCTCTGCTGTTGTGCTGTCTAACTGCTTCCTCGGCTTTGTCAGCCAAACCATCAAGCCAAAGATTCTTATCAGCAGCTAACTGATCTTTTACACGTTTATTAAGTTCTCTGTAATGCTTTCTATTAGGGCTAGTAGGGTACTGATTAAGGACATTCCTGCAGTTCTTTCTTTCTGTAATGAACTCAAGTGCCTTATCACTTAAATAATTCTGTCTCCTCTGCTCCTTTTTCCCTAAAAGAATACTGTTAATTTCCAAAAAAGCCTGTGTTTTTTATTTTTCCAAAATGGTGTTTAAAATGGATACCTAGACGGGGCTGTTTAAAATGGCTCCATTCTTCCTGAACTTCAGTAATAAGCATACCATGCCTATAATAATGACTAAGTAACCTATCATGGTAAGCTTTGGCAAAAACTGGGTCTTTCAGAGCTTCAGTATTAAAAGTAAAATTTTTAACCCTAGCACAACACTTTTTAAGTTTAAGTTGCAAGACACTTTTAGCAAGGTAATAATGGTCAGACCCAATTTCAGCTCCTCTATATGACCTTGTATTCCTAACAGAACTAGCCCACTTTATTGTTAATTAACATATAATCAATCATATTCTTATGCAGCCCATCAGGTGAAACCCATGTGTACTTAGTATGTAGCGGTGCTTGTAATATGTGTTAGTTATTCTGAAACCATTGAGTTTATTTACCTTAGGAGACGTTGCCCATTGCCATTGCAACTACCAATACCAAAAGGGCCTATCACTGCTCCCCAAAGGTCAGAGTCAGTACCAACTTTGGCATTGAAGTCACCTAGAACAAGGGTAATATCTCCTTTCTTGACAGAATTCAATATATCCTGAAGTTGTCCGTAAAACCTATCCTTCTCATCCTCATCAGCATCCTCAGTGGGGGCATAACAGCAGATAACATTCAAGTCTTTAATGATTGTCTGAAATTTTGTTGTAAGAAACCTTTCATTAATGCAATCATATCCTAGAAGAGCATCACTAGCATGTCTGCTGAGAAGCAGATCCACGCCTTGGTGATGCTTTCCATCTTCCCTCCCGGTAAAGAGAAATTTAAAGTTATTTTTAAGTATCTCACCTTTACCTGTCCATCTGGTCTCTTGCAAGGCTAGAATATCTAGGTTATAGCGCTGGAATTCCTTCGTGAGGACATCAAGAGAATAATCTCTATGTAATGTCCTCACGTTCCATGTTCCTGCAGAGAGAAAATGATTAGTAGGATTTTTAAAGAAATTAGGTTTATTGAGATTGGTAGGGCCAACAATATCAAACAGCCCCCTGATCGCAGGCATGGGGCAAAGACCTGTTCCTCCTCCGCTAAAGGCTGAAGTCACCAATGCTGGTAGGAACTTCAGGCACCACCTTTTCAAGTGGACTTTTTCAAGAGCCATATGGCCTGCCTGAGACACATTACTTAGGATTATCCACCAGCTGATATAAGGTATCCCATGCCTCTGTTCACTTAGGGCAACTCAGAAGCAAACAGAAAACAGAGCGGCAGATTCTCCCTCAACAGAGTACCACCAGTGCAACAGAGGCACCACCCTGTGAAATTGACCACTCCTTAGCAGAGTTGAAAAAAAAAAGAAAAAAGTGGCCATAGATGACCAGATCAGTAGGTCATACTGAACTGGCAGCCCTCTTCTTCCGTTACCTTCCAAAAGAGAATATCTCTTTTGAAAGGTACTAACGGCCTGCACCACGAGAAGGCGGGGTCGGACATTAGGTGTTAGACCTGGCCGGTTCTGTACATCATCACTGGGATTGGTACACAGCTCTCCTTCAAGTTTATGCCTAGCTACCATTTACAGACCCCCCTATATATATATAATATTAATTATAAATTATAATAAAATACCTCTTTAGTGCAGGGGTTCCCAAACAAAACAAAATATTGATAAAAACTTAATAAAAAATTTTGAATAAAAACTGAAATTGTTGTTAACAAAGGGGTTTGTTTGTTGCAAGGTTGTTTTACCTCTGAGAGGCACTTTTTTGCACACTATGGGCTAAATGACCAGGTCACGTAGACCCCGAAGGCTCAGAGAAGTTTGGTGGAGGGGACCCAATGGAACAGCTGTTGGGTGACAGATGCTAGCCTCCCGTCAAGGCCATCCAGTGTGTTCTTTAACGTGCACAGGGTATGGCTCTCCCACACACGGGGCCACGGCTTAACGTCCCATTCGATGGACGGTGGTCTTTCCAAGCCCATAGGTGTCCCCTACTGACCATGGGCAGGCGGGGAATTTTGCGGAGATAAATCTCAACGCTGACCCAGTTGGGAGTCGAACCCGGGAACTGCAAATTACAAGTCTGGCGCGCTACCGACTGAGTCAATCCCGCCCCTAAAAGATATTCTTATGACCTGGCCATGTATGCAAATAAAAAAGGAGAACGTGTCGCTAACAGATAAAACAACCGAACCCAACATTCTGCTGGCAATATTTACCGTTTTTTTTTCTTGTCATGAAAAGACTGGAATCTCTCTTATGTATTGATTTGTTACAGAACATTTAATCGATTAATGGAACATTCCGTTAATTGACTAAAAGGATGGTTGCGGAAAGTTGCACTTAGGGTAGCACTTTGGATTCTGATATTAGGCAAAATTCCCTGGATTATCGTTGTCAAACGCTAATAACAGTAAATAGCTTCCCAAGGTTGAAACGTTCTGACTACTACTGAAAAACTGGGAAAACGTTTCAACTTAAAGTAATGTTTGCTCTTCGAAATTAAAAAGCATTCGCGGAATTGTGCTTTAGAATGCAATTACGTTTTTGTAGTAAATGTGGATTTTACACTTTTCGATTTTACAGTCTTCTTTACCCCTCCATACCCACCTGGCGGGGGTGGCTCAGTCGGTACCGCGCCAGGCTCGTAATCTGTAGTTCCCAGGTTCGAGTCCCAGCTGGGTCAGCGTCGAGATTTATCTCCGCAAAATTCCCCGCCCTGCCCACGGTCAGTAGGGGACACCGATGGGCTTGGAAAGGCCGCCGTCCGTCGGATGGGACGTTAAGCCGTGGCCCGTGTGCGGGAGAGCCATACCCTGTGCACGTTAAAGAACACGCTGGATGGCCTTGACGGGAGGTTACCATCTGCCTCCCAACAGCTCTTGAAGTGGGTCCCTTCCCCCAATCTTCTCTGAGCCTTCGGGGTCCATGTGACCTGGCCATTTAGCCCATGGTGTGCAAAAAAGTGCCGCTCAGAGGTAAAACAACCCAACCCAACCCCAAGGGTTAGAACCTTCTCTAAATCCTCGGGGGCTTCGAGGAAGGGGAATCACTGGACCTAGGGGAATCACTGAACCTAGGGAAATCACTGGTTCTTGGGGGGTGGGAGGAAAGGGAATCACTAAATCCTTGGGGGTGGGGAGGGAAGTGAAATCACTGGACAACTGTTAGCAGACGGATAACAACCTCCCTTCAAGGTCATCAAGCGTGTTTTTTTTTAATTTGCACAAGACATGATTCTCCGGAACACGAGGACACTGCTTAACATCCCATCCGACGGACAGTGGCCTTCTGAACCCCTTCGGTGTTACCTTTCTCGACTAAGGTGGAAATATGATTGAATGGTGCCACCTGATGCTCCACTATACAGGACAGTACTACATCTGAATCATGGCACCATAAGTCACATTCGCGTGCTAGTTTAAGCCTAAAAGAAAGCTGACGAGAAAGCTGCGAAACAGCGGAAAAGGAACCTTTCAAAGAGAACTACATTATACTGAAGATATATAACTGAGTTTGTTAATTCGCATCAGGAACTTTCCCAGCTGGGTCAGCGTTGAGATTTATCTCCGCAAAATTCCCCGCCCTGCCCACGGTCAGTAGGGGACACCGTTGGGCTCTGAAAGGCCGCCGTTCGTCGGATGGGACGTTAAGCCGTTGTTCCCGTGTGCGGGAGAGTCATACCCTGTGCACGTTAGAGAACACGCTGGATGGCCTTTGCGGGAGGCTACCATATGTCTCCCAACAGCTCTTCCAGTGGGTCCCCTTCCCCAACCTTCTCTGAGCCTTCGGGGTCCATGTGTGACCTGGCCATTTAGTCCATGGTGTGCAAAAAAGTGCCGCTCAGAAAACAACCCAACCCAACCCATCAGGAACTTTGAGGAACTGTTTCGAATTATGAGCCGTGCCAAAGATTTGCTGCCGATATTTTGTTGGTAGCATTGTGGTCTAAAGTTATTCTGTAACTTTGTATATGAATTGTGCCGGATTTCTACCGTTTTATAAAGGGGAATGTAGAGCATTTAAAAAGAAATCGTGTGATTATTGCTACCTAAATAGTTGGGACAAATGTACAAGTTGGGTTGGGTTGTTTTACCTCTGAGCGGCACTTTTTTGCACACCATGGGCTAAATGGCCAGGTCACATGGACCCCGAAGGCTCAGAGAAGGTTGGGGGAGGGAACCCACTGGAACAGCTGTTGGGAGGCAGATGGTAGCCCCCCGTTAAGGCCATCCAGCGTGTTCTTTAACATGCACAGGGTATGTCTCTCCCGCACACGGGGCCACGGCGTAACGTCCCATCAGACGGACGGCGGCCTTTCCAAGCCCATCGGTGTCCCCTACTGACCGTGGGCAGGGCGGGGAATTTTGCGGAGATAAATCTCAACGCTGACCCAGCTGGGACTCGAACCTGGGAACTACAGATTACGAGCCTGACGCGCTACCGACTGAGCCACCCCCGCCCCAGTGTACAAGTTACAAGCTCTCTAGGAATCAGGGAGGGTTGGGTGAGAGGACCCACTGGACAGCTGTTGGGAGACAGATGGCCTCCCGTCAAGGCCATCCAGCGTGTTCTTTAACGTGCACGGGGTATGGCTCTCCCACACACGACACCATGGCTTAACATCCCATCCGACGGTCGGCGGCCTTTCCAAGCCCAACAGTGACCCCTATTCACTGTGTAAAGGGTGGTGAGTTTGGCAGAGAAAAATCTCTAAACTTGCCCAGCTGAGACCCGAACTTGAGAATTGCAGATTACGAGCCTGGCGCGCTACCGAGTGAACCTCCTTTTTCTTGACTAAGGGCAGATTGGGAATTAGCGGAGATAAATTTCAGCGATGGCACAGTTGGGACTCGGACCTAGCGCACTATGTGTTCAGCCACACCCCGCTCTGTTTTGTTTCGGGACTTAACAACAGCGTCCCGAAGCAGATTTTCAGAGGTAATATTCAAAATATATAACAACCGGCACGGTAATATCAAAATAACAACCAATACGGTAAACCAAGGTTGGGTTGTTTTACCTCTGAGCGGCACTTTTTTGCACACCATGGGCTAAATGGTCAGGCCACATGGATCCCGAAGGCTCAGAGAAGGTTGGGGGAGGGGACCCACTGGAACAGCTGTTGGGAGACAGATAGTAGCCTCCCGTTAAGGCCATCCAGCTTGTTCTTTAACGTGCACAAGGTATGGCTCTCCCGCACACGGGGCCACGGCTTAACGTTCCATCCGACGGACGGCGGCATTTCTAAGCCCATCGGTGTCCCCTGCTGACAGTGGGCAGGGCGGAAATTTTACGGAGATAAATCTCAACGCTGACCCAGCTGCGACTCGAACCTGGGAACTACAGATTACGAGCCTGGCGCGCTACCGACTGAGCCACCCCCGCCCCGTAAACCAAGGTAAAATCTAAACTATTTAGAAGCAGTAGCAACTACGTAATTCGAGGCTAATGATAACCAGGCCCGGATTTAGAAACAATTCAGGAGGGGGAGGGGGTAAGAAACACAATCGAAAAGTAAAGGTGCATAAGGGGGAGAAGGGCAAGGGATAAATTTCCAATGCAGAGTAACACTTCTCCTCCATTTTAAGGGTTTTAAAAAAAAATCTTGAAAAGTGCAGGAATATAAATAAGTTTAATGATTTTGTGCCTCCTTTATCCTTGCTCGCATTCTGAAGGGAGGATGGCCCCCTTGCCACCCCGCCACCCTAGATCCGGCCCTGATATGATAACCTGGTGATTCCCTAAAGCACAGAGCACTTCCTAAAAAATGCGCAACGCAGCAGCGCTGCTAACCAGACACAGAAAACAGTCTCAGAAAACAGTACACAGAAAGCGTCACTGCAAAGAAAGACACAGAAAACAGTACACAGAAAGCGTCAGTGCAAAGAAAGACACAGAAAACAGAACACAGAAAGCGTCAGTGCAAAGAAAGTGACAGAAAGTGACAAAATGGGGTATGTGACACGACCGGAACTGGCAGATCGTGTTGCTGATGTTTCTTAGATGTTTCTACGACAGGGGGGCCAATTTGTACGTGGTCGTCGCGACATCCTAAGACAATTAACTTGAACTAATAAGTTTATATTGGAATTTATATTATTAATTAATTTTATTGGTTATCGTAGTTATTATTATACTGTTTAATAACCGGTATGAAAGTATTTGAAAATTTTCAGAATCGGTTCGTACCGGTTGAATATCAGGAATTTCTATTTTTATAACTCAGTAAAAGTATAGTACAAAAATGGTGAACGGTAAAACCTGCATTAAAGAAATCTTATTTATCCTCCTTACTGAAACTATTTAAAAAGGAAAGTATTTTAAGGACAATCTGGCAACGAAAAGTATTTTAAGGACAATCTGGCAACGAAAAGCTTCAACATGGCGGCTGTACATGCGATTTGCTCGAAATCTAGTCATTCTGATGTAGATCTTGTTGCATATGTTGGTGTTTGTAAAGATGTCGTTTTATCATTGTTGTATTCGTATTGCTGAAGCCAAATTCCTAAAAATATCGTCAAGTAATAAAAGCAATTTGAAGTGTGAAGTCGGGATATTTTTGATCGACGAAAGTGTGAAAGTAGTGAACATGGAAGGTGACCCTTACAGCAGGACGACACAGACAATCGTGTGTCCACAGGGCGTGGTGTAGATTATACTTTTTCTCTGTAAACTTAAGTATTGAACAATCTCTATTTTGTCCGTTTCAGTATCAAGGCATTAAAGGTGAGTTTAAAGGCATTAAAGAGAAGTTTTTAGAGTTTTGTTCTGGCGAAAGTGATGATTTTCACTGGTATTTGGTTGAAACTTTCTCTAAGTCGTTATCAGAGGTTATTAAGGAAAATGGAGCTATAATATAAAGATTGCAGAATTAGAATTTAACCAGCGGTGACTAAAATGATTGATGGGACCCAAGCAGGGCTGGGATGTATAGGTAACCATACGTCCTCCAAAAGGAGGACATGACCTTTTTAATCTCATCCTCTCAGAATTTTGAAAAAACATGAAATGTCCTCCTTTTTGCATAAATTCGTAACAATGTTTCAAACTAAAATTAAAGCACTCGTTTTTGGAATTTCCTTTTTTAAATTTATTGCACTCATAACTATAATATTATTTACTGTTAACCGCGAACTAATTTACTGTAAATGCAAATCGTAAATGCTAAATTAACCCTGTTAATGCTGTAAAAGTTCCTATTTACCGTAATCTCAATATGTGCAATTTACATGCCAGATTGGAAAATTATGAGCTTTGGAAAACTGCCAAAAGTTTTGCTTCAGCCCACAGATAGATGGAGCTATAAAAGTTGAAAGCAGTTTTTTTCGCAACATAAAAACTCATGCTTTGTAGGAGCCTTTTCATACAAGAGCATGACCTACTAAGACAAATTACTGCTGACCAATACCTCAGTCAGGGGTGGCTCAGTCGGTAGCGCGCCAGGCTCGTAATCTGCAGTTCCGAGGTTCGAGTCCCAGCTGGGTCAGCGTTGAGATTTATTTCCGTAAAATTCCTTGCCCACGGTCAGTAGGGGACATCGATGGGCTTGGAAAGGCCATAGTCCGTCGGATGGGACGTTAAGCCGTGGCCCCGTGTGCGGGAGAGCCATACCCTGTGCACGTTAAAGAACACGCTGGATGGCCTTGACGGGAGGCTTCCATCTATATATATCTATACCAGTGGGTTCCCTCCCCTAACCATCTCTGAGAGCCTTCGGGGTCCATGTGACCTGGCCATTTAGCCCATGGTGTGCAAAAAAGTGCCGCTCACAGGTAAAATAACCCAAAAATACATCAGTAAGACTGCATAGAAACAGAACGTTTACCTTCTGCAACAGCAGATAATTGCTAACATTACCCCACTTGCAGCTTAACTTGAATCCTAACAAATCAAATAAGAATAAAAATCGTCAATCATATATTTTTAAAATGTATTTAGTAAGTTTTATGTCTTTTTCTGACTCAACTGTTAGTCGGTACCTGAAATAAAAAGCATAGTAGGAAACAAAACTTATTTTACAAATTGAAAGCATGGCCTCCTTTGTCCTCCATTTCTAGCTTTTTTCTCCTCCTTTTGAACACTGGCATCAGCTAACCCTATGGATGTAGGAAAACATTTTTGGGAAATGCCTTATATTGAATTAACCGATTGAAAAGATGTCCATAATTCATATACTCTTTTTGTGAGCTATTCTCAAAACGTATTGTTTAGCAAAAAAAAAAATCGAAAAAAAGGAAACTATTTTGGCCTTTCTACTTCAGGTTTTTGCTTCTCCACCGGAGTTCGAGTCCCAGCTGGGTCAGCGTTGAGATTTATCTCCGCAAAATTCCCCGCCCTGCCCACGGTCAGTAGGGGACACCGATGGGCTTGGAAAGGCCGCCGTCCGTCGGATGGGACGTTAAGCCGTGGCCCCGTGTGCGGGAGAGCCATACCCTGTGCACGTTAAAGAACACGCTGGATGGCCTTGACAGGAGGCTACCATCTGTCTCCCAACAGCTGTTCCAGTGGGTCCCCTCCCCCAACCTTCTCTGAGCCTTCGGGGTCCATGTGACCTGGCCATTTAGCCCATGGTGTAAAAAAAATTCCGCTCAGAGGTAAAACAACCCAACCCTTCTCCGTAGGGCGGGGGTGGCTCAGTCGGTAGCGCGCCAGGCTCGTGATCTGTAGTTCCCAGGTTCGAGTCCCAGCTGGGTCAGCGTTGTGATTTATCTCCGCAAAATTCCCCGCCCTGCCCACTGTCAGTAGGGGACACCGATGGGCTTGGAAAGGCCGCCGTCCGTCGGATGGGACCTTAAGCCGTGGCCCGTGTGCGGGAGAGCCATACCCTGTGCACGTTAAAGAACACGCTGGATGGCCTTGACAGGAGGCTACCATCTGTCCCCCAACAGCTGTTCCAGTGGATCCTCTCCCCCAGCCTTCTCTGAGCCTTCGGGGTCCATGTGACCTGGCCATTTAGCCCATGGTGTGCAAAAAAAGTGCCACTCAGAGGTAAAACAACCCAACCTTTCTCCGTATTCGGAATGCAATGGGCTGAGCCAAATGTCGTGGCCGCAGGAGGACGATGAATTTGCTACGTAATTATCTTCCCCCTCACTTCGGTGAAAAGACAGATCCGAGGGTTTTTACGCCCGTAGCGCCGTATGCGTCAGTTTCGCTGTGTTGAATGATGAATAAAGAATGTGTTCAACAATTAACTGCACGAGAATTGTATAGGGACGACACAGTTTATTTACACATTATACAATCACGTGCTCGGGATGCGCCCAACTTCGTGGGCCTTTGCTGCTTTGTAGCTACAAACATTAACAATGAGGTGGAGAACAGCATACTCTGCAAGTTCTCACTTTACAGACCTCCAACTCGGCGAAAGGATAATTAACCTTTGCCTACAATGTGGTTCACTCTGAATCCACAAGACTGTAAACAGATTCACCAAGAATCTCGATTTACTTGGAATAGCACCCTCTCTTTAAGGGTTTCCTTCGAATAAGCAGGCGTCCTTTTGACGCGTATCGGAGCGACCCCTTCGCCCCCACAGTCACGCTCAAACTGTTGTTTCAAAATCCCGTTCTAGCCTCCAGCGCCGACCTCGATCCCCAGGCTAGTCGTAAAAGGCCATAAAAGACTCGTGGAATCCGTCCTCTCATGCAAGCAGCCAGCTTTAGACCCGAAAACAACATCAGTGAGTCACCCCCCCCCCCCACACACACACACCTGCACTTGCAAAAATACACTCAGTACATAAAAATATCTACAAAAACAAAAATACAATAAAATAGAATAATAAATAAAAATAAATAAATTAGAGGGACATGACACTCATACGAACGAAACTCACTGAATACTTAGAATTATGCCTTTTTCTGACTGAACTGGGGCGGGGGTGGCTCAGTCGGTATCGCGCCAGGCTCGTAATCTGTAGTTCCCAGGTTCGAGTCCCAGCTGGGTCAGCGTTGAGATTTATCTCCGCAAAATTCCCCGCCCTGCCCACGGTCATTAGGGGACACCGATTGGCTTGGAAAGGCCGCCGTCCGTCGGATGGGACGTTAAGCCGTGGCTTCGTGTGCGGGAGAGCCATCCCTGTGCACGTTAAAGAACACGCTGGATGGCCTTGACGGGAGGTTACCATCACGGAACACGGTTTGGTTTCCCAACAGCTGTTCCAGTGGGTCCCCTCCCTCCCCCAACCTTCTCTGAGCCTTCGGGGTCCATGTGACCTGGCCATTTAGCCCATGGTGTGCAAAAAAGTGCCGCTCAGAGGTAAAACAACCCAACTGACTGAACTGTTAATCGGTACTTGAAATAAACTTAAACTTATTTCACAAATTGAAACTTGTCCTCCTTTGTCCTCCATTTTTAGCTTTTTTTTTTTGTCTTCCTTTTAAAGCACTGACATTGATAACCTTAATTGTGTGGCCCTATTTTTTAAGCACGTGATACACTTGTGGACATAAAACATAGTACCTCAGCATGCTGCTTTGTATATTTTCAAAAATTTGCTCACTTATTATATCGAACGTTATTATGTATATAAACTAAAGTGTGTGGCCGGATTTTGTCCAAGTTTATCTAAATAGTAAATTATCTTTTACTTTCAAGATAAGCTTTAATTTGCGGTAAATTATTTCGTCTTCAAATCATTATATCTTAAAGCATTATTCATTATTGTTCTTAAAGCACCTTCGCGTTTGGGGGCGGGGGTGGCTCAGCGGTAGCGCGCCAGGCTCGTTATCTGTAGTTCCCAGGTTCGAGTCCCAGCTGGGTCAGCGTTGAGATTTATCTCCGCAAAATTCCCCGCCCTGCCCACGGTCATTAGGGGACACCGATGGGCTTGGAAAGGTCGCCGTCCGTCGGATGGGACGTTAAGCCGTGGCTTCGTGTGCGGGAGAGGCATACCCTGTGCACGTTAAAGAACACACTGGATGGCCTTGACGGGAGGCTACCATGTGTCTCCCAACAGCTATTCCAGTTGGTTCCCTCTCCCCAACCTTCTCTGAGCCTTCGGGGTCCATGTGACCTGGCCATTTAGCCCATGGTGTGCAAAAATAGTGCCGCTCAGAGGTAAAACAACCCAACCCTTCCCCTACAATATGCTTCTAAATTGCGATCCCTGCCTGGCCATCCCACTTGGGACTGCGTTTTCAGTCCGAAGTGGGAAATGCTTTACAATAATCGGCCGACTGCCATTCGTCCTTTTGGTTTGCGAGTCCGAGGCTACCTCAGAGACATCAACACCAGTCTCGATAGCGTTGCACAGTCGACAGCTGAGCCACTTCCACCTTGGCTCGCTGTTTCCCCTTCCTGCGATTTTTCCCTGTGCAGGACCGGGAAGGCCTTTACACCCGACTGTGTGTACCGGCAACTCTTTGCCAGCCATCGTGCTGAGCACCCGGACTTCTTGCCTGTCTTTACAGATGGCTCGAAGTCCGGCACTTCAGTGGGATCGGCCATGGTCTGCTGTGATGTAATCATTGCAGACCAGATCCCACTGCAGTGTTCCATCTTCACTGCAGAGTTGCACGCTATCAGCCTCGCCTTGGACCACGTGGCGACTAAGCATCATCGTCGGTGTGTGCTTTACACCGACTCGCTTAGCTCGCTACAGGCTTTGATCTCGGTGAGGCATCGGCCTCACCCTGTTCTTACTAAGATCCGCCAGCAGCTACATCGTCTGGCAGCCACCACCACCATCCATTTCTGTTGGGTGCCCGGTCACGTCGGAATCAGGGGCAATGATTTGGCAGATTCTGCTGCTAGGTCAGCCACGCCCCTGTCCGCTTCTCCGTTGCCGGTTCCCTATCTGGATTTCCGGCAGCGTTTTACCACCGAGCTCCGGGCACAGTGGCAGAGATCTTGGTCGGAACAGCTTACGAACAAGCTCTTTGAGATCAAACCTATCATCAAACCATGGCAGTCTTGTTACCGCAGGAATCGCAAGGAGGAAGTTGTACTTGCTCGGCTCCGCTTAGGTCACTCGTATGTTACTCATTCGTTTCTTCTACGGGCGGACGACGTACCTAAGTGCGAGTTTTGTGACACCATTTTAACAATTAAACATATTTTAATTCAATGTCCCTGTTTTAACCTGGAACGTCATTTGTATTTTAATTTTCACAATTTTACGTCCGAGCCACTTACACTCGGACATCTTTTATCCGATAGTAGCATTTTATCTCCAATTTTTGCCTTTTTACAGTATACCGGATATTTTACCAGATTATGATTTTATTCATTTGTAGTTTATTCACCATCTGACCTAGGTCATTTACACCTGGGCCAGTTTTATCCTTTGTCGGTACTGTATTTATTTATCTACACATTTGTTGTTTTACACTTTACTTTTTATTTCTCTTATATATATATATATCTTGTTGGTTTTATTTTTTACCTTTTCCAGCATTTGTTTTTTAAGTTTGGTTGAGGAGTATTTGTCTTTTAGCATATTTTTACCTTGTTTGGCGCATTATAGCCCTAGTAGCTCATGCGCCATAAAACTCCAAACAACCAACCAACCAACCCAACCCTTCGCGTTTGCGAGTAGTAAATCTAAAGCCGTATCTGTATAACGTTAAACTGAAGTTAGGCAACGAGTTTATCTACATTAATATTATTTTTAAATTCAGCAGTTTATTTCTGATGAAGAATTCTTTTACCTTTCTCCTGAAAGCTGTCAAGATAAATGGATCACACTTTCGTAACTCTTAATTACATTCCGTTACTTACCTGTACGAAATATTCGACTTGAGAGAGACATATATTTTCAGAAATTGAACTTGCAATTCCGCTTATTGCGTTTTCACAAAATTCATCATTAGATTTTAAACTTTACATATAAGTATTTGTAAGCAACTTCCTTTGGCAGTTCCATTTTCACTGCACACAAAGGAGCGGGGGTGGCTCATTCGGTAGCGCGCCAGGCTCATAATCTGTACTTCCCAGGTTCGAGTCCCAGCTGGGTCAGCGTTGAGATTTATCTCCGCAAAATTCCCCGCAATGCCCACGGTCAGTAGGGGACACCGATGGGCTTGGAAAGGCCGCCGTCCGTCGGATGGGACGTTAAGCTGTGGTCCCGTGTGCGGGAGAGCCATACCCTGTGCAAGTTAAAGAACACGCTGGATGGCCTTGACGGGAGGCTACCATCTGTCTCCCAACAGCTGTTCCAGTGGGTCCCCTCCCCCAACCTTCTCTGAGCCTTCGGGGTCCATGTGACCTGGCCATTTAGCCCATGGTGTGCAAAAAAAGTGCCGCTCAGAGGTAAAACAACCCAACTGCACACAAATACGCCATTTATGCCATTTTGTCTCCTTCGAGTGTTGGGGCAGGGCTAGCTAAGTCGGTATTGCGCCAGGCTTGTAATCTGCAGTTTCCAGGTTCGAGTTCTACTGGTCCAGCGTTGAGATTTATCTCCGCAAAATTCCCCGCAATGCCCACGGTCAGTAGGGGACACCAAAGGGCTTGGAAAGCCCGCCGTCCGTCGGATGGGACGTTAAGCCATGGCTCCGTGTGCGGGAGAGCCATAAAATGTGCACGTTGAAGAATTGGCTGTATGGCATTGACGGGAGGCTACCATCTGTCTCCCAACAGCTGTTCCAGTGGGTCCCCTACCCCAAACTTCTCTTAGCCTTCAGGGTCCTTGAAACCTGGAGGAGCGGGGGTGGCTCAATCGGTAGCGCGCCAGGCTCGTAATATGTAGTTCCAAGGTTTGAGTCCCAGCTGGGTCAGCGCTGAGATTTATCTCCGCAAAATTCTCCGCCCTGCCCACAGTTAGTAGGGGACACCAGTTGTGCAAAAAAGTGCCGCTCAGAGGTAAAACAACAAAACCTTCGAGAGTTGCTGGTTTTAGTTTCGTATTCCATGTTCAAATTCATAAATATTCTGATTGTTAATATTAAGAGTTAATAACATTTAAATGCGTCATATAGCAGCCAAATACGATAGATTAACTTTATTTTTCTTGACCACTGGTTTAGTGAAACCAACGCATCGAAAAAATTCTACGCATTATATTTTTTTGTGGAAAACTACACCTATACGCAGTGACGAGGTCATTAGTCAATAGAGTTGGGTTGTTTTACCTCTGAGCTGCAGTTCTTTACACACAATGGGCTAAATGGCCAAGTCATAAGGATCCCGAAGGTTTAGAGAAGGTTGGGGGACGGGACCCACTGAAATAGCTGTTGGGAGACTGTTGCCTCCGTCAAGGCCATTCAGCATGTTCTTTAACGTGCACAGGGTGCGTCTGTCCCCACACGGAGTCACGGCTTAACGTCCCATCCGACGGACGGTGGTCTTCCCAAGCCCTTTGGTGTCTCCTACTGATCGTGGGCAGGGCGCGGGAGTTTTGTGGAAATGAATCTCAACGCTGACCCAGCTGGGACTCGAACCTGGGAACTGCAGATTACGAGGCTGGTGCGCTATCAACTGAGCCACCTCCTACCTAGCCAATAGGCAAAGGGCTGTTTGCTTACATCAGCCTCAACTTAGGTGAAGCGAAGTATAGTGTCAGTGATCTCAATATTATTTGAAATAAATAATGTTAAAATGAATCTGATTTCCTAGAAAAATATTTTTTCTTTACTGATAGACAATTTCAGTTGGTTTGGGTTGTTTTACCTCTGAGCGGAACTTTTTTGCACACAGTGGGATAAATGGCCAGGTCACAAGGACCCCGAAGGTTGGGGGAGGGGACCCACTGGAAAATCTGTTGGGAGACAGATGGTATCCTCCCGTCAAGGCCATCCAGCGTGTTCTTTAACGTTCACAGGGTACGGCTCTCCCGCACACGGGGCCACGGCTTTATGTTCCATCCGACGGACGGCGGCCTTTCTAAGCCCATTGGTGTCCCCTACTGATCGTGGGAAGGGCGGAGAGTTTTGCGGAGATAAATCTCAACGCCGACCCAGCTGGGGGACGGGGGTGGCTCAGTCGGTAGCGCGCCAGGCTTGTAATCTGTAGTTCCCAGGTTCGAGCCCAGCTGGGTCAGCGTTGAGATTTATCTCCGAAAAATTCTCTGCCCTGCCCACGGTCAGTAGGAGATACCGATGAGCTTGGAAAGGCAGCTGTCCGTCGGATGGGACGTTAAGCCGTGGCCCTCTGTGCGGGAGAGTTGGGTTGGGTTGTTTTACCTCTGAGCAGCACTTTTTTGCACACCATGGGCTAAATAGCCAGGCCACATGGACCCCGAAGGCTCATAGAATGTTGGGGGAGGGGACCCACTGGAACAGCTGTTGGGAGACAGATGGTAGCTTCCCGTCAAGGCCATTCAGTGTGTTCTTTAACGTTCACAGGGACGCTGGATGGCCTCGTCAAGACCACGCTGGATGGCCTTGACGAGAGTCTACTATCTGTGTCCCAACAGCTGTTCCAGTGGGTCCCCTCCCCCAACCTTCTCTGAGCCTTCGGGGTCCATGTGGACTGGCCATTTGGCCCATTGTGTGCAAAAAATTGCCTCTCAGAAGTAAAACACCCCAACTGACCCAGCTGGGACTCGAACCTGGGAACTGCGGATTACGAGCCTGGCTCACTACTGACTGAGCCACACCCGTCCCCTTAATGAAGGGTTATAGAATCATTGCGTTTTATATTTCTGTTTAACAAATATTATGTTTTTGGCTCATGTTCTTGAAATTTAATTGGTAAGGAGAACACACACACGAAATTACTCTTGTGTGATTTCACTTTGCATTTTAAAATACTATTTTCTCTGAGAATGAAATTACTACTACTAATAGCATGCCAATTAGAATCAGTGAAATCGAATGTGAAAAATAATTTTACATCAGTCTTTTATGTTTCTTCCGAAATCCTCTTTCAAATACCCCCTGCAGACTAATTCTAGTTTTTATTACCTTCAGGAAAGGAACTAGAACTAATTAAGACTTGATTTAACGTGTTTACGACCTTGCACAAAAACAGCGTAAATTTCGGCTTAGCAGTGTTATCCGCACTCCTGGACAAGTCGAGAAACTCTTTTATGACGTCGTAAAAGACGACACTGGAGAGTCCGAATATAAAAGAAAGAGTTTAATAGCTCAAGACTTCGGAATTAATGGGCAATAGTTGTATACTTCTATCGTAATTAAAGAGCAGAAATGTAAATTCATCTAAGAAGCAAAAACACAATTTTTTACTTTGCATTTTGGAGGCAAAACTGAAAGAACACATATCGCCTCTAGAAGATATTCGATGCTCGTTTTCATAGATTTGGGTTGGGTTGTTTTACCTCTGAGCGGCACTTTTTTGCACACCATGGGCTAAATGGCCAGGTCACAATGGACCCCGAAGGCTCAGAGAAGGTTGGGGGAGGGGACCCACTGGAACAGCTGTTGGGAGACAGATGGTAGCCTCCCGTCAAGGCCATCCAGCGTGTTCTTTAACGTGCACAGGGTATGGCTCTCCCGCACACGGGGCCACGACTTAACGTCCCATCCGACGGACGGCGGCCTTTTCAAGCCCATCGGTGTCCCCTACTGACCGTGGGCAGGGCGGGGAATTTTGCGGAGATAAATCTCAACGCTGACCCAGCTGGGACTCGAACCTGGGAACTACAGATTACGAGCCTGGCACGCTACCGACTGAGCCAACCCCGCCCCCCGTTTTCATAGAGAATGACGTTTTCCATTTTGGGAATTTTGTACCCTTAAATAACTGGTTTCCTTAAATTAAGGGTTATTTTACTCCTGAGCGGCACATTTTTTGCACACAGTGGGTTAGGGGTGGGAGTGGCTCAGTCGGTATCGCGCCAGACTCGAAATCTGCAGTTCCCAGGTTCGAGTCCCAGCAGTGTCAGCGTTGAGATTTATCTCCGAAAAACTCCCCGCCCTGCCCACGGTCAGTAGGGGACACCGATGGGCTTTGAAAGGTAGCCGTCCGTCAGATGGGACGTTAAGCCGTGACCCGTGTGCGGGATATCCATACCCTGTGCACGTTAAAGAATGCACTTGACGGGAGGCTACCATCTGTCTCCTAACAGCTGTTCCAGTGGGTCTCCCCCAACCTTCTCTGAGTCTTCGGGGTCCTTGTGACCTTGCCATTTCCGCAAAAATTCCACGCCCTGCCCACGGTCAGTAGGGGACACCGATGGGCTTGGAAAGGCCGCCGTCCGTCGGATGGGACGTTAAGCCTTGTCCCGTGTGTGGAAGAGCCATACCTTGTGCACGTTAAAGAACACGCTTGATGGCCTTGACGGGAGGCTACCATCAGTCTCCCAACAGCTGTTCCAGTGGGTCCCCTCCCCCAACCTTCTCTGAGCCTTCGGGGTCCATGTGACCTGGCCATTTAGCCCATGGTGTGAAAAAAGTGCCGCTCAGAGGTAAAACAACCCAACCCACCCTTGCCATTTAGCCCATGGTGTGCAAAAAAGTGCCTGTCAGAGGTAAAACAACCCAACCCACAGTGGGTTAAATGGCCAGCTCACAAGAACCCCTAGGACACAGAGAAGGTGGGATGGGGATCCACTAGATAGCTGTTGGGAGATAAATGGTAGCCTACAGAAAGACCATCCAGCATATTATTTAACGTGTACAGTGTAAGGTTATGTACGGAACCACGCCTTAACCTCCTATATGACGGATGGCGGCTTTTCCAGGCCCATCGATGTCCACAACATCGGGGACAGGGTGGGGATTTTGCGGAAATCTCAACCCTAGCGCCATGGGACTCGAACCTAGGAACTGCAGTTACAAGCAGATGCGCTCCCGGCTGAGCTCCACTTCTCCCGGAGTCTGGGTTCTCTACGATATACCTTTGAAATTAAAATCCGATTATTTTTTGTACAGGGGCGGGGGTGGCTCAGTCTATAGCGTAAACAGTAGGGGACACCGATGGGCTTTGAAAGGCAAGCGGTCCGTCGGATGGGATGTTAAACCGTGGCTCCTTGTTGGGAGAGCATACTTTGCGCACGTTAAAGCCTTGACGTTAGGCCTTGACGGGAGGTTACCATCTGTCTCCAACGGGTCCCCTCCTCCAACCTTCTCTGAGACTACGGGGTCCTTGTGACCTGCCCATTTAGCTCTTGGTGTGCAAAAAAGTGCCGCTCAGAGGTAAAACAACCGAACTTATTGTACAAATGTTACATAAAATTAAAGTTTAGACAGAATTTGCTTATTGATTGCATTCTGTAGATCCTGATTCTCACCAGGACCACCAGAAGAATTTCATTCATGAAGATTTTTCATGATGATAATTTTTGATGGGGCAGTGCTCCAGGTAGAGCCTAAAGGATGAGCCTCCTCTGAATCTAAAATAAGCAGACTAAAAACTGATTTCTTGGATTTGCAGCAGATTCTAAGAAATATGATAACGTCCCAAAGGCCGAAAATATAACACTTAACGAGATTATGAGCAATTTTATGATTCCGTATCTTACTGATTCATTCCCTCTTCACCTTATATGCTTTGTCAGCGGATTCATTCGAAATGAAAATTCATAATTGTACTTTTGAATATTTATCATAAAATGAGTATAATAAATTCATAAATGTGCTTGCTCCTCCTAGCTACTAATACTCACCATTTTTATCCGTCGATTTGAACAGTGGCGATGTGGGATATGCACCGTTTGTGTTAACAAGTTTATATTCAAATTTCATAAATGAGAAAATTTGAAAAAAAAAAAAATCTTATGGGAGGTTAAGCCGTGGCGCTCTGTGCAGGAGAGCTGCACCCATACCGTGTTAACACGCTGTGTGGCCTTGACGGGAGGCTACTATCTGTTTCGGGCGGGGGTGGCTCAGTCGATAGCGCACCAGGCTCGTAATCTGTAGTTCCCAGGTTCGAGTCCCAGCTGGGTCAGCGTTGAGATTTATCTCCGCAAAATCCCCCCCCTGCCCACGGTCAGTAGGGGACACCGATGGGCTTGGAAAGACCGCCGTCCGTCGGATGGGACGTTAAGCCGTGGCCCCGTGTGCGGGAGAGTCATACCTTGTGCACATTAAAGAACACGCTGGATGGCCTTAACAGGAGGCTACCATCTGTCTCCCAACAGCTGTTCCAGTGGGTCCCCTCTCCCAACCTTCTCTGAGGCTTCGGGGTCCATGTGACCTGGCCATTTAGCCCATGGTGTGCAAAAAAGTGCCGCTCAGATGTGAAACAACCCAACAATCTGTTTCTCAACAACTGTTCCAGTGGGTCCCTTCCCCCAACCTTCTCAGAGCCTTTAGGGTAGTTGTGACCTGGCCATTTAGCCCATTGTGCGCAAAAAAAGTGCCGGTCAGAGGTGACCAAAGAACCCCGATCAAACCCCGAAGAAGAGAGCCATGTTTCCCCCCCCCCCCTTGAAAATGCTAATGAAGGTAATGGGGTAAGAAAAAAAACTATTAAACTTGTGCATATTTTATATATTTTTGAATGAGTTTTAAAGGTCCCTAAAATAAGGGAAGATGTTATATTACACTAGAAATTCAGTCTCCTTCCCACTTTTATTTTTTTTCCACTTTGATTGCGTCACCCTTATTTTTTTCTCGAGATGCGGGTCTCCTATTTCGTATTCTTTCGCAACAGTCGTTTCAAAGTGGAACTTCTGTAGAGCAATTCTCTTTCATCTTCCTGATCTAAATCCATCCAATTTGTCCAGGAGCGAGAAGGTTATTAATGGTGAAGCCTGATTCATCCATCTTTCAGCATCTGCTCCACGCAGGAGGAAGATCCTCGTGTCATTCGACTCCCCATCATCCATTAACAGTTGACAAGAGAGTTGATACCCGGATGGAAACACGAACTCATCAAAGGTCGAAGCTCTCTGGTGTGACTTGCTCTCTGAAGCTGTCTAGAATAGGGAGGCTCTGACAGATCGGGGGGATTAAAAAAGTCTCAAACCCTCGCTTATTAAGATGGTTGGTGGCTCTGACGCTGACAGGCAACGAACTGAGGGAGTTTGGATGTATCGTGTTTTTATAGCTTCCTGAATGACATGATATAGTTCTATAAAGAAAGAGTTATTGGGCTGTTTTACCTCTGAGCGGCACTTTTTTTGCACACCATGGGCTAAATGGCCAGGTCACATGAACCCCGAAGGCTCGGAGAACGTTGGGGGAGAGGACCACTGGAACAGCTGGGAGACAGATGGTAGTCTCCCGTTAAGGCCATCCATCGATTTCTTTAACGTGTACAGGGTATGACTCTCCAGCACATGAGGCCACGGCTTAAAGTCCCATCCGACGGACGGCGGCCTTTCCAAGCCCATCGGTGTCCCCTACTGACCGTGGGCAGGGCGAAGAATTTTGCGGAGATGAATCTTAACGGTGACCCATCTGGGATTCGAACCTGGGAACTGCAAATTACGAGCCTGGCGCGCTACCGACTGAGCCACCCCCGTCCCATAAAAAAAGAGAGTGATGGGTATTAGTGGAAATAAAATTACTTCTTTTTCTTTTTCATACAAAAACTATTTTTATGATTTAGATTCGAGTTGAATTGTTTTAGCTCTGAGTGGCTTTTTTGCACACAATGGGCCAAATAACCAGGTCACAAGACGACCAAAGGCTCAGAGATGGCTAACAGAAGGGTTGGATTGTTTTACATCTGAGAGGTTCTTTTCTACGCAAAATAAGCTATTTGGAAAGGTCACAAGGACCCCTAGCGCTGATAGAAGGTCGAGAAAGTTTACCCACTACAAAGCTGTTAGGAGACAGATGGAAGACTCTGGTCATGGCCCTTCAGCGTTTCTTTACCGTTGTATGACTTTCTCCTGAACACAGTCTTTGCATAATAATAATGTCCCAGCTGATAAACGGTGATTTTTCCATGCCCATCGGTGTATCCTTTATAACATCGAATACGTCGAATGTATCGTGAGGGTCTTAGCGGGGATAAATCTCGACGCCGACAGAGTTGGGAATCGAACCTCTCATACATGAGAACGCTCAGTCGTCAACGTTTCAGTTCATAATATAATCTCAGGTTCCGCTCCCAGTTGTCAAGACCAGTTAGTTTGTATTCTTTCGCAACAGTCATTTCAAACTAGAACATCTGTAGAGCAATTCTTTTTCATCTGTCGAAACTAAATCTATCCAATTTGTCCTGCAGCGAGAGAGAAAGAGAGATTAATAGTAAACCACCGTTCTATACTCTGTGAAAAAGGGTTGTTTTACCTCTAGGGGGCATTAGCACATAGTGGTCTAAATGGTCCATAGCGTTAGGAGAAGGTTGGGGTGTGGCGACCCACTGGGCAGCTGTTAGGAGACAGATGCTAGCCTGTCGTCAAGACCATCCAGCGTGTTCTTTAACGTGCACAGGGTATGCCTCTCCCACACAAGGGGAAGTAGCTTAACGTACCATCCGATGAACGCCGATGTTTCCAACCCATCGGTATTCCCTATTGATGGAGGGTTGGCGGGGAGGTTTGCGCAGATAAATCTCAAACTTGGCTCACGTGGGACTCGTACAGTCGCTCAAAAAAGTATCCAAACATTATGGTTGATTACAGAATTCAAAAAAAATATCTGGCAACGATTTTTTTTTAGAAATTAGTAATCTGGCAACCTTCGTGTCACGTGACACGAAGGTTGCCAGATTACTAATTTCTACAAAAAAAATCGTTGCCAGATATTTTTTTTGAATTCTGTAATCAACCATAGTGTTTGGATACTTTTTTGAGCGACTATACCTGGAAACTACAGATTGCGAGCCTTTTGCCATATTTTTTTATAGGCGATGAGGGGAGGGGTGACTGAGCCTCCCCTTTTGTAAAAAAAGAGAGAAAAGATCTGCTATGAAAGGCATTAACTGTAGAATGGAACGATTGGTCGCATCTTTATTTTTTCAGTAGATCCATGTGCACATTAAACAACACGTTGGATGGCCTTACCTAGAGGTTTATCAACTGCACAGTGAATCCTCTTCTCTGAGCTCTTCTGACGTAGCCACTTTGCCCATTGTGTTGAGAAGTGCTGCTCAGAGGTGAAACAACAGAGAAAAACTCATAACTTGAAATTACCAAATTCAACTCCCCCCCCCCACACACTCTTGCCTTCGTTGAGATTTCTTTTTGGTCGCACACTAGAAAACAGTATATTGGACAGGTAGCAGTGCTGAAACGGGAGCTTCCCCTATGGCTGCAAAAAGAATGATATGAGATTCCGTAGACTTGGGGCGCGGGGTGTGCTCAGTCGGTAGCGCGCCAGGCTCGTAATCTGTAGTTCCCAGGTTCGAGTCCCAGCTGGGTCAGCGTTGAGATTTATCTCCGCAAAATTCCCCGCCTTGCCCACGGTCAGTAGGGGACACCGATGGGCTTGAAAGGCCGCCGTCCGTCGGCTGGACGTTAAGCCGTGGCTTTGTGTGCGGGAGAGCCATACCCTGTGCACGTTAAAGAACACGCTGGATGGCCTTGACGGGAGGCTACCATCTGTCTCCCAACAGCTGTTCCAGTGGGTCCCCTACCCCAACCTTCTCTGAGCCTTCGGGGTCCATGTGACCTGGCCATTTAGCCCATGGTGTGCCAAAAAGTGCCGCTCAGAGGTAAAACAATCCAACCGAGTAAACTGTTTAATAATGACCTATAAAGTGTTTTACAGGTCATGGGACGAGTAAAAGTTGAAACAATCTCACATTCAAATTCTCTACATTAATCAATTGATCACCTATGGTTTACAACGGATATCAGGCGAAGCTGACGAAATTAAGAAAGTGTTTAACACTTTCTTAATTATTACATCTTTGTAAACTCTTTCTTAGTTTATTGGCAAAAAATATTATTTGAAATATAAAGTTTTTTAAAATTTAGAAAGAATTGTTATGAGCTTTATTCTTATTTTCTATGAAATAGTGTACTACTTAATTTTCGAATATCATTAATGACAACCTTTATAATATCGTTAATTTATGCAGTAGACCCGGAAGTTGGAAAAGTGTTTTAAAAAAAGTTGGGGGGGGGGGGGGCAAGCGATTCAATCGAGCCGAATAAAACGGTTAAAGGGGCAGGCCAATATGCTGTATCGTTTCTCCCTGCTCTTTATAAGTTTTTAAATATATGACAAATGCAAGACATTTTCAAAAGGATGGCATGCTTTCGCTCCCAGATCCTGCTATGCAATATGTTATACGCAGCTCCTTCCCATATTGGGCGGGGGTGGCTCAGTCGGTAGCGCGTCAGGCTCATAATCTGTAGTTTTCAGGTTCGAGTCCCAGCTGGGTCAGCGTTGAGATTTATCTCCGCAAAATTCCCCGCCCTGCCCACGGTCAGTAGGGGACACCGATGGGCTTGGAAAGGCCGCCGTCCGTCGGATGGGACGTTAAGCCGTGGCCCCGTGTGCGGGAGAGCCATACCCTGTGCACGTTAAAGAACACACTGGATGGCCTTGACGGGAGGCTACCATCTGTCTCCCAACAGCTGTTCCAGTGGGTCCCCTCTCCCAACCTTCTCTAAGCCTTCGGGGTCCATGTGACGTGGCCATTTAGCCCATTGTGTGCAAAAAAGTGCCGCTCAGAGGTAAAACAACCCAACCTTCCCATATTTTAATTACATTTGTTTTATGTGAATGTCTGCAAGAGTGATAGAAATATCCAGCTTTTGCGTGACAGATGGTAGCCTCCCGTCAATGCCATCCAGCGTGTTCTTTAACGTGAGCAGCATATGGTTCTCTCCTACACACAGTGCCACGGTTTAACATCTCATCTGACGGAAGGCAGCCTTTCCAAGCCCATCGGTGTTCCCTACTGACCGAAGGAAGGGCGTTGAATTTTGCGGAGACATCTGAACCCTGACCCATCAAGGAATCGAACCTGGAAACTGCAGATCAGTCTGTCTCGCTACCGACTGAGCCACCCTTTCCCATAAAAGGCAAAATTGATATGAGTTGGGTTGTTTTACCTGTGAGCGGCACTTTTTTTGCACACAATGGGCTAAATGTCCAGGTCACTTGGAACCCCGAAAGTTCAGAGAAGGTTGGGGGAGGAGGCCAGAAGCAGCTGTTGGGAAACAGATGGTAGCCTCCCGTCAAGGCCATCCAGCGTGTTCTTTAACGTGCACAGGGTATGGCTCTCCGCACACTGGGCCACGGCTTAACGTCCCATCCGACGGACCGCTGCTTTTCCAAGCCCATCGGTGTCCCCTACTGACCGTGGACAGGGCGGGGAATTTTGCGGAGATAAATCTCAACGCTGACCCAGCTGGGACTCGAACCTGGGAACTACAGATTACGAGCCTGACGCGCTACCGACTGAGCCACCCCTTTCCATAAAAGGCAAAATTGATATGGGTCTATAATTCTTAATATCTCTCTGACTTTATCTTTTTAAAAGTAGGTGGACTGTTGAACGTATCAAATTTTGAAGAAATAGTCTCTTTTTCTAAAGACAAATTAAGTCAAAATTTTTTTTATAAATGGATTATATATGTATCTAAAATTCTCATTGGAAAGACCATCCCATAGAACCTTGGCTTTTCATAGCAGTTATTATTGCACCACTCTCACACATGTTCACTGGAAATAAAGTAAAGAAAATAAAAATAAAATAAAAAAAATAAATGCCCCCTCAAGCTTGCCACAGAGGTCTGACAGGAGCCTGTCGGTTTATATGCCAGAGTAGAAGGTCTGTGAGGATGGCAGAACCTCAGCAGAAAAACAACACAAACGTCCATGCCTTATCCGGGGCTCGAACCCAGGTCCCTTAGATCAGTAGTCAAGCGCGCTAACCACTCGGCCACGGGACGGCTAATAAAAATAAATAATATAAAAATAATTTTTCATATATTTTTAATATGAATAAGCAAAACATGTATGTCTATGTAATCTAAGAATTATTCCATATTCTTTTTAATCTATTTCTACCGAAAAAAATCAAGCCCCCCCCCCCCAGAAAAAAGGAATGAAAACGGAACATCTATTGTATTGACATCTTACAATGATAACTTTTGCAGTTTCTGAATCTTTTAAAAGATTATCTTATTAGGAACTTTTTTTTAATCAAATTTCTTTCAGGAGAATAACAGCATCAAACCCGAAAGTTCCATTTATTTTACGACGCGGTTCCCATGGCAACGGAGCCAATTTTCCGTTGCATCATCGTGTTCGAGCCATGATCACGTGTGTCGGATGCAACAGACGACATTCATAATTGAAGCTCACGAGACTTAATCCTCTCTCGGGCACGTGACCCACATGAGGATTAGTCCGTTGCTCAATAATTATTCGTTCTCTGCAATGTAACCACGGATTAAACAACTCGCTCATATTTCCTTGGGTTACTCCTATTCTGTAAGAGTTTACAGAGAGATGCGAAAGTTTTAAGCGACTTCTTCTGAAATAGTATTTAGAAATTAATAAGCTAAGGTAGTAACGTAAACACGCACTGGCATTGATTTTCGGATTTTGTTGTGTGTAGAAGGAAGTGAGAAAGGGGGATAATGGGTTATTATTCTAAAGATGAGATCGGGCTTTGTCGGTCTGAGCCCGAGCTTTTCCGAGCGGGATCGGGTTCAAACTAGCACAGACGACATCGGGCTCGGGTTCTTCAACTTCAAACTGGATACTTCAACTTCAACCCCCTGGAAATGTGTATGTAACTGGCATACCAATTGTTGTTGTTGCATATTCCCCTAACCCAGCACCTTAAGATGTGTAACATCAATCATTCCCCCACCCCAGCACCTTAAGTTGCGTAACATCAATCATTCCCCAACCCAGCACCTTAGGATGTGTAACATCAATCATTCCCCAACGCACCACCTTAAGATGCGTAACATCAATCGTTCCCCCACCCCAGCACCTTAAGTTGCGTAACATCAATCATTCCCCAACCCAGCACCTTAGGATGTGTAACATCAATCATTCCCCAACGCACCACCTTAAGATGCGTAACATCAATCGTTCCCCCACCCCAGCACCTTAAGTTGCGTAACATCAATCATTCCCCAACCCAGCACCTTAGGATGTGTAACATCAATCATTCCCCAACGCACCACCTTAAGATGCGTAATTTCAATCGTTCCCCCACCCCAGCACCTTAAGTTGCGTAACATCAATCATTCCCCAACCCAGCACCTTAGGATGTGTAACATCAATCATTCCCCAACGCACCACCTTAAGATGCGTAACATCAATCGTTCCCCCACCCCAGCACCTTAAGTTGCGTAACATCAATCATTCCCCCACCCCAGCACCTTAAGTTGCGTAACATCAATCATTCCCCAACCCAGCACCTTAGGATGTGTAACATCAATCATTCCCCAACGCACCACCTTAAGATGCGTAATTTCAATCGTTCCCCCACCCCAGCACCTTAAGATGCGTAACATCAATCGTTCCCCCACCCCAGCACCTTAAGTTGCGTAACATCAATCATTCCCCAACCCAGCACCTTAGGATGTGTAACATCAATCATTCCCCAACGCACCACCTTAAGATGCGTAATTTCAATCGTTCCCCCACCCCAGCACCTTAAGTTGCGTAACATCAATCATTCCCCAACCCAGCACCTTAGGATGTGTAACATCAATCATTCCCCAACGCACCACCTTAAGATGCGTAACATCAATCGTTCCCCCACCCCAGCACCTTAAGTTGCGTAACATCAATCATTCCCCCACCCCAGCACCTTAAGTTGCGTAACATCAATCATTCCCCAACCCAGCACCTTAGGATGTGTAACATCAATCATTCCCCAACGCACCACCTTAAGATGCGTAACATCAATCGTTCCCCCACCCCCGCACCTTAAGATGCGTAACATCAATCGTTCCCCCACCCCAGCACCTTAAGTTGCGTAACATCAATCATTCCCCAACCCAGCACCTTAAGTTGCGTAACATCAATCATTCCCCAACGCACCACCTTAAGATGCGTAATTTCAATCGTTCCCCCACCCCAGCACCTTAAGTTGCGTAACATCAATCATTCCCCAACCCAGCACCTTAGGATGTGTAACATCAATCATTCCCCAACGCACCACCTTAAGATGCGTAACATCAATCGTTCCCCCACCCCAGCACCTTAAGTTGCGTAACATCAATCATTCCCCCACCCCAGCACCTTAAGTTGCGTAACATCAATCATTCCCCAACCCAGCACCTTAGGATGTGTAACATCAATCATTCCCCAACGCACCACCTTAAGATGCGTAACATCAATCGTTCCCCCACCCCCGCACCTTAAGATGCGTAACATCAATCGTTCCCCCACCCCAGCACCTTAAGTTGCGTAACATCAATCATTCCCCAACCCAGCACCTTAAGTTGCGTAACATCAATCATTCCCCAACCCAGCACCTTAGGATGTGTAACATCAATCATTCCCCAACGCGCCACCTTAAGATGCGTAACATCAATTGTTCCCCCACCCCAGCACCTTAAGATGCGTAACATCAATCATTCCCCCACCCCAGCACCTTAAGTTGCGTAACATCAATCATTCCCCAACCCAGCACCTTAGGATGTGTAACATCAATCATTCCCCAACGCACCACCTTAAGATGCGTAACATCAATCGTTCCCCCACCCCAGCACCTTAAGATGCGTAACATCAATCGTTCCCCCACCCCAGCACCTTAAGTTGCGTAACATCAATCATTCCCCAACCCAGCACCTTAGGATGTGTAACATCAATCATTCCCCAACGCACCACCTTAAGATGCGTAACATCAATCGTTCCCCCACCCCAGCACCTTAAGTTGCGTAACATCAATCGTTCCCCCACCCCAGCACCTTAAGTTGCGTAACATCAATCATTCCCCAACCCAGCACCTTAGGATGTGTAACATCAATCATTCCCCAACGCACCACCTTAAGATGCGTAATTTCAATCGTTCCCCCACCCCAGCACCTTAAGTTGCGTAACATCAATCATTCCCCAACCCAGCACCTTAGGATGTGTAACATCAATCATTCCCCAACGCACCACCTTAAGATGCGTAACATCAATCGTTCCCCCACCCCAGCACCTTAAGTTGCGTAACATCAATCGTTCCCCCACCCCAGCACCTTAAGTTGCGTAACATCAATCATTCCCCAACCCAGCACCCTAGGATGTGTAACATCAATCATTCCCCAACGCACCACCTTAAGATGCGTAACATCAATCGTTCCCCCACCCCAGCACCTTAAGTTGCGTAACATCAATCATTCCCCCACCCCAGCACCTTAAGTTGCGTAACATCAATCATTCCCCAACCCAGCACCTTAGGATGTGTAACATCAATCATTCCCCAACGCACCACCTTAAGATGCGTAATTTCAATCGTTCCCCCACCCCAGCACCTTAAGTTGCGTAACATCAATCATTCCCCAACCCAGCACCTTAGGATGTGTAACATCAATCATTCCCCAACGCACCACCTTAAGATGCGTAACATCAATCGTTCCCCCAACCCAGCACCTTAAGGTGCGTAACATCAATAATAATATTTCTTGTAACTCTGATAAAAATAAGCAAAAATATAAAAATATTTTTGCTTATTTCAACCACTTAATTTGTCTTTAGCAGTAAAAAATAAGTGTCATGCAGCTCTCGATTTATTTTTTACCTATGCACTCTAATAAATAAATGACTCTGTTTTTATAGGGGGCGGAGTAGCTCGATTGGTTGTACGCCAGGCTTGTAATCGCAGTACCCAGGTTCGAGTCCCGCCTGGGCCAGCGTTGAGATTTATCTCCGGAAAACTCCGCCCAGTCGACGGTCAGTAGGGGACACTGATGGGCTTGGAAAGGCCGCCATCAGTCGGATGGGACATTAAGTCGTGGTCCGTGTGCTGTAAAAGCCATATCCTGTGCAAGCCACAGCTAGAATGTCAAGGCCATCCAGTTAAAGAACACACTGGATGGCCATGACGGGAAGCTATCATGTCTCCTAACAGTTGTCCAGTTGGTCCCATTCCCCGATCTTCCCTGAGCCCTCGGGGTCCTTGTGACCTGATCATTTAGTTCGTTGTCTGCAAAAAAGTACCACTCAGAGGTAAAACAACCCATTCCAACTTTGCGTTTATAATGTTTCCCACTAAATTTTAGTTTCTACTAGTATTTATGATACTTTTCGTTTCAAATAGCATTAACATTACAATTTTGTCATAAAATTAATTTGATTAATAATATTGTAATTAAATGAAGCGATTATTAATTAATAATATTATTAATTAAATTAATGCATGTATGTTTATATATTTCAAATCAAACTTTCCCCGCCCTTGCCGCAGAAGGTGTGTAACATCCTTTCCCCATCCCAGCATAGACGTGTAATGTCAACCCTTCTCCCACCCCAGCACAAAACCTGTGTAGCATAAATCCTTTTCCCACTCCAGCACCTTAAGATGTGTAACATCAATCATTCCCCCAACGCACCACCTTAAGATGCGTAACATCAACCATTCCCCCATCCCAGCACCTTAAGATGTGTAACATCAATCATTCCCCCACCCAAGCACCTTAAGTTGCGTAACATCAATCATTCCCCCAACGCGCACCACCTTAAGATGTGTAACATCAATCGTTCCCCCCAACCCAGCACCTTAAGATGTGTAACATCAACCATTCCCCCAACGCACCACCTTAAGATGCGTAACATCAACCATTCCCCCAACCCAGCACCTTAAGATGTGTAACATCAATCATTCCCCCACCCAAGCACCTTAAGTTGCGTAACATCAATCATTCCCCCAACGCGCACCACCTTAAGATGCGTAACATCAACCATTCCCCCAACCCAGCACCTTAAGATGCGTAACATCAATCATTCCCCCAACGCGCACCACCTTAAGATGTGTAACATCAATCGTTCCCCCCAACCCAGCACCTTAAGATGTGTAACATCAACCATTCCCCCAACGCACCACCTTAAGATGCGTAACATCAACCATTCCCCCAACCCAGCACCTTAAGATGCGTAACATCAATCATTCCCCCACCCAAGCACCTTAAGTTGCGTAACATCAATCATTCCCCAACCCAGCACCTTAAGTTGCGTAACATCAATCATTCCCCCAACCCAGCACCTTAAGATGTGTAACATCAATCATTCCCCCAACGCGCACCACCTTAAGATGTGTAACATCAATCGTTCCCCCAACCCAGCACCACCTTAAGATGTGTAACATCAATCGTTCCCCCAACCCAGCACCTTAAGATGCGTAACATCAATCATTTCCCCCAACTTGACACCTTAAGATGTGTAACATTAATCGTTCCCCCACCCCAGCACCTTAAGATGTGTAACATCAATCATTCCCCCAACCCAGCACCTTAAGATGTGTAACATCAATCATTCCCCCAACGCGCACCACCTTAAGATGTGTAACATCAATCGTTCCCCCAACCCAGCACCTTAAGATGCATAACATCAACCATTCCCCCAACCCAGCACCTTAAGATGCGTAACATCAATCATTTCCCCCAACTTGGCACCTTAAGATGTGTAACATCAATCATTCCCCTAACCCATCACTTAAGATGTGTAACACCAATCGTTCCCCCAACCCAGCACAGAAGTTGTGTAACATGAACACTTTCCCTTCTCCAGCACAGAAGGAAACATCAACACATCTCCCACCCCAGAACAGAAGGTATGTAAATATCAATCCTTCCCCTACCCCAGCACAGAAGATAACATCAACCCTTCCCTAAAGTGATGATGTAAAAAATAAATCGCAAATAGTATATTACTTGGATACAAAATCCTTTATTGTTCTAGAGAATAAAAATGTTGTTCTCTAACCACGTGATGCTTTTAAGGGTCTTGCTTCATCCATGTATCGATCCCTTCCGTCAGAAGCTGCAATTATCGCCAAGGCGACATGAGTTCGCGATGCTTGGCGAGAAATTCGCTGCGACACCACCACAGTGCTATTTATAGCGGTCCTTTCGTTATCTAGGATAGTGATGTCGGAACGAGGAACTCTCTCACCAATATACACTCACTAAAGCATACAGAGTACAGTTGTGGAAGCTACAATTGCTACGCAAGGGAGGGCTTGTTCACTGGATTCAGGGGGAAAATACCTCTTGCTGATTTTTCTCTCTATGATGTACTGGTAGAGGGTAGAACCGATACCTGTTTCTGATATATAATGATTATCTTTTCGATTTAGTGTCTTATTCATATGGTACATTTCATCGTCATAAATACTAATTTTTACATCTTTCTTCTCTGCATAATTGCATTCACTATTCTTTTATTGTTGCTTTGTGGTGCGAGGGTGGCTTACTTGGTAGCGCACCAAGCTCGTAATCTGCAGTTCTCAGGTCGAGTCCGAACTAGGCCGGAGGCGGGGCTGGCTCAGTCGGTAGCGCGCCACGCTCGTAATCTGTAGTTCCCAGGTTCAAGTCCCAGCTGGGTCAGCGTTGAGGTTTATCTCCGCAAAATTCCCCGCCCTGCCCACGGTCAGTAGGGGACACCGATGGGTTGGAAAGACCGCCGTCCGTCGGATGGGACGTTAAGCCGTGGCCCCGTGTGCGGGAGAGCCATACCCTGTGCACGTTAAAGAACACGCTGGATGGCCTTGACGGGAGGCTACCATTTGTCTCCCAACAGCTGTTCCAGTGGGTCCCCTCCCCCAACCTTCTCTGAGCCTTCGGGGTCCATGTGACCTGGCCATTTAGCCCATGGTGTGCAAAAAAGTGCCGCTCAGAGGTAAAACAACCCAACCCAGGCCAGTGTTGACATTTATCTCCGCAAAAGTCCTCGCCCTGCCCACGGTCAGTAGGGGACACCGATGGGCTTCGAAAGGCCGCCGTCCGTCAGATGGTACATTAAACCGAAGACCGTGTGCGGGAGAGCCATAACCTGTTTTCGTTAAAGAACACGCTGGATAGCCTTGACGGGAAGCTCCTATCTGCTATTCTAGTGGGTCCCCTCTACCAGCTTTCTCTGAGCATTTGGGACTCATGTGACCTGGCCATTTAGCCCATTGTGTGTAAAAAAGTGCCGCTCAGAGGTAAAACAACAGAACTCTGAGCCCCTGGAGTCCTTGTGAACGGCCATTTACCGATGGGCTTGGAAAGGCCGTCATCCGTCGGATGGAACGTTAAGCCGTGGCCCTATACGCAGGGAGAGCTTTACTCCGTACATTTAAAGAACACTCTGGATGGACTTGAAGGGAGGTTACAATCTGTCTTCTAACAATTGTCCAGTGGGTCTCCTTCCGCAACTTTTTTTGAGCTTTCGGGGTCCTCGTGACCTGGCCATTTAGGTCATTGTGTACAAAAAAGTACTGTTTTTGTAAAGGTAAAACATCTGCCTGACACTAAACATTTAACCTTTTCATTTTTAGAGGTAGATGAAAAATTATTTTTGTTTTGTGTACATATTAATGAAATATTACAATTCACATTTTCTGCATCTACCAGTTGTTGTAACTTCCGCCGTTACGAGGCGCTAAAGGTGGAAAGTGGCGATGATTTGACTCTGTGTCCTGAAGAGGCTTCTTTAAAATGCAAATTTTTTGTATTAAGAAATAAATGACAAATCATTTTCCTCTCGGTTAAGGAGGCGGAGGTGGCTCAGTCGGTAGCTCACCAGGCTCATAAGTTCCCAGGTTCGAGTCCCAGCTGGGTCAGGGTTGAGATTTATCTCCGCAAAACTCCCCGCCCTCCCACGGTCAGTAGAGGACACCGATGGGCTTGGAAATGCCGCCGTCCGTCGGTTGGGGCGTTAAGCCGTGGCCCCGTGTGCGGGAGAGCCATACCCTGTGCACGTTAAAGAACACGCTGGATGGCCTTGACGGGAGGTTACCATCTGTCTCCTAACGGCTATTCCAGTGGGTCCCCTCCCCCAACCTTCTCTGAGCCTTCGGGATCCTTGTGACATGGCCATTTAGCCCGTAGTGTGCAAAAAGTGCCGCTCAGAAATAAAACAGTTCAACCCAACCCATAAATTAAGGAAAAACTGTGTCATGTCAATGGGATGCTAACGTCGAAGCTCTATAATTTTTAAAATAAGTATTTTTGTTTTGAAAAATGTGATTGCAGATAAAGATCTCAATCAAATAAATCAATATCTCGATTTTCAACAATATTCGTTCAGTATTTAATGAGTTATGGAAGATTCAATATTTAACAAAAGCAATGCCCGTCTTAAGAAACTTATAGAAAGCTGAAGAATAGTGAAAGAATTCTTTACACAAAGTTCTAAAATATAAACTTATTTTATTAAACACTTTGATACAATACTTATTACTAAGTTTTAATTAACTTCTGAAGTCAATTTTTGTGGATGGCATTGTTATCGCTAAGTATTCAAAGTTCCATAACTAGTTAAATACTGAACGAATATTGTTGAAAATCGAGATATTGATTTATTTGACTGAGATCTATATTTGCAATCACATTTAAAAAAAAAAAACTTATTTTAGAAGTCATAGAGCTTTGACATTAGATTCCCATTGATTTAACATAGGGACTTTCCATAATTTATGTAAACCAGTGTATGATCATTTAGAGGTAGTGTTATAGCGACCTGATTAATATTTTAAAAAATTAATCAATTCTTTTTACTGTGAATATCATATGCATAATTGATGCATAAATCTAAATGAAAATGATTTGATGTACTTACATATCCTTGCCTCCCACTTCTGTAAATTTTACACCTGCTATTATATATTTCAAAAAAAGTTTAAGGTCTGAGAATATGTTATCCGTAATCGCTTTTGAATTGCACCGAAAAACATTACATTTAATTCTTTTTTTATTATCTGTATGTCGAAAAAAAAAATGTTTCGGGACATGAAATGAGTCGTTGCCAAGGCAACGTTGACGTCGAGAGTTTAGGCTTTGCGGAACAGTTTTTGGAATCCGTATCTTGTCGTTACCTATGTATCCACCGCAACTCATTATACATTTTCGAAAGGACACGACCTACGACGTTTGTAGTACATAAATAGCGTTCCAGTTTCGCTGTCACAGT
Source organism: Ryuthela nishihirai (assembly GCA_038380435.1). Taxonomy (NCBI): domain Eukaryota; kingdom Metazoa; phylum Arthropoda; class Arachnida; order Araneae; family Heptathelidae; genus Ryuthela; species Ryuthela nishihirai. Next base: position 28,911,278 of record JAWZYU010000026.1, read on the forward strand.
TCTTCGTCTCTTCAAGAAAAAAAATTAATGTTCCATTATTAATTTTTATAATGATGAAAGCATCAAATTCTGCAGTGAAATTTGCTCGTTGTGAAATAATTTCTAATAAAGAATGAAACTATATATATATAGGTGCAATTAAATCTCTATCTTCTGAACTCCATTAGAAAGAATTCAGTGTAATTCGTATTAAAGAGTTCGTAACAAGTCTAGATAATCAGCAAAGAAGACCGTTACCCATTGTAACTGCACTCTATAGTATAGAAATTAATCTCTTCTTAATTTAGTTATTCCAAAACCATATAATAGCAAACCAGTCCTTTAAAATCGAATTAAACAATTTGTAACAAGTCTAGATATTCAGCAAAGAATACTTATTACCCATTGTAACGTCACTCTATAGTGTAGAAATTAATCTCTTCTTAATTTAGTTATTCCAAAACCATATAATAGCAATCCAGTCCTTTAAAATCGAATTAAAGAATTTGTAACAAGTCTAGATATTCAGCAAAGAATACTTATTACCCATTGTAACGTCACTCTATAGTGTAGAAATTAATCTCTTCTTAATTTAGTTATTCCAAAACCATATAATTGCAAACCAGTCCTTTAAAATCGAATTAAACAATTTGTAACAAGTCTAGATATTCAGCAAAGAATACTTATTACCCATTGTAACGTCACTCTATAGTGTAGAAATTAATCTCTTCTTAATTTAGTTATTCCAAAACCATATAATTGCAAACCAGTCCTTTAAAATCGAATTAAAGAATTTGTAACAAGTCTAGATATTCAGCAAAGAATACTTATTACCCATTGTAACGTCACTCTATAGTGTAGAAATTAATCTCTTCTTAATTTAGTTATTCCAAAACCATATAATTGCAAACCAGTCCTTTAAAATCGAATTAAAGAATTTGTAACAAGTCTAGATATTCAGCAAAGAATACTTATTACCCATTGTAACGTCCCTCTATAGTGTAGAAATTAATCTCTTCTTAATTTAGTTATTCCAAAACCATATAATTGCAAACCAGTCTTTTAAAATCGAATTAAAGAATTTGTAACAAGTCTAGATATTCAGCAAAGAATACTTATTACCCATTGTAACGTCCCTCTATAGTGTAGAAATTAATCTCTTCCTAATTTAGTTATTCCAAAACCATATAATTGCAAACCAGTCCTTTAAAATCGAATTAAAGAATTTGTAACAAGTCTAGATATTCAGCAAAGAATACTTATTACCCATTGTAACGTCCCTCTATAGTGTAGAAATTAATCACTTCTTAATTTAGTTATTCCAAAACCATATAATTGCAAACCAGTCCTTTAAAATCGAATTAAAGAATTTGTAACAAGTCTAGATATTCAGCAAAGAATACGTATTACCCATTGTAACGTCCCTCTATAGTGTAGAAATTAATCTCTTCTTAATTTAGTTATTCCAAAACCATATAATTGCAAACCAGTCCTTTAAAATCGAATTAAAGAATTTGTAACACGTCTAGATATTCAGCAAAGAATACTTATTACCCATTGTAACGTCACTCTATAGTGTAGAAATTAATCTCTTCTTAATTTAGTTATTCCAAAACCATATAATTGCAAACCAGTCCTTTAAAATCGAATTAAAGAATTTGTAACACGTCTAGATATTCAGCAAAGAATACTTATTACCCATTGTAACGTCACTCTATAGTGTAGAAATTAATCTCTTCTTAATTTAGTTATTCCAAAACCATATAATTGCAAACCAGTCCTTTAAAATCGAATTAAAGAATTTGTAACACGTCTAGATATTCAGCAAAGAATACTTATTACCCATTGTAACGTCACTCTATAGTGTAGAAATTAATCACTTCTTAATTTAGTTATTCCAAAACCATATAATAGCAATCCAGTCCTTTAAAATCGAATTAAAGAATTTGTAACAAGTCTAGATATTCAGCAAAGAATACTTATTACCCATTGTAACGTCACTCTATAGTGTAGAAATTAATCTCTTCTTAATTTAGTTATTCCAAAACCATATAATTGCAAACCAGTCTTTTAAAATCGAATTAAAGAATTTGTAACAAGTCTAGATATTCAGCAAAGAATACTTATTACCCATTGTAACGTCACTCTATAGTGTAGAAATTAATCTCTTCCTAATTTAGTTATTCCAAAACCATATAATTGCAAACCAGTCTTTTAAAATCGAATTAAAGAATTTGTAACAAGTCTAGATATTCAGCAAAGAATACGTATTACCCATTGTAACGTCCCTCTATAGTGTAGAAATTAATCACTTCTTAATTTAGTTATTCCAAAACCATATAATTGCAAACCAGTCCTTTAAAATCGAATTAAAGAATTTGTAACAAGTCTAGATATTCAGCAAAGAATACTTATTACCCATTGTAACGTCACTCTATAGTGTAGAAATTAATCTCTTCTTAATTTAGTTATTCCAAAACCATATAATTGCAAACCAGTCCTTTAAAATCGAATTAAAGAATTTGTAACACGTCTAGATATTCAGCAAAGAATACTTATTACCCATTGTAACGTCACTCTATAGTGTAGAAATTAATCTCTTCTTAATTTAGTTATTCCAAAACAATATAATAGCAACCCAGTGCTTTATATTCGAAATAAAGAATTTTTAACAATCTAGATTTTCAGGAAAGACCTATTACCCATTATAGGATGCACTCTATACTATAAAAATTAATCTCTTCATTTAGTTTTTCCAATATCATACCTTTGTAAAGCAGTCCTTTGTATACAGATTCGCATTAAAGAGTTCCTAACCAGTCTAGATATTCCGCAAAGAAGACCTATTACCCACTGTAGCTGCACTCTATAATATAGAAATTAATCTCTTCTTAATATAGTTACTCCAAAATCATATCATTTCAAACCAGTCCTTCATATGCGAATTTGTATTGAAGTGTTGGTAACAAATCTATATATTGAGTAAAAAAGACCCATTAACTGTTATTTTGGCATCCCGAATATTAATGATTACAGTAAAAATCTTAAGGAGCAGGAAGTACCCGAGATCTTTAGTTAGTTATCAAGAGAAATTGTAGGTGTAAATAATTTTAGTGAGATTAAGTTAAACGTTAAAATCTGTTTAAAAAGTGTCTGAAAATCAATAATGCTGAGAAATCATGCATTTATATTTTTTTATGTTCATTTTTGTGTTATAATGTTTATTTCTATCTGCACACAATATGCTTTAACTATTGTGCACAGTTATATTATAAAATAATTTAAATTATTCCCTTTCGATTATGAGATACGGTTGCAATGTTTTCATGTATATACTACTGTCGTAACATATAATGTATGAAAACTAATGCTCATCTGCATTTTCTTGGGGGGGATGGCTCAGTCGATAGCGCGCCAGGCTCGTAATCTGCAGTTCCTAGGTTCGAGTCGCAGCTGGATCAGCGTTGAGACATATCTCCGCAAAACTCCCCGCCCTGCCCACGGTCAGTAGGGGACACCGATGGGCTTGGAAAGCCCGCCGTCCGTCGAATGGGACGTTAACTCGTGGCTCTGTGTGCGGGAGAACCATACCCTGTGCATGTTAAAGAACACGCTGGATGACCTTGACGGGAGGCTACCATCTGTGTCCCAACAGCTGTTCCAGTGGATCCCCTCCCCCAACCTGCTCTGAGCCTTCGGGTTCCTTGTGACCTGGCCATTTAGCCCATGGTGTACAAAAAAGTGCCGCTCTGAGGTGAAACAACCCAAACTCTGCATTTTCTGCCGATAGGTTATTATCTTTGCTGTTCAAATTTAAAAAAAATCTATATCTGTTAGCGCGCTTGGCTACTGATCTACGGGACCTGGGTTCGAGCCCCGGGTAAGGCATGGATGTTGGTGTTGTTTTTCTGCTGAGGTCCTGCCATCCTCTCAGACCTTCTACTCTGGCATATAAACTGACAGGCTCCTGTCAGACCTCTGTGGCAAGCAGCTGCTTGAGGGGGTATTTATTTATTTATTTATATCTGTGTCTTGTGAGATGATGAATAAATATATCTACTACTAAAAAAAGTTGCACTCGATAGTAAAGACATTTCGCTCCACTTGTATCAATTTTTCGTAAATGACGCAATAGCCTCCATTTGGTATGCGCGAGAACTTAATTATTAGAAAGCGTCTAGCCAATATTTAATTATTCACGTGGAGAGAACGTGGCATCGTGCAGTTGCAGAAAGGCCGAAACCTGTCGTCATGGCCAGTGAGGTAAAGGTGGTGAGGATAGAGAACCCTTTCGCGAACCACGCAGGGAGGCAACAGAACGACACGAACCACGAGCTGTATACGTCAGCTTTCGTAATTAGCATTGAATTGATTACAGCATCCTCTATCTATTCAATCACTGCACGAGCTGAATCTCTTACCAGATGGGCAGGGAGAGTTTAATATGAGGGAGACTTAGTTGCGTTAGAAATAATGGCAGTGCTTTAGATTGAACATTTCAGATTTTGAACAGTATTTTAAATTTTTTTTCTTTCATGTATATAAAGTGGAATTATTTGTTTTGTTTTTTGGCGACTTTTTTGACCTCACCTTCCGCGAAATTAATTTTCGAGTCCTATAGAACGGTGTTTATCAACCATTATCTTTATACATACATACATACATACATACATACATACATACATACAGACATACTCCTCATGCAGCCATGGGCTAAGGAGGTCCAACCAGACTGTGTAATTTTCCTCTCCAGACGTGTTTCTTTTGAGCTACAGCTGCTTCATTTGGCCCCTCTAGGCCAATTCCAGAAAGGTCCTGTTTGATATTGTCTGCCCATCGCTTCCTAGTCTCCCTTTTTTTTTCTGAAACCCTTAGGCACACTGTTCAAAATTCTGTTTGCTAATCTTCAGCTGTGCATACGGGCAAAATGGCCAAACCAATGCAGTCTCTCTCTGCACAATATACTGCTCAAAAGGGGCGGGGGTGGCTCAGTCGGTAGCGCGCCAGGCTCGTAATCTGTAGTTCCCAGGTTCGAGTCCCAGCTGGGTCAGCGTTGAGATTTATCTCCGAAAAATTCCCCGCCCTGCCCACGGTCAGTATGGGACACCGATGGGCTTGAAAAGGCGACCGTCCGTTGGATGGGGCGTTAAGCCGTGTGTGAGAGAGCCATACCTTGTGCACGTTAAAGAACACGCTGGATGGCCTTGACGGGAGGCTACCATCTGTCTCCCAACAGCTGTTCCAGTGGGTCCCCTCCCCCAACCTTCTCTGAGCCTTCGGGGTCCATGTGACCTGGCCATTTAGCCATGGTGTGCAAAAATGTGCCGCTCAGAGGTAAAACAACCCAACTGCTCAAAAGAGGTTAATGACTCCTTTTTCTAACCTCATCATTACTTACAAAGTCAAACCACCTAATACTCAAGATACTGCATAAGCATCTAGAATCAAAGACATCAAGTTTCTTGTTATCCTGTTTACAAAGGGTCCATGTTTCGCTACCATAACTAACCTTAGAAAGAACCGAACTATTATACAGCCTAATTTTAGTCTTAGGTACAGTGGCTCAAAATCATATCCAAACACTATGGTTGATTACAGATTTCAGAAAAAATATCTGGCAACGATTTTTTTTAGAAATTTCTTCGTATAAGATCTGGCAACCTTCGTACACGAAGGTTGCCAGATCTTAAATCTCAACAAATCAACAGTACACGAAGGTTGCCAGATCACTAATTTCTAAAAAAAAAAGAGTTGCCAGATATTTTTTCTGAATTCTATAATCAACCATAGTGTTCGGATATTTTTTGAGCGACTGTATATACGCCTATTTTTTCACACTCACCATTGATTCTTAAAAATCCCAGCGGTAATCCATATTCTTCTCTTTATCTCATAATGAAGTACAAATTTATTTTATAAAAATCAAGTACTCGAAATTAAAAATTTTGAAACACACAATTTTTCTACGATTGGAACGAATTTGTCTCAACAACTGAATCGCAAAAGAATGTTTTTGACTCAGAGTTGGGTTGGGTTGTTTTACCTCTGAGCGGCACTTTTTTGCACACCATGGGCTAAATGGCCAGGTCACAAGGACCCCGAAGGCTCAGAGAAGGTTGGGGGAGGGGACCCACTGGAACAGCTGTTGGGAGACAGATGGTAGCGTCCCGTCAAGGCCATCCAGCGTGTTCTTTAACGTGCACAGGGTATGGCTCTCCCGCACACGGGGCCATGACTTAACGTCCCATCCGACGGACGGCGGCCTTTCCAAACCCATCGGTGTCCCCTACTGACCGTGGGCAGGGCGGGGAATTTTGCGGAGATAAATCTCAACGCTGACCCAGCTGGGACTCGAACCTGGGAACTACAGATTACAAGCCTGGCGCGCTACCGACTGAGCCACCCCGCCCCTTTTGACTGAGAGTGATTGAATTGTAATTTTATTGCGGAAACAGATTATTCTGCTTTGTTCGCTGATATTTATTAAAAAGTGGAAATTCAAATTTTAATTGACTTTGTTTATTTCTGATTATTTAATTGTGCTTTGCAGTATTGTGTTCGCAAGTGCGCTACTAAATAATTAATAGAAAATTTCGTATTCACGCAGACATTTCAATGGTTTTGTTCTCTCATGCCGTGGACGGGGTTGGCTCAATCAGAAGCGCGCCAGGCTCCTAATCTGCTGTTCCCAGTTGGGTCAGAGTTGATATTTATCTCCGTAAAACTTCCCGCACTTCCCACGATCAGTAGAGGTCATTGTTGGGCTTGGAAAAGCCACTGTCCGTTGGATGGGACGTTAAGGCGTGGTTCCATGTGTGGGAGAGCACGTTAAAGAACACGCTGGATGGCCTTGACGGGAGGCTTCCAACAGTCTCCCAACAGCTGCCCAGTGAGTCTTCTCCCCCCAGTCTTTTCTGAGCCTTCGGGGTCCTTATGACCTGGCTATTTAGCCATTATGTGTAAAAAAGGTACCGTTCAGAGGTAAAACAACCCAACCCTTGACTAGAGGCTTCTATTTCCTAACAGCTGTCCAGTGGGTGATCTTCCCCCAACTTTCCCTGATCTCTTGAAGTGCTTGAGTACTGGGTTGGGTTGTTTCACCTCTGAGAAGCACTTTTTTGCACACCATGGGCTAAATGGCCATGTCACATGGACCCCGAAGGCCCATAGAAGGTTGGGGGAGGGGACCCACTGGAACAACTGTTGGGAGACAGATGGTAGCCTCCCGTCAAGGCCATCCAGCGTGTTCTTTAACGTGCACAGGGTATGGCTCTCCGGCACACGTGACCAAGGGTTAACGTCCCATCCGACGGAAGGCGGTCTTTCCAAGCCCAACGGTGTCTGCTATTGACCGTGGGCCAGGCGGGAATTTTTGCATAGATAAATCTCAACGCTGACGCAGCTGGGACTCGAATCTGGGAACTGCAGATTACGAGCTTGGCGTGCTATCGACTGAGCCACCCCGCCCCTTTTGAGTCCTGGCCATTTATCCATTGTGTCCAAGAAAAAAGTGCTGCTCATAAGTAAAACAACAGCAAACAAATCTATCAAGCTTTGCAGATATTTTGTTCAACGACCAGTTGTGCTGAGAACTGACAGTAGTTGGTAAGCAAATAACAGGCACACATCTAAACTGCTTATACACCAAAGAGCCAAAAAATCATGACCACCTACCTAATATGATGTTAGTCCTCCACATACCGGCAAAAAGAGCTCTTACCCGGTGAGGCATGGACGCTACAAGTTTCTAAAGGTTCTTGTGGTATCTGATACCAGCACGTTACCAGGAGATCCTTTAACTTTTGTAAGTTACGTGGTTGAGCAGGCGAAGATCAGATTGATGGGAAATCTGGATGCCAGAGTAATACCTGAAAGTCTTCCTCATGTTCCGTGAACCATTATTGAACAATCCGGGTAGTGTAGCATGGCGCATTATGCTGCTGAAAGAAGGCACTACTAGAGGGGAATACCGTTGCCATGAAAGGATATACTTGGTCTGCAATGATGTTTAGGTTGGTTGTAGACGTCATAGTTTCCTGCACATCAATGACCACCCAGGGTTTCCCAGCAGAACATTTCCCAAAGCATTACACTTCCTCCACCAGTTTGTTTTCGCCCCCCCCCCGGGGTTATCCTGGTGCCAACACTTCCCCAGGTAAACGATGCACACATGGTGCAACGTCCACATGATGCAACAGGAAACGAGATTCATCGGACCAGACGACCTTTTTCCAATCATTCAAGATCCAGTTTTGATGCTCGCGTGCCCATTGTAGGCGCTTTCGACGGGTGAACCGAGGTTAGTATAGGCACTCGGAGAGGCCTGCGGCTACGCAGCCCCATTTTAAGCAGGGTTCGATATACTGTGTGTTGTGACACATTACTCCCGTCACCAGCATTCAAATTACAGACGAGTTGCGCCACAGTATCCCTTCTGTTGGCTGGGGCGGGGGTGGCTCAGTCGGTAGCGCGCCAGGCTCGTAATCTGTAGTTCCCAGGTTCGAGTCCCAGCTGGGTCAGCGTTGAGATTTATCTCCGCAATATTCCACGCCCTACCCACGGTCAATAGGGGACACCGATGGGCTTGGAAAGGCCGCCGTCCGTCGGATGGGAGGTTAAGCCTTGGCCCCGTGTGTGGGAGAGTCATACCCTGTGCACGTTAAAGAACACGCTGGATGGCCTTGACGGGAGGCTACCATCTGTTTCCCAACAGCTGTTCCAGTGGGTCCCCTTCCCCAACCTTCTCTGAGCCTTCGGGGTCCATGTGACCTGGCCATTTAGCCCATGGTGTGCAAAAAAGTGCCGCTCAGAGGTAATTGATCTCTATGTTGCGATCTTGTGCAACCACGGCAATTCCCGGTTCCGCCTGACAGCACTACCTGGTTAAAGAAAAGCCATGACTATCTAGAGCCGGGGGCAAGGAATACGCCCTATAGGCGCACCTCAACCCCGGCCTCACATGGCAGCAGTCCTATAGAAGGAAAGCTAACCACCGGAAGAAACCTAAATTTAATCTATTCCCCGGTTTGCAAATGTGCAAGGATATAAAGATCCAAGCTCGATCGGCACCCGGGGTGGAGACTCTTAGTAGGACCCAGACCTTTTGGACGGCTCGTGCCTACTAGGCAGGAGGGACCTTTCGACCGAGCCGTCGAACTGACCACCCAAGGTCCCTGAGGTGAGGTCTCCGACGCCGTCACCACCCGACCGGCAATCAAGCCGGCCAGCAGCGTCTTCGACCTCGGTTGGCCTTGGCCATGTCCAACCGGCGCCCAACCCGGTCGGCACAGCCTTCAGCCGGGTTGCTGGGCCCTAGGCCCCCCCACCACGACAAGGTGGTCCCCTATTGGGGGGGGCTCAGAGGTAAAACAACCCAACCCAAACAACCCAACCCTTCTGTTGGCCATATGGGATAGCCTTCGCTCACTTCTAGCATCGATGAGCCGTGGTCGGCCCACACCTTGCTTGACGGTTCGTGGTTTTTTCCCTCCTCGGACCACCTTTTGAAAGTAATAACCACGGCTGACTGTTAGCACCCCACAAGCCTTGGCGTCTCAGAAATGCTCTGACCCAGTCGTCTGGCCATTACAATTTCGCCTTTGTCAAACTCACTTAAGTCCGCTGCCTTTCCCATCTGAAGAACAAGAATAACACTGATTAAGAGAGCTCAGTATCAGGTGTTATTTATACTCTTTCATGACCTTCGCACGCGCCGTCGTTTACCTGCAGTTGCTTCGATTTTGATAAAGACACGCTGGTCATAACGTTTTGGCTTTTCGATGTATAACGAAATCAAAATTGAAGAATAACCTATTCTTCAATTTTGATTTCGTTATCGGGTTGGGTTGTTTTACCTCTGAGAGGCACTATTTTTTGCACACAATGGGCTAAATGGCCAGGTCACAAGGACTCCGAAGACTCGGAGAAGGTTGGGGAAGGGGACTCACTGGAACAACTGTTGGGAGACAGATGGTAGCCTCCCGTCAAGGCCATCCAGCGTGTTCTTTAACGTGCACAGGGTATGGCTCTCCCGCAAAAGGGGCCACGACTTAACGTCCCATCCGACGGACGGCGGCCTTTCCAAGCCCATCGGTGTCCCCTACTGACCGTGGGCAGGGGGGGGGGAATTTTGCGGAGATAAATATCAACGCTGACCCAGCTGGGACTCGAACCTGGTAACTGCAGATTACGAGCTTGGAACGCTACCGACGGACCACCCTGAAGAATATGTAAAAGATAATTTTCTTCTTGCGAAACCCCAGACAATTCTCAACGCATTAGTCAGTCTTTAGCAATATTTTCTAGAGAAACCTTTTAATGGGTAATGAGATGCTGACATTTGCGATTCAGGAGCCTTCACGAAGATGCTTGAACAGCAGAAAATTGCGAGGAGTAGGCGTTACTTTCTACTGCTGCGAAACATTGTACGGATTTGTCAGACCATTTCAAAAGCAAGAAACAGAACACTCCCTCACAAGTGGCTACCACGAGAAAGATGACTACATTTTGGAAAGATGCTGAAGGCAGAAGAAGCTCAAGATCAAATTTCCCAAAGAATCCCTGAGGATGAAGATAATTTTTTTTGTGACATGTTTTCCTCTCAACATCTTTTAAAGGGAAATATGTTATAAACACGCCATAGTAAATCATTTACTTTCGTTTTCTTCTTTGCTGATTTTCAATGGAAAAGTAGAATTATTTTCTTTTTTTTTTAAACCTTTCTGCTTTTACGCATTTATCTTTTTCTCTGTTTTGTAAGAGCCAGAGTAAGGCTTAAGCAGCGGTTACGGTTATGTGACGGTGCTTATGTGTCAGTAACACCAGACGACCACTTAGCTCTGGTGAGGAGAATTGCAGTAAGCCACCTGGAGGGTTAAAACTATGTGCTGTTAAAAAAACAAGTACCCCTCAAGCAGCTGCTTGCCACAGAGGTCTTATAGGAACCTGTCTGTTTAGTACGCCAAGAAGGTCTGTGAGGAAGGCGATAACAAAACACAAATAAAACACCATAAAAGAAATTTCCATGCCTTATCCTGGGCTTGACGCAGGTCCCTTTGATTAGTAGCCAAGGGCGCTAAACTCTCGGCTACCAGAATGGCCAACTGCTGAAAGAAAATTTTTTAAAATAACAACACCTGTCTCTGATGAATAAAGGATGGTCGTTTCAAAATAGAATGAAGTTTTTGATTTTCCGCTCTTGATGCCCTCTAACGATGAGAAATCGAACTAATGGATAATTAGGAAAATGCAAAGAATAATATTTTATTACTCCCTATAAAACGCTAAACGGAATTTTTCCTATATCTCTTAAAAGAAGAAAAGTTGCGTTTTCTTACACTGCCTGGTGGTGAGGTTGGGATGTTTTACCTCTGAGTGGCACTTTTATGCACACCATGGGCTACATGTCCAGGTCACAAGGACCCCGAATGCTTAGAAAACGTTGGGGGAGGGGAGTCACTGGAACAGCTGTTGGGAGAGAGATGGTAGCTTCCCGTCAAGGCCATCCAGTGTGTTCTTTAGCGTGCGCAGGGTATGGCTCTCCCGCACACGGAGCAACAGCTTAACGTCCCATCCGACGGACGGCGGTCTTTCCAAGCCCATCAGTGTCATCTACTGACCGTGAGCAGGGTGGGGAATTTTACAGAGATAAGTCTCAAAATTGACCAGATTACGAGCTGGGCGCGCTACCGACTGAGCCTTAAAAAACACGCTGAATGGATTTGACTGGTGGCTGCCGTCTGTCTCTTAATAACTGTCCAGTAAGTCTCCTTCTCCCAACTTTTTTCAGCCCTTTTGAGCCCCTTGTGACCTGTGTACTGTTCAGAGGCGGGTTGTTTTACTTCCCATCGGCACTTGTATACAATGGGATAAATGACAAGGTCACCAGCACCCAAAAGGGATCAGAGAATGTTTGGGGAAGCGGACTCACTGACAGCTGTTATTAGACAGATGGTAGCCTCCCCATCAAGGACATCCTGTGTGCGAAGCTAGCTCAAAATTCCCAAGTTCCAAACTAGACTGGATCAGCGATGAGATTTATCTCCGCAAAATTTCCTGTTCTCGAATCGACATCGATGGGCTTGGAAAGACCACCATTCGTCAGATGAAGCATAAAGACGTGGGTCCCTTATGCAGGAAAACCTACCCTTTGCACGTTAAAATACACTGGATTGTCTTAACGGGAGGCTACCATCTGTCTCCCAACAACTACCCAGTGGGTCACCTCCCCCAACTTCTCTGAGCCCTCTCGAGGTCCTTGTGATAACTCAGAGGTAAGTCGCTAAGAGGTAAAACAGCCCAACTGACTCAAAGTATGTTTGAACCCGACGTGAACCCCCTTTTCTAGTGACCTTTTTCAGATATTTTAAAGCTGCCACGTTGTCAAAGGAGCCCCGATGAGGTGCTTACCAGCTTGAGCCGCCTCTGCCAATATCTTCTTCAACGTGGAAAGGGTGTGGCTTTCTCGCATAAAGGTTCACGGCTTAAGGTCTCATCCGACTGACGGCGCTCATTCCAAGCCCATCAGTGTCCCCATTTCTCATCGACGTCAGAATAGGAATTAGAGGAGATAAATCTGAATATTAGCACAGATGGGACTCGAACCTGGGAGCTGCAAATTACCAGCCTAGCGTTCTATCGACTGGACTAACCCCCACCCCACAATGAGAGGCGAAATAATAATAATAGTTTTAGTCCATCATGCAGAAACGCTGTGTGAAAACGCTCTGATAACATTTTCATCCTAATAATCGAATCAACTTCAGAACAGAGTTTGTTGTAATGAATTAATTTCTTAAAATAAATATTAGAAAGTGAATAAATGTAAAAAAAAAATGTGATAGATGGAAGGCAAGATGAATCCGAGGAAAGTCTTAAATCTCTTATTATTGCTTTTCCATCTTTCTAAACCTTACCTGACCAAGGGGGGCGGGGGTGGCTCAGTCGGTAGCGCGCCAGGCTCGTAATCTGCAGTTCCCAGGTTCGAGTCCCAGCTGGGTCAGCGTTGAGATTTATCTCCGTAAAATTCCCCGCCCTGCCCACGGTCAGTAGGGGACACCGATGGGCTTGGAAAGGCCGCCGTCCGTCGGATGGGACGTTAAGCCGTGACTCCGTTTGCGGGAGAGCCATACCCTGTGCACGTTAAAGAACACGCTGGATGGCCTTGACGGGAGGCTACCATCTGTCTCCCAACAGCTGTTCCAGTGGGTCCCCTCCCCCAACCTTCTCTGAGCCTTCGGGGTCCATGTGACCTGGCCATTTAGCCCATGGTGTGCAAAAAAGTGCCGCTCAGAGGTAAAATAACCCAACCGAACCTGACCAAGGAAAATCTTTAATAACACTGCCATTTAAAGTGCCTTGAAATCCATCCTTGTGCTGGAATAGAGAATCTCTCCGAAAACCAGGAGCAAAGTTAATTCAAGTTACTTCCATCTGGAGCAAAATTTATCACCCATCGGATGAGAGAGAAAGGAAATGGATTTCTTTCTTCATCTTCTATGACCGGAAATTGAACTTTTCATGTCATCACTGTGCCTCCCCCGCATCAGTGATGCTCCTGCGTCCTTCTCCCTCTACGGATAACGATTTCTATACATATGTATAGCGTGGGATAGGGGAAAGCAACTTCTCATTTAGTTTCTTATGTAATGCTCTGATGCAGATGGTAGCCTGAAGGTACGTTAATCCTGAAACCATTTTTCAATTACTCTTTTCGTAACGTTTCTTGTCTTTCTGGAAAGTGCCTTTTGAATCCGGTGTCTTCAATTTGCACAGGGTGTGCGGAAAATATTGGCGCAGTTTCAAGAACCGATTCGCAAGAAAATTCAGTTTATTATTCCATTTTGCATTTCGTACAATTTGCATTTTATACATTTTATGCAATTTGAGTTTACACAAAAAATTTAATTTGTTTCAGTTGTACAAATTTTATAATACATTTATTTATGTGTTTAATTATACATTTGTTAAGTAATAAAATAAATGATATTCTTTAACATTTTTGAGGGGCGGGGTGACTCAGTCGGTAGCGCGCCAGTCTCGTAATCTGCAGTTCCCAGGTTCGGGTCTCAGCTGGGTCGGCGTTGAGATTTATCTCCGCAAAACTCCCCGCCCTGCCCACGGTCAGTAGGGGACACCGATGGGCTTGTAAAGGCCGCCGTCCTTCGGATGGGTCGTTAAGCCGTGGGCCCGTGTGAGGGAGAGCCATACTTTGTGCACGTTAAAGAACACGCCGGATGGCCTTGACGGGAGGCTACCATCTATCTCCCAACAGCTGTTTCATTCGGTCTCCTCCCCCAACCTTCTCTGAGCATTCGGGGTCCTTGTGACCTGGCCATTTAGTCCGTGGTGTGCAAAAAGTGCCGCCCAGAGGTAAAACAACCCAACACAACTTAAACATTTATTTATTTATTATTATAAGTAATAATTGCAATATCAATATATTTCTTTAATTTAAATAAATTAATTGAAATTTATTTATTTCTAAGTGAGAATTAAATTTTACAATTTATAATAATTCATAAATACACAAAATTTTAAAATTCATAAATAATGCCAATTTTTATCACATTTATACATAACGGCAAATATACAATAATTTAATCATTTTTTTTAAGGATTATTTCAATATCAATAATTTCATCAATCCATATTTTTAATAAATTGGATGGGCGAGTAGTTAGCGTGTTTGGTATCATCATGGCCGAGTAATTAGAGTGCTTGGTATCATCATGGCCGAGTAGTTAGCGTGCTTGGTATCATCGTGGCCGAGTAGTTAGCGTGCTTGGTATCATCGGGGTCAAGTAGTTAGTGTACTTCATATCATCAGGGCCGAGTAGTTAGTGTACTTGATATCATCGTGAGCGAATAGTTAGCGTGCTCTGTATCGTCATGGCCGAATAGTTAGCGTGCTTGGTATCGTCATGGCCGAGTACTCAATGTACTTGGCATCATCGGGGCCAAGTTGTCAATATACTTGGTATCATCGTGGAAGAGTAGTTAGCGTAATTGGTATCGTCGTGGCTGAGTAATTAGCGTGCTTGGTATCGTCGTGACCGAGTAGTTAGCGTGCTTGGTATCGTCGTGGCCGAGTAGTTAGCGTGCTTGGCATCGTCGTGGCCGAGTAGTTAGCGTGCTTGGCATCGTCGTGGCCGAGTAGTTAGCGTGCTTGGCATCGTCGTGGCCGAGTAGTTAGCGTGCTTGGCATCGTCGTGGCCGAGTAGTTAGCGTGCTTGGCATCGTCGTGGCCGAGTAGTTAGCGTGCTTGGCATCGTCGTGGCCGAGTAGTTAGCGTGCTTGACATCGTCGTGGCCGAGTAGTTAGCGTGCTTGGCATCGTCGTGGCCGAGTAGTTAGCGTGCTTGGCATCGTCGTGGCCGAGTAGTTAGCGTGCTTGGCATCGTCGTGGCCGAGTAGTTAGCGTGCTTGGCATCGTCGTGGCCGAGTAGTTAGCGTGCTTGGCATCGTCGTGGCCGAGTAGTTAGCGTGCTTGGCATCGTCGTGGCCGAGTATCAATGTACTTGGTATCGTCGGGACCAAGTAGTCAATGTACTTGGTATCGTCGTGGCCGAGTAGTCAATGTACTTGGTATCGTCGTGGCCAAGTAGTTAGCGTCCTTGGTATCGTCGTGGCCAAGTAGTTAGTGTGCTTGGTATCGTCGTGGCCGAGTAGTCAATGTACTTGGTATCGTCGTGGCCGAGTAGTTAGCGTGACTGGTATCGTCCTGACCGAGTAGTTAGCGTGACTGGTATCGTCGTAGCCGAGTAGTTAGTGCGCTTGGTATCATCGTGGCCGAGTAGTTAGCATGCTTGGTATCATCGGGGTCGAGTAGTTAGTGTACTTGGTATCATCGTGGCCAAAGAGTTAGTGTGCTTGGTATCATCGTGGCCGAGTATCAATGTACTTGGTATCGTCGGGACCAAGTAGTCATTGTACTTGGTAATGTCGTGGCCGAGTAGTTAGCGTGCTTGGTATCATCGTAACCGAATAGCTAGTGTGCTTGGTATCATCGGACCGAGTAGTTAGTGTACTTGGTATCATCGTGGTCGAGTAGTTACTGTACTTGGTATCATCGTGGCCGAGTAGTTAGCGTGCTTCCTATTGTCGTGGCCGAGTAGGCAATGTACTTGGTATTGTCGTGGCTGAGTAGGCAATGTACTTGATATCATCATGGCCGAGTAATCAATGTACTTGGTATCGTCGTAGCCGAGTAGTTAGCGTGCTTGGTATCGTCGTAGCCGAGTAGTTAGCGTGCTTGGTATCGTCGTAGCCGAGTAGTTAGCGTGCTTGGTATCGTCGTAGTCGAGTAGGTAGCGTGCTTGGTATCATCGGGGTCGAGAAGTTAGCGTGCGTGATCAGAAATGAAAGGGACCTGGGTTCGAACCCGGGGTAAGGCATGGATGTTTTTATTTTTCTGCTTAGTTCTCGTTATCTTCATAGACCTTCTAGTATGACGCATTATAAACTGATAGGCTCCTACCAGACCTCTGTGGCTACTAGCTACTTGAGGGGATATTTATCTTTTCAGGAAAGCTATATCTGATGGTCCCTTTTCTTACGACTTGGAAGTGTTCCAATACTTTGAGTAGTGTAGGATAACTTATTTATAATGATGAGAATTATATTTCATCAGATAAAACTTTGGAGAAATACAGAAACTTCCGCGTGGTTTCGTATTTCGATCCAAAAAATTAAAAAAAAAACAAGCAGCAACAAAAAGAACGAGCCTTGTGGCCTGGCCATTTAGCCCAGTGGTGCAAAACCGCTCAGAGGTAAACCAATCCAAAAGTTGCTCACAGGTAAAGCAAACCAGGCGAAGCATCTAAAATCAAATGCATCAATTTCTTGTTTATCTTGTTTACAAAGGGTGCGTGTTTCACCGCCACAATTAACTTTAGACAGGGATCCAATATCGATAGAGCCTAATATGTGTTGGATTGGGTTACCTCTGAGCGGCACTCTTTTGCACACCATGGGCTAAATGGCAGGTCACAAGGACCCCGAAGGCTCAGAGAAGTTTGGGGGAGGTGACCCACTGGAACAGCTGTTAGGAGACAGATGGACGCCTCCCGTCAAGGCCATCCAGCGTGTTCTTTAACGTGCACAGGGTATGACTCTCCCACACACGGAACCACGGCTTAACGTCCCATCCGACGGACGGCGGCCTTTCCAAGCCCATCGGTGTCCCCTACTGACCGTGGGCAGGGCGGGGAATTTTGCGGAGATAAATCTCAACGCTGACTCAGCTGGGACTCGAACCTGGAAACTACAGATTATGAGCCTGGCGCGCTAACGACTGAGCCACCCCCCGCCGCCCTGATATTAGTCTTTAGGTGTATAAGTTTATTAATTCACACTCTCCATTGATTCTTAAAATTCCCAGCAGCAATCTTATTCATCTGTTGAATTAGCATATATATATAATAGGAATAGGTAGTAGTCAAATATTAGGAACCTCATTTTTCGAATCTCCCAATAAGTTAATTGCGACGTCTAAATAGTGAAAAAGTTCGAAAATGTCAAAACTTCAAACAAATATTTAACACTAGCTATTTATGTTTGAAAGTTGAAATTTTGATGGGGGAAGACCTAGGATGCGGTGGGCAGACAACGTCAAACAGGACCTTATTAGAATTGGTGTACAATGACCACCTGCATCAGATGTAGCTCGGGACAGATTGCTTGGAGAAATGAATTGCACGTCTGGTTGGACCTCCGTAGCCCATGGCTGCTTCAGGATGATGATGATGATGATGTGAGGATAAAGATTTGCTCACCGGTAGCAATGATTTGACCCCTTACTCTTAGAGAAGACGGGAAAATCAGAATAATTTAATTAAGGAAAGAATAATAAATAATTAAGGAAAAGCAGAATAACTTTAATAAGGAGGAATTGCTTTTAAGTCAGTCCTTCTTACTTTCCTTATTCGACTCTTCATTCATTTACTTTCTTCGTGAAAGTCATTCTTCTAACTTTCCTTTTGGGAATCATTTACTTTCTTTACTCATTTACTTTTCTTGTATTACTTCCTTTCTTACCTCATTTACTTTCCTTATGGGAGTCATTCCTCTCATTTTCTTTGTGGGAGTCATTCCTTTTGCTTGTCTTGTGGGAGTCATTCATCTTACTTTCCTTATGGGAGTCATTCCTCTCATTTTCTTTGTGGGAGTCATTCCTTTTGCTTGTCTTGTGGGAGTCATTCATCTTACTTTCCTTATGGGAGTCATTCCTCTCATTTTCTTTGTGGGAGTCATTCCTTTTGCTTGTCTTGTGGGAGTCATTCATCTTACTTTCCTTATGGGAGTCATTCCTCTCATTTTCTTTGTGGGAGTCATTCCTTTTGCTTGTCTTGTGGGAGTCATTCATCTTACTTTCCTTATGGGAGTCATTCCTCTTGCTTTCCCTTATGGGCATCATTCCACTTATTTTTCTTGTGGGAGTCTTTATTTGTAGGAGTCATTCCTCTTGCTTTCCTTACGGGAATCATTCCTCTTATTTTCCTTGTGGGCTTCTTTACTTTCCTTGTGGGAGTCACTACTCTCCTTGTAGGAGTTATTCCTCATTTACTTTCCTTATGAAAGTCATTCCTCATTTACTTTCCTTATGGAAGTCATTCCTCTTTTACTTTCCTTGTGGGAGTCATTCCTTTTATTTGCCTTATAGGTGTCATACCTCCATACTTTCCTTATGCGACATTCCTCATTTACTTTCCTTATAGGAGTCATTCCTCTTTAGTTGTGGCAGTCATCCCTCTTTATGACAGTCATCACACCTTGCTTTCAGAAGCGGAAGTTGGCTCAGTCGTTACCACACTAGGCCTATAATCTGATATTCCCGGGATCGAGACCCACCTGTGCCTGCATTGAAATTTTTTTTACTGTAACCCCATTTTGCCCTCCGTGAGAAAACGGCAACAGTGGGCTTGGAAATATCACAGTCCATCGGATGGGACTTTAAGCCTTGGCCCCGTGTGCCAGAGAGCCATACCTGCGAAGGTTAGAGAACACGCTTGACGGCAGGCCACTGTCTCCTAACAACTGCCCTATGGGTCTCATTCCCCAACCTTCTCTGAGCACTCGTCGGATGGGACGTTAAACCGTGACCCCGTGTGCGGGAGAGCCATACCCTGTGCACGTTAAAGAACACGCTGGATGGCCTTAATGGGAGGCTACCATCTGTCTCCCAACAGCTATTCCAGTGGGTCCCCTCTCCCAACCTTCTCTGAGCCTTCGGGGTCCATGTGACCTGGCCATTTAGCCCATGGTGTGCAAAAAAATGCCGCTCAGAGGTAAAACAACCCAACTCTCTGAGAACTTGGGGTCCTTTTGACTGGCAATTTATGCCACTGTACCCAAAAAATTGTCGCTCAGGAGTAAGAGAACAAAACCAAGTAAAATGTTTATCGGTGTTCGATTCTTTGGGCTAGTTTAGAAACATTTTTTCATTAAAATTCTCCGTTCCCTCATTTTCATTTCTTACTTTCTTTTCATCCCGCCTCTACTTTCATTAATTTTTCATTAATTAATTAAATTCGTTACTCTTTTCATAAACATCATTCGTCTAAATCAGAGGTTCTCAAACTTATTTGTCCTACCGCCCCCTTTTCAGAAAAAAAATTACTCAGCGCCCCCTGGAAATCTACCGTCTTTAAGCGAACAAACAGAAAGATGCAGTGACAAATTTGCTTTCTTTTATGTATCTGTATTTCTACCTACGTCCTACAACATATTAAAGAAATATGTTGTTGTAAATAAGACACCTTGAAGCTTGAAATTATAAAATTATTTATTAAAATAAACCATAGTAACATTCCCATTACACACAGAAAATTAAGATAACGAAGGATAGTTTTATGTGTTTATTTGGAAAATAAAAAAAATCTAACTCTGTTACACAACAGATGAAACATGTACGAAACTTTTTTCAAAATATTCTTTTCTTCCCTTCTTTCTTTATGCTTCCACCCCCCCCCCAATTGCACCCGAGGCTATTACCGACTCTCTGGATCGTTCCAGCGACCCCAAGGGCGTTATCGCCCACTTTGGGCCGATGGGCTTGGAAAGGCCGCCGTCCGTCGAATGGGACGTTAAGCCGTGGCACCGTGTGCGGGAGAGCCATACCCTGTGCACATTAAAGAACACGCTGGATGGCCTTGACGGGAGGCTACCATCTGTCTCCCAACAGCTGTTCCAGTGGGTCCCCTCCCCCAACCTTCTATGAGCCTTCGGGGTCCATGTGACCTGGCCATTTAGCCCATGGTGTGCAAAAAAAGTGCCACTCAGAGGTAAAACAACCCAACCCAAAGCCCACTTTGGGAAACATTGATCTAAATGAAGCCTAGTTCCTTTCTGCCCAAGAGTTCTCTATAATAAAAAGTAGTTAGTTTATCAGCAACTGATCTCAATATTTGCGTCCCCTTGTACCGACCCCACGTGCCTGCCTGAGGAGCAAAAGTTATCAATATCCTCTCCATCTTCATTCACGATCGAGAGAATGACAGCATCGGAGCGAATTCTGTATTCCGCATCATCATCATCAAGGATGTTGCACCAGGTATTTCTATTCAGCTAGCCAGGCAGCTGTGCCTTTGCACTGTCTAGACGGAAGCTTTTAGCCGCAGAGCAGGAAACTTCTAAGGTCAATACATCGCCGTTTTTCCGAGGCCAAAGCTGTCCAATGCAGACAGAACACGTGACTGTCTTTGTTAGGGCACGCGTTTTGATCGGATGGTTGTCTTTGTGGCTCGAGACATGATGAAGGAATGTAAGTGCTGCAAACTCGTGCGTATTTCAAGTGAATTTGAAAGTTTTTTTTTAGACGAGTTCTTTTGATGTTTTACCGAAACGTGGCATTTTTTACACACAATGGGCAGGTCACAAGGATTCCACAACTAGGCAGTTGCGGATTGCAAACCATCCACAAATGCCTAGTAGATACCTTTTCCTAGTAGATACTTTTAGCTAGTAGATCCCCTTTCCCAAGGGGCGGGGGTGGCTCAGTTGGTAGCGCGCCCCAGGTTCGAGTCCCAGCTGGGTCAGCGTTGAGATTTATCTCCGCAAAATTCCCCGCCCTACCCACGGTCAGTAGGGGACACCGACGGGCTTGGAAAGGCAACCGTCCGTCGGATTGGACGTTAAGCCGTGGCCCCGTGTGTGGGAGAGAGCCATACCCTGTGCACGTTAAAGAACACGCTGGATGGCCTTGACGGGAGGCTACCATCTGTCTCCCAACAGCTGTTCCAGTGGGTCCCCTCCTCCAACCTTCTCTGAGTCTTCGGGGTCCATGTGACCTGGCCATTTAGCCCATGGTGTGCAAAAAAGTGCCGCTCAGAGGTAAAACAACCCAACCCCTTTCCCAACATTCTCTAAGGAAACAGATGGAAGTCTCACGTCAAGGTCATCCAGCGTTTTCTTTAACGTACATGGGTAAATTTTTGGTTATTAAAAAAGTTGAGAGCGACACTGTTTTGCACGCAATGGGCTAAATGACCAGGTCACAAGGAACCCCGAGAACTCAGAGAAGGTTTCAGAAGGGGATCCACTGGACAGCTATTATTAAACAGATGGAACCCTCCCGTCAAGGTCATCCAGCGTTTTCTTTGAAGTTCACAAGATATGGCTCTCCTGCACCTGGGTCGCGGCCTACAGTCACTATACGATAGACGGTGGGTGGGCCCATCGGTGTCCATTTTATTACAGAAGGCACTGTGACAGGATTGCGTGGCCAAATCTCAACTGTTGCACATTTGAGTCTCGAACAGGGGAGTTGCAGATTACGATACCGACTGAGCCACCCCCGCCCCCGTTATTAGGTCAAGGAACACTGGAATTGTTGGCTTATTATGTTTCGGGGTCGTCCGCTTATTAGGTGAAGGAATAATCGTATTGCTGGCTTACTAGGTTTTGAGATTTTCGGCGCATTAAAACAATGACTGTTGCGATCGTCCTTATCCCTATTAGGCCATGGGCTACTGAGATTGTTGGCCCACTAGGTTTCGGTATTCTCGGCTAGTAAGCCAACAATACAAGTTGTCCTTGGTATAATATGCCAATTGTCCGAGTAGTTGGGTTGGGTTGTTTTACCTCTGAGCTGCACTTTTTTGCACACCATGGGCTCAGTGGCCAGGTCACATGGAAGCCGAAGGCTCAGAGAAGGTTGGGGGAGGGGACCCACAGGAACAGCTGTTGGAAGACAGATGGTAGCCTCCCGTCAAGGACATCCAGCGTGTTCTTTAACGTGCACAGGGTATGGCTCCCCGCACACGGGGCCACGGCTTAACGTCCCATCCGACGGACGGCGGCCTTTCCAACCCCATCGGTGTCCCCTACTGACCTTGGGCAGGGCGGGGAATTTTGCGGAGATAAATCTCAACGCTGAACCAGCTGGGACTCGAACCTGGGAACTACAGATTACGAGCCAGGCGCGCTACCGACTGAGCCACCCCCGCCTCCCGTCCGAGTAGTTCTTGGTCTAATAAGCCGAGAATACACTGAAACCTAGTAGGCCAAGAATACCAGTATTCTTTGGCTTAATAAGCTTAGGATTCCGAAACACAATAAGCTAACATTGCAGGTATTCCTTTGCCTGGAAAGAGCGGGGAAGTTTTCCAGAGATAAATCTCAACGCTGACCCAGCCTGCACTCGAATTTGGGAACGACGATCTCTGTGGACGATCTCTGTAGATCTTAATAGGCCGGCTTTCGCAATAGATATGGGACTAGGAAGTTCACGATCTCAGTAGGCCTGAGCCTAGTGGACCGACGAACTCATTTGGATTAACAATAGATTCAGAATCGCCGTATCTTTCACGCAATGTTTCTTCCAACATGGATATGCCCGAATAGACTGAGGCGGGGATGGCTCAGTCGGCAGCGCGCCAGGCTCGTAGTCTGCAGTTCCCAAATTCGAATCCCAGCTGGGTCAGCGTTAAGATTTATCTCTGCAAAACTTCCCCGCTCTTTCCACGGTCAGTAGGGGACACCGATGTGCTTGGAAAGACCGCCGTCCGTCGGATGGGATGTTAGCCGTGTCCCCGTGTACGGGAGAGCCATACCTTGTGCACGTTAAAGTACACGCTGGATGGCCTTGACGGGAGGCTTCCATCTATATATATCTATACCAGTGGGTTCCCTCCCCTAACCGTCTCTGAGCCTTCGGGGTCCATTTGATCTGGTCATTTAGCCCATTGTAAGAGGGCTCAGAGATAAAACAAACCCAAACCAAACAGACTAAATGTTATTCCCCAAGCTTATGAAATAGGGACATTACAATTAGTATGATCATTTGATAGATAAAATTTCCGAGATGGCAACGAGATAAAATTAGAAGGTTTAATTTACATTCCGAGATGGATACAGTGCATAACATTTCGCATAAGGTGTATTTTAGAAGACCTTCGCCATATAACACTTATAGAGGACCAGCAGAAAACAGTATTTTTCCCGTTTCAAATCGTAATTTTTGGTGGACATTTTACCAAATTTTCTCAGCTCTGTTGACCTACAATTTGGTCGTATCTTCCTTTAACACTTTTAACATGCTTTAAAACAGCTGTTTAACATGGTCTTAATAAAGGATGGGTTGGGTTGTTTTACCTCTGAGCGGCACTTTTTTGCACATCATGGACTAAATGGCCAGGTCACAAGGATCCCGAAGGCTCTGAGAAGGTTGGGGAAGGAGACCCACTGGAACAGCTGTTGGGAGACAGATGGTAGTCTCCCGTCAAGGCCATCCAGCATATTCTTTAACGTGCACAGGGTAAGGCTCTCCTGTACACGGGGCCACGGCCTAACGTCCCATGCGACGGACGGCGGACTTTCCAAGCCCATCGGTGTCCCTTACTGACCGTGGGCAGGGCGGAGAGTTCGGCGGAGATAAGTCTCAACGCTGACCCAGCTGGGACTCGAACCTGGGAACTGCAGATTACGAGCCTGGCACGCTACCAACTGAGCCACCCCCGCCTCTCTTAGGTCAAATAATGAAATTTTATATTAAGATTCAAAAGAATTTATAGGCACGTGACGCTCTCCACTTCGCAACTTATAATTTAAATAATCAAAGTTGGTTGGTTGTTTGGAGTTTTATGGCGCATGAGCTACTGAGGCTATAATGCGCCAAACCAGGTAAAAATATGCTAAAAAACAAATACTCCTCAACCAAAATTAAAAAACAAATGCTGGAAAAGGTAAAAAAATAAAACCAACAAGATATATATATATAACAGAAATAAAAAGTAAAGTGTAAAACAACAAATGTGTAGATAAATAAATACAGTAGAGACAAAGGATAAAACTAGCCCAGGTGTAAATGACCTAGGCAGAAGGTGAAAAAATTACAAATGATTAAAATTATAATCTGGTAAAATATCCTGTATACTGTAAAAAGGCAAAAATTGGAGATAAAATGGTACTATCAGATAAAAGATGTCCGAGTGTAAAATAATCAAAGATATCGCAATATTTCTATTCTAAAGTATAGAAGTTAGGAGAATAAGAAATATTAAGCAAAATCAATTAATTTTTTCTTATTGACAAAAACATTGTCCCAAAATTTTGTTTTCAGCAGAGAATGGAAATTCTGGGAAACTTTCAATATTAAAAGTGTCCTTTTTTAGCAGAGAAAACCTGGGACAGCTTCTAATATTGAAAGTCTCTCTTTTACCACAAAAAACGTTTCAGCTTTTAATATTCAAATATAGCTTTTTTTGCAGGAAGGACATTTTACGCAGGTTCTAATATTAAAAAAAAATATTCTTTGTAAACTTTCTATTCTTAAAAAATTATTCTTTGTAGAAGTTGTCTTCTGGCAGGTTCTAATATCTAAAGTCTTTTTAAAAGAGAAAAGACTCCTTGGTAGCTTGGAGCGGGGGTGGCTCAGTCGGTAGCGCGCCAGGCTCGTAATCTGTAGTTCCCAGGTTCGAGTCCCAGCTGGGTCAGCGTTGAGATTTATCTCCGCAAAATTCCCCGCCCTGCCCACGGTCAGTAGGGGACACCGATGGGCTTGGAAAGGCCGCCGTCCGTCGGATGGGACGTTAAGCCGTGGCCCCGTGTCCTCTCCTCTGTGTGACCTGGCCATTTAGCCCATGGTGTGCAAAAAAGTGCCGCTCAGAGGTAAAACAACCCAACCTTGGTAGCTTCTAATATTAAAATATATCCTTTTCCTCACAGAAAGGGAATTTTGGGGAGCTTCTAATATAAAAAATATCCTTTTTTAGCACAAAAATGACCTGGAAAGCTTCTAATATTAAACATCTAATTTTCGTGACAGAAAGAAACTTTTTGGCAGCTTCTAATATTAAAAAACTTTCTCAAATTCACTTTGACCATCCAGGTTTTACAACAACAACAACGACGGCGCCGATGTATCAATAAAATCATTATGTTTTGATTGATATTCTTTCACTATACATGATTCCAGAGGAGGCTGTCGTCTCCATGGTAACACTCACCCTATTTCCGATAAAATGCAACTCGAATCCTCCGCGACATCATTCATCATTTGGACGATGTAATTGGCGATCCTCCGAAAAACAAGTAAGATTTAAAAAAAGGTGGCGCCAATAGTTGTTCTTAAGCGGTCAGGAAGTTCAAGAAGATGATTAGGATTGTGTTGTTTTGCATGTAGGAGGCACTTATTTTGCACAAAAATGGATTAAATAACCAGATCACAAATATCCGACGAGCTTGGAGAAGGTTGAAAGATCTATTTGCCAGATGTTAGAGACAGATCAAAGCCATCTAGTATGTTTTATAACTTACACATTGTATGACTTTTCTGGACACAAAGCCACGGCTTAATGCTTCCTCTGACAGAGTGGGATGAGGGTGGCTCAGTCGGTAGCGCGCCAGGTTCGTAATCTGCAGTTCCCAGGTTCGAGTCCCAGCTGAGCCAGCGTTGAGATTTAATTCCACAAAATTTCCCGTCCTCCCCATGGTCTGTAGGGGACACCGATAAACACTCTGGATGATCTTGATGGGAGGCTACCATCTGTCCCCTAACAGATGTTCCAGTGGGTCCCCTGTTGTCGATAGTGGTTGAATGTGTATATTCCTATTTCTCTTATTGAATTAGTATTAAGTTAATCTTAGGAAAGTTGTTGAAGGTTGGGTTGTTTTACTTTTGAGCGGCACGTTTTTGCACACCATGGGCTAAATGACCAGGTCACAAGGATCTCGAAGGCTCAGAGAAGGTTGGGGGAGGAGACCCACTGGAACAGCTGTTGGGAGACAAATGGTAGTCTCCCGTCAAGGCCATCCAGCATATTCTTTAACGTGCACAGGGTAAGGCTCCTGTACATGGAGCTGTACATTCCTGTACATTCTCCTGTACACGGGCCACGGCTTAACGTCCCATCCGACGGACGGCGGCCTTTCCAAGCCAATCGGTGTCCCCTACTGACCATGGTCAGGGCGGGGAACTTTGCGGAGATAAATCTCAACGCTGACCCAGCTGGGACTCGAACCTGGGAACTACAGATTTCGAGCTTGGCGCGCTACCGACTGAGGCACCCCCGTCCCCAAGTTGTTCAAGAGACCTGAAGATTAAACCGAAGAGGTAATATGCTACACGAGCAAGCAGAGCTGGACTCAACTTCTCTTCCACAGAGAGTTGAGTCCAGCTCTCCTTGCTAATTAACTTACAGAAGCTAAGTAATTTATGGGCGGGGGTGGCTCAGTCGGTAGCGCGCCAAGCTCGTAATCTGTAGTTCCCAGGTTCGAGTCCCAGCTGGGTCAGCGTTGAGGTTTATCTCCGCAAAATCCCCCGCCCTGCCCACGGTTAGTAGGGGACACCGATGGGCTTGGAAAGGCCGCCGTCCGTCGGATGGGACGTTAAGCCGTGGCCTCGTGTGTGGGAGAGACATACCCGGTCCACGTTAAAGAACACGCTGGATGGCCTTGACGGGAGGCTACCATCTGTCTCCCAACAGCTGTTCCAGTGGGTCCCCTCCTCCAACCTTCTCTGAGCCTTCGGGGTCCATGTGACCTGGCCATTTAGCCCATGGTGTGCAAAAAAGTGCCGCTCAGAGGTAAAACTACCCAACCTTGTCCGAATTTTTGATTTATTGTAGTTCATCCTCGAAAAAAAGCTATTCACAGATATATGTGCTGCCGAAAAGACAAATGATTTTTCTTGAAAAGGCGCGTAAATTTGTATATTTTTCTTCCACCAAATAAAATTTACAAAAAGTCGTCAAAGCAATGTTGTTAAATTGCGATTTTAGCACTAAATCCGCCTGAAGCTCAATCAGTTCCATCTGTAAGTTTTCTGGCACATTATTTACATCAGCATCCATCGGACGAGCAAATACAGGCGAATGTGGAGTCTTTGCTTTGGAAGTTGCTCTATTAGTGCCTTCAGTTTTTTTTTTATTTGCGACATATAGGACAGAGAAGAATCCTAGAAGCTACTCCTAGCTTTTACAGGCCTTCTCATACAAGGATATGCCCTACTAAGACCGAAGTCACTGCTGACCACTGCCTTAGTTAGAGCTAACACAACACACAAAGTTTGCCTTGCTGGAACAGTCGCTAGCTGCCTAACCACTATGCCAGTTAAGGCTTTCATCTCCATAAGTTCATCTCCATAACAATCATAAGGGATATTTTTACGAGTTGCTAGAGTAGGAAAATGATAACAATTTTTTGCTCTTATCTGACTTTCCAACAATCTTAGTTTATTGCAAAAAGCTTTGACATGTCCATGAAGTTCATGAGCCAATTGCCTTTGTTTTTTCAATTTAAGATTCAGTTCGTTTAGATATCCGGTGACATCTACAAGGAATGCTAAATCACACACCCACTCATCGTCTTTTACTTGGTTAATTGTGTTTCCTTTTATGTCCATAAAATCTGAAATGTCTGGGGCGTGGGTGGCTCAGTCGGTAGCGCGCCAGGCTCGTAATCTGTAGTTCCCAGGTTCGAGTCCCAGCTGGGTCAGCTTTGAGATTAATCTCCGCAAAATTCCCCGCCCTGCCCACGGTCAGTAGGGGACACCGATGGGCTTGGAAAGGCCGCCGTCCGTCGGATGGGACGTTAAGCCGTGGCCCCGTGTGCGGGAGAACCATACCCTGTGCACGTTAAAGAACACGCTGGATGGCCTTGACGGGAGACTACCATCTGTCTCCCAACAGCTGTTACAGTGGGTCCCCTCTCCCAACCTTCTCTGAGTCTTCGGGGTCCATGTGACCTGGCCATTTAGCCCACGGTGTGCAAAAAAGTGCCGCTCAGAGGTAAAACAACCCAACTCTGCAATGTTTTGTCTCAGATCATAAAATCGTTTTAACCGTTTACCTTTACTCAACCACCTCACTTCACAATAATAAGACACATCTTCATAATCCGAAAATAGGTCTGCCAAATACTCCTTAAATTGGCGTGACTTAATAAAGTTAATACTGGCTACTACAACCTCCATAACATTTGTGAATTTAATCGATTTTGCACACAGATTTTGTTGGTGGATAATGCAGTGAAAATGTGTTAAATTTTCCGGATAGATCTGTAGTTCTATTCATCTTTCATGAACTATTCCAATAAATCCCTTCCGTGCACCAACCATTTCAGGGGCTCCATCAGTACATATGCCATATAGTGAACTCCATTTAAGCTCAAATCTCTCGAAGACTGTGTTGACTGTTTCAAATATATCTTCACCGGTAGTTGTTCCTTTTAACGGCGGAAGCGTCAATAATTCTTCTGTGATGTTGAAATCCGGATCAAATTTAATATAAAAAATACCCATGATAATATTACACTTAAAACACTTTCGAATATACATATTGAAAACAATTACAAAAACTTTATTCATCTATACACAGATGGATCACTTAGCACTGATAGAAAAGAACTTGCAGGAGCCTTCATTTGTCCTGAAGAAAAATATGAATATCTGTTAAATTTAATAAACCCAATCCTATTGTAACAGCAGAAATAACAGCAATTATTCTTGCAATGAATTGGGCTTTAAAATTTCAAAATAAAAGCATTGTTATTTTTTCCGACAGTAAAGCTGACATTGAAACAATCTACAATGACACTACAAAAGGCAATTTTAAAATCTTTATCAATGATATACTAATATTAACCAAAAATCATCTACAGAATAATAATATATTATACATTCAATGGATACCCAGTCATGTTGGCATTAAATTCAATGAAATTGTTTATAAAAAAGCAAAGGAGGCACCAAAAATAATCTCAAATATAGATACACCTTTCTTCAACTTCTTATTCAAAAAAAAATTAATAAACTAAACATATTAAATGAAACACAAAATTGGTATGAAAGGAATGCAAATAACACATTCAGATATTCAATCTCACCTAAAATTACAAAATTCAATAAGCATGGTCTTACCAAAAAAAAGAATTTAACATCATTCTAAAAATTAAAACAAATTCTGCTAATACCAGATCAAAATTATATAGATTGAATTAAAAAGACACACCGGCATGCGATGCATGCCAAGAATATGAAAATTTAGAACATCTAATTTTTAAATGTAACAAATATGAACATGAAAGAATATATATACTACGATGAATTAAAGAAACTCAAAATAGCCATCCTCAACTTCAAAACTATTCTCGAACGGAAAATAAAAAAAATGAAAACGAGATGTTACAAACTTCTTTTAATATTTCTCAAACAAGCTAAATTGTTCAGTTTACTATAAAAAAAATTATGATAAAATAAAATGTGTCTGAATGAGTTTGCTGCCAGGTGAATGCCTGGCAGCAAGAATATTCATTAGGAGGGATATTAGTCAAGTCAAGTCCTCGAATAAATATTGCTAGTTGTGCTGTATCGGAGGCATCGGAGCTGTCATCCAAGGCAACTGAGAATGCTTCCAATCTACCAATCTTCTCTTTTAATCTTTTTTCGATATCATCAGCTATAATTTCTATCCGTCGGACAACAGTACGTCTCGACAAACGAATATTCTCGAAGTCTTTTTTTCTTTTCAGGACATATTATACTTGCAACATCCAGCAGACATTCTTTGATAAATTCTCCTTCACCAAATGACTTAGAATGCTTAGCGACTTTTTCGCTTACCCACAAAGCTGGCTTTGACAGTGATGTAATGCTGCGTTCTTTGCTTGCTGAACATTTGCTGCTTGGTATCCAAGTTCTTCTTCAACATCTGTATTTCATTTTTTCGTAGTTGTTCATCAATTTTTTGGTGATCCGCATGTCTCGAAGTAAAATGTCTCTTCAAGTTGTATTCTTTGTCGACGGATACGGATTCGTTGCACAGCAAACATACAGGCAAACCTTTTTTTAGAATAAAATAATAATCCTCCGTCCAGTTGTCTTGAAATTGACGATTCTCTGCTTCTACTTTTCTTTTTTTTTTGGCATAACCGCTGACGTTGTCCCAAATTTATAAGCGATATTCAGAACTTTCAAACAAAACTGTCTTCTACACCGCAGGCACTGAACAGAACACAACATCAATGCAGGCACTGAACAAAGCACAGCACCAACGCAAGTACCGAACTGACACGTTGTAACACGTTCCAGTCAAAGTGAGAAAGAGACCTTGGTGGGAGAAAACATGGTGAGTTTTGTGCAAGTCATATGACGTCAGCTTAATGTGAGTTAGTAGAACACACCATGTTTTTCCTCCCACCACGAATCAGATACACTTCGCTGAAATAGATTAGGGCCGGATCAAAAGAAGTAGAGGGCCGGGGGTTGCCCATATGTGATTTACTTTATATTTGTGCTTTTACGATTTGTATTTTGAGAACTGCAGATTACGAGCCTGGCGCACTACCTAATGAACCAACCCCCTCCCGAAAACACAAAGACTGATATGTCAACACACTAAAAATTCACCTTATATTTCGTCCCAGCTGGGTCAGCGTTGAGATTTATCTCCGCAAAATTCCCCGCCCTGCCTACGGTCAATAGGGGACACCCGATGGCTCTAGAAAGGGGGTTAGGTGGAGGGGGGGACGCCACTGGAACAGCTGTTGGGAGACAGATGGTAGCCCTCCCGTCAGGCCCATCCATGGATGGCCTGGACGGGAGGCTACCATCTGTCTCCCAACAGCTGTTCCAGTGGGTCCCCTCCCCTAACCTTCTCTGAGCCTTCGGGGTCCCTGTGACCAGGCCATTTAGCCCATGGTGTGCAAAAAAGTGCCGCTCAGAGGTAAAACAACCCAACCCACCTTATATTTCATTTCTTGTTAATATCTCCCTTTCTGACATTTACACACCGAATCCCTTAACATTTCATCAGTATTTCTTCAAGCTCCGCTATTGCAACGGCCTCACCCATTTTTCATACTGGCAACAACATGGGTGTGTCCTTCACTCTCACGTATTCTAACATCCAAAGGATAACGCAGGACTTTCTCCATTATTCAAACACTATAAGAGAATCTGGAGCAGAAGATCGGTTGCTGCATAGGCAACTTCTCACAGCCACTTTTAAGGATGTCATTGGAGCGGCAAATCAGCAAAGATCGCAATACATAAACGCTCATAACCGTTTGCATTGAACATCAGGGCATTGCCACCATCAGCAATGTCAATACATGTGTCTGACGTGTTCCGTTTCGTCTGCTAGACGCCATCCGCTCCATTAGTGCGGCCTGGTTGCCCCACCCACCCCGAAGAGTAGTGGTGGCAGGCGATTCGGCACTTTAATGACTCGTCGCTGTAAAGTCGGTCATTTTCTATGCCACGAATCTTCTCATTATGAAAAGGTCAACGAATCACGTTCAAGTTTCTGAAGGCATTGGGAGGAATTAAATGTTGGTAGGATAAGATGCGTTTTCGACTTCGTAGGGGAAAGATGGAAATTATTGTTATCATCATCATTTATTGTCGAAATGAGAGTAATTCGAGCGATGATAGTGGATGGGCTAATGATCATTGTGTCCAGTTTAAATCTGGTAATTTAAGAATGCCATGAGGATACCTTCTGGCAGCATATGGGTTGCTATCATTTACCTTCCTCCAGGCCATCATTTACCTGCCTTCAGAGCTTAGTATTATAGACTAATATATGAAATTTAGAATGATGGTAGACAAGACCTGTTAAGTTTTCAGGTGATGCTGGACAAGTCATGCTTAAGTTTTGAGGTGGTGCTGGAGAATCTATGCTTAAGTTTTGAGGTGGTGCTGGAGAATCTATACTTAAAGTTTGAGGTAGTGCTGGAGAATATATGCCTCAACTTTGGAGTGGTGCTGGACAATTCATGCCTCAACTTTGGAGTGAAGTTGTGGAATTCATCTCCACTTTGGTGGGATGCTGGACAATTTATTCTTCATCTCTGTTGCTGAATATGTCATGTGCAATTTTTGGAGTACTTTTCGTTCAGCAATTTCTGAGATTTTTTAGGGTTTTCTTTTCACTTTAGTTTGATTATTGACTATGTTATGCGGAATTCCCTGAAAGAGTAATATTTTTCCTTAAATGGCTTAGAGATTAAAAATATCTGATATAGATTACGCTGATGATTTAGCCCTTTTGGCAAATGATGTTGATGAGATGAATTCTTTCATTCGAGCTGTTGATGAAACTGGTAGTAGAGTAGGTTTGGTTATAAACAGAGAAAAAACTAAAGTGATGAAAATTGGTCAGGCAGGCTGTGATTCAGTTAATCTGAATGGTTGCAGTCTTGAGCAAGTGTCTCAGTTTAATTATCTTGGGAGCTATGTAACAGATAATGGTGATGTGCGGCATGAGATTAACAGACGAATAGGGATTGCTGCCGGGACTTTTAAGAATCTATGGAGATTGTGGAGAAATGGGCATATACAGCTAAAGACTAAAATTAGACTGTATAATAGTTTGCTTCTTTCTAGGGTTAGTTATGGTAGTGAAACTTGGACACTTTGTAAACAAGATAACAGGAAAATAGATGCTTTTGATTCCAGATGCTTGCACAGTATCTTGGGCATTAGGTGGTTCAACTTTGTAAATAAGGATGAGGTTAGGCAAAGGAGTTGGCAACCTCCTTTAAGCAGCATATTGTGCAGAGAGAGACTGCGTTGGTTTGCCATGATGCCCGTATGGATAATTATAGATTAGCGAATAGGATTATGAATAGTGTTTCTAAAGCTTCAGAAATAGGTGCAGACAATGTTAAAAAGGACTTTGTTAGAATTGGTCTACAGTGGCCAGATGCGGTGGATGTAGCTCAGGACAGATATGTTTGGCGAAATAAATTGCACAATATGGTTGGATCTCCGTAGCCCATGGCTGCTTGAGGATAATGGTGATGATGATGATATTAAACTATTATTACAACGTATCGTACTGTCGCACCCAACTTGAGAAATGTCGTGCAAAGAGCGGACTTTGGGACAAATGAAAGTAGGGGACAAAGGCGGGAAAAAAAGGCGTTGTGTAAATCAGGGATCTGCGCTCAGCATTTCGTTGAGGGCATCACCGTAACCGCAATAAGATTGGTTTTTTTTCTTTTAATTTTTCAAGTCAATAATGGTTTAGAGGCGGCTCACTCGGTAGCGCGCAAGGTTTGTAATCTTCAGTTCCCAGGTTCGAGTCCCGCTTGGACCAGCGTTGAGATTTATATCAGCAAAACTCCAAGCCCTGCCCTCGGTCAGTAGGGGACAAAGATGGTCTTAGAAAAGCCCCCGTCCGTTGGAAGGGACATTAAGCCGTGGCTACGTGTGCGGGAGAGCCATACTCTGTTCACATTAAAGAACACACTGGATGGCCTTGAAGGGAGGCTACTATCTGTCTCCCAATAACTATTCAGTACGTCTCCTCTCCCAACATTCTCTGAGCCCTCGGAGTGCTTGTGACCTGGCTATTGTATGCAAAAAAGTGTCGCTCAGAGGTAAAAAGAAATTAGCCCAATAGTGGTTGATAATTAGTTTCAGTTCCGAAATAAAATATCACATATATAACAGCGCGCTTCAAAAAAAAAGGGGGGGGGGAGACACGCTTAGGAGATCCTCTGCAAAAACGTTTTTTACAGAATTTGAGAAATTTGATATATAACTATATAAAGGACTAACCCAGATTTTTTTCCATAGTTTTGAATGACTTATAATGTACTTTGAATAATCGGCGAATTTTGATCGATACTTAAAAATCACTTTCGTTTTTTTACTATTAGAAATTTCTCTCTTTGTTTTCTGTGGACCAGAACTCATTGTCTCAAAACTTTTCCTTATTTTCTAAAGAATAAACTTTAGACGATATCATTATCTTTTTTGAGTAAGTGTTTTATATAGGTTCATCAGGGTCATTATAATCAATTTATTAATATGAAACCATCTATGTATTGAAATATTCTTATA
The DNA here is from genome assembly GCA_038380435.1 of Ryuthela nishihirai. Classification (NCBI taxonomy): domain Eukaryota; kingdom Metazoa; phylum Arthropoda; class Arachnida; order Araneae; family Heptathelidae; genus Ryuthela; species Ryuthela nishihirai. The sequence goes on from JAWZYU010000026.1 coordinate 28,945,544, forward strand.
GTACTTAAGTAACTTTAAGGATCAAGAAGTCAGGGCAGCACTAGCGTAAAGTGGAGGGCAAGTAGGTCTGTTATCAAGCTTTATATTTTTCATAATCGAAAAGTGTGATCTGCAATTTTCCTGGTGTGTACCATGGAGGTTGAAAGAGGTGGAGACGGCCTTTTTCTATTAAATGCATATTTTAGATTTTTTTCCACTAAACATTTTTTCCATTAACCTTTCACGACTAAGGGAAACATTTTTCCCCATGTTAAAATTGGTGATTGTCGTATTTAATTATAACCTTATCTGCATTTTTTATACAGAATGTCAAAATAGAACGTATGCCGAACGCAATTACGTAAACGGGAACGTTTAGTCCATGTCCATCTTTGCAATAATGTTGCATCTGTGCAATGTCCATCTTTGCTTCACAACCAAAAGAAATTGCTTCGCAGAATATCATAATTAGCACATCATTTTGTATAGTAATTTTATTTCATAATTTTGTATTATTTTAGTTAACATTTTGTTCTAATAAACCAATAAATAAAAGACATTGCATAATAAGCCTAACTATAATTTGTGTTACCTTTATAGTCCATTGGGAAAAATATTTCCCATAAAATTCCAAAAAAAACTACACATTGTTATGTATTTTTCTTGATTTTTATTTATTTTACGTCTAAACAAACTAAAATAAACAGTTACATACCAATATTTACTCTTAGAAACTTTATGGTCCTGAAAGGGTTAACTGCATATTTTAGATTTTTTTTCCATTAAACATTTTTTCCATTAAATGCATATTTTAGTTTTTTTTTTCCCATTAAATATTTTTCTATTAAATGCATATTTTAGAACTTATGGGACCTATGGGTCGCTAGTGTAACTGAGGAGAACGGCGGTAGCCATGTTGTTCCTGCTGAGGAAGCCGCGCGCTGGACGTCAATTGCAATATATCCGAATGTTTTATACGAATACTGCTGAATAAAATCGCAATTGTTTCATGTACGGAAAAGATTCTTATTCGGCATTTAAAGGTTTTTATATATTCGTTTTTTAGTAATAGTGATTGAAACCCTTTCATTAAATCAGCAGACTATTTCGATCATTATTGCTAAATGAAAACGATTTTTTTGAAAAGTTAAAAATCTTTTAAAATAAAAAAAAATCATCAAAAATTACTTTTTTTGGCATCGGAATTGCATTTGAATGCATTCGGAATTGCATTCACTTTTGTTTTTAAATACAGTTTTTTAACCCCACTTAAGGTTAGTCAACATCAAATGAAAGCTACGCAGCATCTTTTTCGTAAAATAGGGACTATAACCAATGCAGTCCCCATCCCCTTTCAAAATGCTAGTAAGGGTAATAGGGACAAAAAATTTTTAAACTTATTTATATTTCATGCTATTGAATAATAAACTTATGCTTCATTTTTTAAAGACCTATAAAACGGAAAGAAAAATGTTATATTGCATTGGAATATCAGGTCGACTGAGTTTTATTTTATTTCCCCCACCCACTTTACCTCGATTCTTTTCTAGATCAGGTCCTGATTCAGCGGAACTCTGGGAAGGAAATTCTCCCCAGGGAAAAGTTCAAAATACGAATTCTTGGAATATGTCAAATGACCCCTTATCTTTTATATAAGCTATATAAAACTGTTTTAAAGTTTGTAGCCAATGCACCAAATGAAAAAAAAATTTGTTGCCTGATATAGAATGGGGCGGGGGTGGTTCAGTCGGTAGCGCGCCAGGCTCGTAATCTGTAGTTCCCAGATTCGAGTCCCAGCTGGGTCAGCGTTGAGATTTATCTCCGCAAAATTCCCCGCCCTGCCCACGGTCAGTAGGGGACAACGGTGTGCAAAAAAGTGCCGCTCAGAGGTAAAACAACCCAACAACCTGATATAGAATAGGTTAAATCCTTCTCCGCATAATATTTCAAGGTTGTATCATTGTTTAATCAAACGTTTCTGATATTGAAAATGGATATTTGAATAGATTTGATTATGATCTTTAATTTATCTTCAGTAACATTTTTCCATTAAATCCATATTTTAGAACTTATGGAGCTTTCAAGTTAGATTCTCATGGACATACAGGGGAATTCTATAGCCTTTCGGTTGGGTTGTTTTACCTCTGAGCGGCACTTTATTTTGCACACCATGGGCTAAATGGCCAGGCCACATGGACCCCGAAGGCTCAGAGAATTTGGGGGAGGGGACCCACTGGAACAGCTGTTGGGAGACAGATGGTAGCCTCCCGTCAAGGCCATCCAGCGTGTTCTTTAACGTGCACAGAGTATGGCTCTCCCGCACACGGGGCCACTGCTTAACGTTCCATCCGACGGACGGCGGCCTTTCCAAGCCCATCAGTGTCCCCTACTGACCGTGGGCAGGGCGGGGAAATTTTGCGGAGATAAATCTCAACGCTGACCCAGCTGGGACTCGAACCTGGGAACTACAGATTACGAGCCTGGCGCGCTACCGACTGAGCCATCCCCGCCCCTCCGTGAGTGAGCCCACACGATCCAGGTCTTTGTGAGCTCACACGATCCAGTGTGCTGTGAACAGTTTCCTGTAGATAAGCTATTTAGCTTTGCGGGTCAAAGTGTAAATGTATATGTATTCTTTACTGTTATGAATAAAAATTATATTCTAAAAAAAAAAAAAACATTAACCGCAACCGCTCCAGTTTGCTGGGAACGGTAACTGCACACGCTCCATATTCATTGTATTATATATTCATACGCATTATATATATTAAAAAGTATCCGAACACTACGGTTGATTACAGAATTCAGAAAAAATATCTGGCAACGATTTTTTTTTAGAAATTAGTGATCTGGCAACCTTCGTGTCACGTGTCACGAAGGTTGCCAGATCATTAATTTCTAAAAAAAATCGTTGCCAGATATTTCTTCTGAATTCTGTAATCAACCACAATGTTCGGATATTTTTTTTTGAACGACTGTATATTGTGTGTTTATCGTATTGATAAAAAATTATCTGCATGTAACTGTGCAATTAACACAAAAAGGTGTGTTTTACAGTTTGCAACAAATAAATGTGAGCAGTAGTCATTTTCTCTTTCGAGAATTTGTCAAAAATTATGTGAAATCAGCTCTGATAAATTTTCTGCTCCGAATCGAATTTTTTTCCGCCATTGGCCAATCGAAAGTGAGTCTCCGGGAGCTGTTACCGCAAATTGGCAATGAGCCACGCTTGTCCTCTGCGCTTGCCATCAATCGAGAATATTCTGTATCCTTACCTTTCTTCGTTTCATTACTTTTTTTTGCTTGCCTTGGGCAAGACACATTCTCGACTTGCGGGGTTCTTCAGATGGTCGGGGAAATAAAAGTAGCTCGATTACACGGAATATGATGAGGATGATACTTGGGAGAATCCACTTGTTCTGATTGAACGTAACTGAATTGAAAATTCCATAAACGGTTGGGTTGTTTTACCTCTGAGCGGCACTTTTTTTGCACACCATGGGCTAAATGGCCAGGTCACATGGACCCCGAAGGCTCAGAGAAGGTTGGGGGAGGGGACCCACTGGAACAGCTGTTGGGAGACAGATGGTAGCCTCCCGTCAAGGCCATTCAGCGTGTTCTTTAACGTGTACAAGGTATGGCTCTCCCGTACAAGGAGCCATGGCTTAACGTCCCATCCGACGGACGGCGGCCTTTCCAAGCCCATCGGTGTCCGTGGGCAGGGCGGGGAGTTTTGCGGAGATAAATCTCAACGCTGACCCAGCTGGGACTCGAACCTGGGAACTACAGATTACGAGCCTGGCGCGCTACCGACTGAGCCACCCCCACCCCTCCATAAACGGAAGACGCCTTAATGGTGTTGCGACGTTGAAAACTTTTCTGATAATCATATGGAAATGAGAAATCATTTTCGTCCCAATAAATGTGACATGTAGATGTGTTTTTGTGAACCTTTTTTATTTTTATCGTTTGGTATGTGTGAGTGGGAGTTGGTGGTGGTGGGGGGGGGGTGCTGAACCTAACTAGAAATTTGCGTTAATAGCATTGAAAAAATGTCTTGGCAGGCCATGTGCAGTAGCTTGTTTGTGTGGGGGACGGTTATTTTACCTGTGACCGGCACTTTTTTGTGCACACAATGGGCTGAACGGCCAGGTCACAAGGACCCCGAAGGCTCAGAGAAGGTTGGGGGAGGGGAGCCACTGGAACAGCTGTTGGGAGACAGATGGTAGCCTCCCTTCAAAGCCATCCAGCGTGTTCTTTAACGTACACAGGGTATGGCTCTCACGTACACGGGGCCACGGCTTAACGTCCCATCCGACGGACGGCGGCCTTTTCAAGCCCATCGGTGTTAAGGAATTAGAGAAGGATGATAGGAGACATATAAGTTCCTACTGTCAAGGCCATCCGGAATGTTCATTAACTTGCAGAGGATATAACTCTCCTGCACATGGAATGCTTGGAAAGGCCACCGTCCGTCGGATGGGACGTCAATCCATGCAGGAGAGCCATACCCTGTGCACGTTAAAGAACACGCTAAATGGCCTTGACATGAGGCTACCATCTGTCTCATAACAGTTATTCCAAAGGGTCGCTTCCCCCAACCTTCTCTGAGCTTTCGGGGTCCTTGTGACTTGGCTATTCAGCCCATTTTGTGCAAAAAAAGTGCCGCTCAGAGGTAAAAACAAGAACAATAACAACATGGAGCCACGACATTAGGGCCTATCCGAAAGAAGGTAATAATTTTTTTAGGTCACATATAGAAAGATGGGTATTTTTCAATTTTTTAATTAATCTAATTTTTTATTTATCAGTGAAAACACCTGTCTTTCGAAAATTTCGTCTTATATAAAAAGGTGATTATGAGTGATTAACTGACAGCAGTCAGTCAGACTGCTGACAGGAAATCATGTGAATTCTAACTATGAAGCAGAAATGGTAGAATTCTAAAAATTTGCACTTACGGGTAATCCGGGTCTTCGAGCTCGGGAAAAATCCGGAATTTGACCTCCGACGTGTCCTTCAAGGTCAAGTTAAGGTCAAGTAGAGGTCAAACTATGATCTACGAGTGCTAGAAATGTGAAAATTGGTGTCTGGAGGTGTTTCCCATTCTAGATGTAGGAAACATTACGAAATGTCGGATCCGGATTGTCCTTCGAGGTCAAATTTAGAGTGCTAGGGAGCTAAAAATTAGTTGGAATTATTTTGAGTCGTAGATCTCAGAATGTTTCAAAATTTTTGATGCAACGGGTCCTTCGATCAAAGGCCAATATAGGTCTACTGGTGTTAGAGAACTAAAAAGTGGTGCCTGCTGGTATTTTGAGTTAAAGGTCTCAAAAATTATGTCAAATTTTGGATGCGATGGATCCTTCCAGATCAAAGGTCAAATTCGATTCACCAGGTGCTGGAGAGCTACATTTTGGTGAATAGAGCTATTTCAGACAGCAACATTAAGAAATAAGAGAGATTTTCAGATCGAGTGTGACATTCAAGGTCAAATAGGGGTCCGAGTGACAGGTCAGAAATCGAGAGGTGCTGAAGGTACCGATTGATTTTAGTTTGATATATGACTCATAAACATCGACCACATTTCTCCTCTCCAACCCTTTTTTGGGGGGGTGGGATGGGGCTGGAGTCTTGCTTGAGATGGTCCATGACATGGCATTGGAGACGTCACAAGCTTTAATTTGAGATATAACTGGTTAAAGTCAACCTCTTCTAAATTTACGTGCCCTTGTGGGCGGGGGGGTGGGGGGATAATAGTGAAGGGCATAATTCGAAGTAGTCTACGACGATTCTCATGAGTTTTCATTTGACACCTAACTGGTAGGGGCGGGTGTGTCTTAGTCGGTAGCGCGCCAGGCTCGTAATCTGTAGTTCCCAGGTTCGAGTCCCAGCTGGGTCAGCGTCGAGATTTATCTCCGCAAAATTCCTCGCCCTGCCCACGATCAGTAGGGGACACCGAGGGGCTTGAAAAGGTCGCCGTCCGTCGGATGGGACGTTAAGCCGTGGCCCCGTGTGCGGGAGCGCCATACCCTGTGCACGTTAAAGAACACGCTGGATCGCCTTGACGGGGGGCTACCATCTGTCTCCCAACAGCTGTTCCAGTGGGTCCCCTCCCCCAACCTTCTCTGAGCCTTCGGGGTCCATGTGACCTGGCCATTTAGCCCATGGTGTGCAAAAAAGTGCCGCTCAGAGGTAAAACAACACAACCCTAACTGGTAACTGTGGACGAAAGCACAGAATCGGAAGATATAATAGTAGAAAGTGAGGATGCATCAAGCCAATCACTCACAATCTTCTATATATATATTAGACGAAAATATCTGAGCTGTATTTAGTGATAAATAAAACACGTGAATTAAATAAAAATTTTAAAAAATACCTATCTTCCCCTAAGATAGGTATTTTCTAAATTTTTATTCAATTTAGTTGAATAAAAATTTACTGAATGGACAAATTACCTAACTTCCTCTGTGCCGTCCCATGGCCGAGTGGTTAGCGCGCTTGGCTACTGATCTAAGGGATCTGGTTCAAGCTCCGGGTAAGGCATGGATGTATGTGTCGATTTTCTGCAGAGGTCCTCCCAGCCTCTCAGACTTTCTACTATGGCATATAAACTAACAGGCTCCTGTCAGACCTCTGTGGCAAGCAGCTGCTTGAGGGGGTATTTATTTTTTTTATTTTCCTCTGTATGTCCTAGAATGTAGAAAATAAATTTAATTTATCGTTTCCCACTCCTACGAATTTTTCTTCATTTCCTTCACTAGTGATGAAGTCCTTTTTACATTTCCCCGTTTTAAGGGGGAAAAAAAGTAGGAGGAGTATATAACTAAATGGACAAATTATTACATACATCTAACTAATAACCTGTTAATCTACCTTTTGCCCTCACAATAGCAGTTAGGGTTGGGTTGTTTTACCTCTGAGCGGCACTTTTTTTCACACATTGGGCTAAATGGCCAGGTCACATGGACCCCGAATTCTCAGAGAAGGTTGGGGGAGGGGACCCACTGGAACAGCTGTTGGGAGACAGATGGTAGCCTCCCGTCAAGGCCATCCAGCGTGTTCTTTAACGTGCACAAGGTATGGCTCTCCCGCACACGGGGCCACGGCTTAACGTCCCATCCGACGGACGGTGGCCTTTCCAAGCCCATCGGTGTCCCCTACTGACCGTGGGCAGGGTGGGGAATTTTGCGGAGATAAATCTCAACGCTGACCCAGCTGGGACTCGAACCTGGGAACTACAGATTACAAGACTAGCGCGCTACCCAATAGCGGTCAGACATCTTGGTAAGGACTCAATGAGGTGTTGAAAACATGAAGGTGATATTACAGTCCATGATGCGAGGATCCCCTGTCCTAGAGCATCCACAGTTGACGGTGGGGGTTGTTGGGCTTTAACAGATCTTTCCAATTCGTCCCACAAAACCTCAATGGGATTGAGATGCGGCTATCGAGAAGGCCACTAGAGTGTGGTAAACTCGAATGCTCCTGGGGCCAATTAGTCGCCACTAGGAAAGTATGTAGTGTGGCGTTGTCCTGTAAAAAGATGGTGTCATGGTGTAGAAAGAGAATCGTTACGAACAAATGAAGATGGTCGGCGAGGATGTTCACATACCTTGTGCTGATTACGGAGTTCTCGACGGGATGAGAGGCCAAAGAAGCCAATGTAAAACACTCCAAACTATTACACCGTATCCCCTGACTGTATGACCCCAACTTGGTAAGCTGGTCCATCGCGTTGTGTGGTTTACGCCACACACGCACCCTTCAATCGGTGTGATAGAGTTGAAACCGTCATTCGTCCAGATGATGTGTTTCCAGTCCTCCACACTATATTTGCGATAGTCCTTTGCCAACTGCAGCCTGTCTTTTGGTGCCTTGCAGTCAACAAGGGGACACGATGTGAATGTCTACTGCATAGCCTACATTTTCTATCGCCCACATTCAATTCCGACATTATCTGCTCCACGGTAGCTGTGCAATTCCTTGTAATGATGCGGAACAGTCTGCGCTCATCTCTAGTCAATTGCATATTTACGTCCACATTTCTCCCGCTAGCTGAAAGTTTTGTCATATTTCACATAGTCTTGGTATACACGTACGATGGTCTGACGTGGAAATCCCAATAGTTCAGTAGTTGCGGTGATTGAACACCTACCTCGCACCTACTATCAAGCCTAGGGGTGGGGGTGGCTCAGTCGGTAGCGCGCCAGGCTCGTAATCTGTAGATCCCAGGTTCGAGTCCCAGCTGGGTCAGCGTTGAGACTTATCTCCGCAAAACTCGCTGTCCTGCCCACAGTCAGTAGGAGACACCGATGGGCTTGGAAAGGCCGCTGTCCATCGGATGGGACGTTCAGCCGTGGCCCCTTGTGCGGGTGAGCCATACCCTGCGCACGTTAAAGAACATGCGGGATGGCTTTGACGGGAGGCTACCATCTGTCTCCCAACAGCTGTTCTAGTCGGTCCCCTCCCACAACCTTCTCTGAGCCTTCTGGGTCCATGTGACCTTGCCATTTAGCCCATGGTGTGCAAAAAAGTGCCGCTCAAAGGTAAAACAACCGAACCCTTTTTTGCGAAGACGAACATTGGAGGAACTGTATAACCTCATTTTCAAGATATAGAGGAACAGTAGTTTTCATATTTCTCCTTTTTTTAGGGTCGAAGAAAGCAATGGGGGGGGGGGGTAATTTTGTTATAACTTATTACACTTCTCGCGTCTCATTTGACTCATAAATCACAAGTTTTTCGTCGCGCTCGAAGGATGCGGTGGAATAACTGTTTTGACATATCCACAAACCGACAAAGAAGGAGCGAAGAGCAATAGGATGATAGGTAAAAAGAAAGGGAGGGGGATAGAAAAATATATTTGTTGAAAAAGGGGCGTTAGGAAAGAAGTATAAAACGCTTAGTAAAAGTGGAAGATAGGAAAGATAAAATGATTAGGAAAACGGTGAGGTAGAAAATAATTTCTTGCAGATTAAACTGAAACATTTTTTTAAAGAGAAATATATTTGGTTAGTTCTTTAAGTTGAAGCTAACTGCGAAGTATTCTATCTCCTAAAATAAACTTTTATAAGAAAATGTAACCGAAGGTGAAGGTCTAAATCACGTCTCTCTTAAATCTCGGGGGCGGGGGTGGCTCAGTCGGTAGCGTGCCAGGCTCGTAATCTGCAGTTCCCAGGTTCGAGTCCCAGCTGGGTCAGCGTTGAGATTTATCTCCGCAAAATTCCCCGCCCTGCCCACGGTCAGTAGGGGACACCGATGGGCTTGAAAAGGTCACCGTCCGTCGGACGGGACGTTAAGCCGTGGCCCCATGTGTGGGAGAACCATACCCTGTGCACGTTAAAGAACACGCTGGATGGCCTTGACGGGAGGCTACCATCTGTCTCCCAACAGCTGTTCCAGTGGGTCCCCCCAACTTTCTCTGAGCCTTCGAGGTCCATGTGACCTGGCCATTTAGCCCATGGTGTGCAAAAAGGTGCCGCTCAGACCTTCCTCTCACGTGACACGAAGGTTGACAGATCACTTATTTCTAAAAAAAATCGTTGCCAGATATTTTTTCTGAATTCTGTAATCAACCATAGTGTTCGAATACTTTTTTGAGCGACTGTACATATGTTACTGCCAAAATATGAAAATAAAATACAAGTACTGAAAGAGGTTAATATATATAGTTAAAAATTTCTTCATGTACTTGAAACCTTGCTATGATTCAAACCAAATAGTCCCCAGACCTTTTGATCTCAGCGTCCTCTTTTACATATTTCCAACCTTTCGTCTTTTACCAAAATTTATTTCTTATCGCCCACTTTTACTAAATATATTTTTCAAATGCTCCCTTTCTACCAAGTATACTTCTCTATAGCTTCTTTCTAATAAGCATATTTTACTAAAGCCCCTTTTACCAAATATATTTTTAACTCTTTTCACCAAAATAATTTTTACTATCCCCTTTTACTAAGCATATTTTCCAGTGAACCCTCTCCCTAAATTTATTTCGTACCGCCCCTTTCAGTAAGCATATTTTTTTAACGCTCCCTTTTACCAAGTATATTTCCTACACACACCCTTTACCGTTCAACAAAATTTTTTTTCCACCACCTATTTTTATTAAATATAATTTCCAACTCCTTTTACTAAAATATATTTCTACCGCCCGCTTTTTCTAGGCAATATTTCCAAATTTAACAAAAATTATTTTCAACTGCCTTCCCCCCAACTCCGCGTTGAGATTTATCTCCGCAAAACTCCCCGCCCAAATCTCGGTCTGTAGAAGACACCGATGAGCTTCGAAGGACCGCTGTCCGTCAGATGATATTTTTAGCCGTGGCTCCTTGTGCGGGAAAGCCATAATTTGTGCATGTTAGCGAACACGCTGGATAGCTTTGACGGGAGGTACCATCAGTTGTTCCAGTGGGTCCCCTCCTCCCAAACGTTTCTGAGCATTCGGGATCCTTGTGACCTGGCCATTTAGTACATTGTGTGCAATAAAGAGCTACTCATTGGTAAAACAACACATTCTACCTTCCCTATATAACACTAAGCATATATTTCAAATGCTACCTGGGCGGGGTTGGCTCAGTCGGTGGCGCGCTAGAAAAAGTTTAAAGAACACGCTGGATGGCCTTGACGGGAGGCTACCATCTGTCTCCCAACAGCTATTCCAGTGGATCCCTTCCCCCAACATTCTCTGATTTGGGTTGGGTTGTTTTACCTCTGAGCGGCACTTTTTTGCACACCATGGGCTAAATGACCAGGTCACATGGACCTCGAAGGCTCAGAGAAGGTTGGGGAAGGTGACCCACAGGAACAGCTGTTGAGAGACAGATGGTAGCCTCCCGTCAAGGTCATCCAGCGTGTTCTTTAACATGCACAGGGTATGGCTCTCCCGCACTCGGGTCCACGGCTTAACGTCCCATACGACGGACGGCGGCCTTTCCAAGCCCATCGGTGTGCCCTGCTGACACTGGGCAGGGCGGGGAATTTTGCGGAGATAAATCTCAACGTTGACCCAGCTGGAACTCGAACCTGCGAACTACAGATTACGAGCCTGGTGCGCTACCGACTGACCACCCCCGCCCCACCTTCTCTGAACCTTCGGGGACCTTGTGACCTGGCCATTTAGCCCATGGTGTGGAAAAAAGTTCCGCTTAGAGGTAAAACAACCCAACCCAAATGCTACCTTTTATCAAGTATATATTTCTAACTCCCCTTTTAACCAAAATATATTTTCAACCTTCTTTTTCTCTTTCAGTAATCGTCCCTTTTATTCACGATATTTTCCGTTTTCCAAAAACTTATTTTCTATTATGCTCTTTTACTAAGCATTGCTTTCTAATTCCCCCTTTTATCAGGTATATTTTTCTACTGCCCTTTCCCTTTCCCAATAATTAGGGGCGGGGGTGGCTCAGTCGGTAGCGCGTCAGGCTCGTAATCTGTAGTTCCCAGGTTCGATTCCAGCTGGGTCAGCGTTGAGATTTATCTCCGCAAAATTCCCCGCCCTACCCACGGTCAGTAGGGGACACCGATGGGCTTGGAAAGGCCGCCGTCCGTCGGATGGACGTTAAGCCGTGACCCCGTGTGTGGTCCGTGCGCCGTCCGTCGGATGGAGTGTTAAGCCGTGACCCCGTGTGCGGGAGAGCCGTACCCTGTGCACGTTAAAGAACACGCTGGATGGCCTTGATGGGAGGCTACCATCTGTCTCCCAACAGCTATTTCAGTGGGTCCTCTCCCCCAACCTTCTCTGAGCCTTCGGGGTCCATGTGACCTGGCCATTTAGCCACTGTGTGCAAAAAGTGCCGTTCAGAGGTAAAACAACCCAAATCCCAATAATTATTTACTACCACCACTTTCATGAAAATAAAACTGATTTCTCCCGTAAAAACCTATCTAAAAATTAGTAAATGGCGGTAGCCATTTTTTATTTTACATGTTTTACATATTTTTACACGTTTACATATTTACGTTTACGTTTTCATTTTATTTAATTTAAAATAATTTAACTTTTTTTTGACCAACATTTTCATTTTTACGAACAAAACCCCACTACAGATTTCTAAACACTGCCTTGGAGTTGGTGGCGCCACCGTCGGGAACCACTGATTTAAAAAACTACGTAGAATAGAATCACTAAAATCAATCACCTCTTTTTTTCAAGCACACAACTTTCTATAACTTTTTCATCCTTCCTAAAATTTCCCTAAAAATGAATCCGAAAAAATTACACGAGAATCGTTAATCAAACTAGCAATCAGTAGCACATCCCACCCCCCACCCCCCCAAAAAAAAGTGAGCATAAGAAGAAGAACAAAATTTAAATTTCCTGTCGTTTTCTGCTGCTCTGCGATTAAGTTTTGCATGGTAGCCAATAAAGTGAAGTGCTGAGCTTCGCCTCAACATCGCCCTCTGTTTCCTGTAAGGGTGGCTGCTCTGCATCATATGTAATTATGCTAAGTAGAGCATTATACAGGGGCAACGGAACGCTTGCAGCCGAAAGAGTCAAAAAGTTTCCAGGTCAAACATAAATTAACGTCATTGGAGTGCCGAGGGAATTTATACTACTCAATCATGGCAACGAAAGTATGATTATTATAAAGTACCAAAAAGGAACAGGATCAATGAAAATGGAAGGATAAACTGTTTCGGGAATAGATACATCATTTTAAGTTGTAGCCTTTGGGAAACGATATAAATCTTTCACAGATGACGGATCAGAATCGTAATCGATTAGTACGCAAAATAAAACGCAACGAATCGGTTAGGGAGGAAATAATTTTTGGTTTTATTACGATTTATTCTGTTTTGGTCATTTTCATCAAAACTGAGAGAAGTTAATGAATTTGCAGTTATATTTTGATATGGGAATTTGGTTTAGAATGTACGTACATTCGAATCGAATCAATGATTTGTGTAGACAGACTTCTGGAAAAGCGCAGTCGGTAGCGTATTAGGTCGTAATCTGCAGTTCCCAGGTTCGAGTCACATCTGGGTCAGCGTTGAGATTTATCTCCACGAAGCTTTCCGCCCCGCATTCAATCGATATGTGACGCCGATGGATATATAAGGGTGCCGTCCGTCGGATGAGACGTTAAGCCGTGGTCCCTGTGCGCGGGCGCCTTGCCCACGGGCAGTAGGGGACACCGATGGGCTTGGAAAGGCCGCCGTCCGTCGGGTGGGACGTTAAGCCGTGGCCCCGTGTGCGGGAGAGCCATACCCTGTGCACGTTAAAGAACACCCTGGATGGCCTTGACGGGAGACTACCATCTGTCTCCCAACAGCTGTTGCAGTGGGTCCCCTCCCCCAACCTTCTCTGAGCCTTCGGGGTCCATGTGACCTGGCCATTTAGCCCATGGTGCACAAAAAAGTGCCGCTCAGAGGTAAAACAACCCAACCCTGTGTGCGGGTGAGCCCATAACTTGTACATGTTAAAGAACACGTCGGATAGCCATGATAGGAGGCTACCATCTATCCCAACCTTCTCTGAGCCTTCTGGGTCCTTGTGACCTAGTCAATTAACCCATTGTGTGCAAAAAAGTGTCGCTCAGAGGTAAAACAACCCAATCAACGCAGTCTGTTACTTCGTATCGACTCCCAATTCGTCTGAAACATCCAGTGAGCGTTTACGATACGAAAGAAAAGAAGTAGTAGTATTTTAAGGTTCACAGAAAATTGGGATATCTCTGAGTGGACTGTTTTGCATACAATTGGATAAGTGTCTAGGTCACAAGAACCCCAAGGGCTCAGAGGAAGTTGGGAGAAAAAAGATCCACTGGACATTTATTAGGAGAGATAGAAAGCTCCCGTCAAGGACATCCAGCGTTTTCTTTGAAGTCCACACCAAAGCCTCCAATGTTATTCCAGACCTGGACAATGCAGTAATAAGGGAAAAAAAATTCTAATTATATATATTTATAGCTGTATATTTATACATTTTTATTTACTGCAGCCATTCACGCCCGTTATTTATAGGTGCTAATAAAATATTATTATTTTTCATTTTCTCCAATAATCCATCAGTTAAAATTTCTATTGTTAAAGAGCGCCAAAGACGAAAAATTACTTTCTCTTTGAAAACGAACATCCCATTTTCACCCGGAGATGATGCTGCACGTTGACACATTGTTCCAATAACTGTTCATCGTAACGCGGGAGTATTTTACCTCGAAACGCGACGTAACTGTAAAGTAAAGTTGTGTTGTTTTACCTCTGAGCGGCACTTTTTTGCACATAACTAGTGTCCGTCATATGAAACTGGCCAATTGCTAAATTGGCTAAATGGTCAGTTTACAAGGACCCCGAAGTCTCAGAGAAGGTTGGGGGAGAGGACACACTGTAACAGCTGTTGCGAGACAGATGGTAGCCTCCGCCAGGTCATCGTGTTCTTTAACATGCACAGGGTATGGCTCTCCCGAACACGGGCCACGGCTTAACGTTTCATCTGACGGACGGTGGGCTTTCTAAGCCTATCGGTGTCTCCTACTCGCCGTGGGTAGAGAGGGGAGTTTTGCGGAGATAAATATCAACGCTGGTTCAGCTGGGACTCGAACCTGGGAACTGCAGATTAGGACTCTGGCGCGCTACTGACTGAGCTATCTGCACCCCTGTCCTCATTGTAATGGAACAGAATTGAGACTGAATTGAAAAGTAAAACTTCAGTTCCGAATTTATGTAGTGCTGCCTTGAGCTAGAGTCTATCTTGCCCTGTGTAAGAAAGATTGTGATTAACGGCACACTAGGTTATTGATGTATCTGTCTAAGAATGATTTTTTGTCGATAGATCTCAAGTGTATGTTTTTAGAAAGATGTAACCTAAAATTGCTACAGATGTGATTTAGTTATAGGTTTGTCCTATAACATATGAACCCGTGTTGTCAAGAGGTCGTGGGTCCGTATTCTACCGGGCTCAGAACAATTTTCCCTTTAAAATGGGGGCGGGGGTGGCTCAGTCGGTAGCGCGCCAGGCTCGTAATCTGTAGTTCCCAGTTTCGAGTCCCAGCTGGGGCAGCGTTGAGATTTATCTCCACAAAACTCCCCGCCCTGTCGTCGTCCGTCGGATGGTGTTAGTCGTGGCCCCGTGTGCAGGAGAGATGCACCTTGTTTGTATTGGAAGTAGCCGCCTGAGTATACGATTTTCCGTTGCTCAGATCACTAACAGTTTTCGTGGTAGAAACTGTTGTGTTAGAAACGTGGTAGAAACAGTTCGGTTTTACCTGTCAGCGGCACTTTTCGGAACATAATGGGCTAAATGGCCAGGTCATAAGGATCCCAAGGGCTCAGAGATTGTTGGGGGAGGGGACTCACTGGACAGCTGTTAGACAGATGATACCCTGCCGTCAAGACCACAATGTGTTCTTTAACGTGCACAGAGTATAGATCTCCCTCACATGGACCCACGGCTTTAGCTCCCAACCCACGGATGGCGGCCTTTCCAACCGTTCAGTGTCCCCTAGTGACCGAGGGCAGGTCGGGGAGTTTTGCGGAGATAAATCTCAACGCTTGCCCAGTTGGGATTCGAACCTGATAACTACAGATTACAATCCTGGCGCGCTACCGACTGAGCCACCCCCGCTCCGTATTTGTTAAAAAATGCAGCTTTTGGAAATTTTTCGTATCTCTTATAGTTTTCAGTATACCCCTTTCCGTAATTTGCACATAAAGGGGGCCGTCATCTATTTTTCAAGAGCAAGCTGACGTTATGCGTTAAAAAACATAGTAGCTTCCCTTCAAGGTAAACCAATATTTGTCTCTCCCAATCTTCTGTGAATCTTCGGGGTCCTTGTAATCTGGCTATTTAGATCACTGTTAGCAAAAAAGTGCCTCTCAGAGGTAAAACAATCCAAACCTTCAACATTTTTAGGGATGGTGGTGGCTCAGTCGGTAGTGCGCCAGGCTCGTAATCTGTATTTTCCAGGTTCGAGTCCCAGCTGGGTCAGCGTTGAGATTGTT
This sequence comes from Ryuthela nishihirai, assembly GCA_038380435.1. NCBI lineage: Eukaryota > Metazoa > Arthropoda > Arachnida > Araneae > Heptathelidae > Ryuthela > Ryuthela nishihirai. Next base: position 28,961,471 of record JAWZYU010000026.1, read on the forward strand.
CTCCGCAAATTTCCCCGCCCTACCCACGATCAGTAGGGGACACCGATGGGCTTAGAAAGGCCGCCGTCCGTAGGATGGGACGTTAAACCGTGGTAACATGTGCAGGAGAGCCATACTTTGTGCACGTTAAAGAACACACTGGATGGCTTTGACGGGAGGCTACCATCTGTCTCCCAACAGCTATTCCAGTGGGTCCCCTCCTCCAACCTTCTGTGAGCCTTCGGGGTCCATGTGACCTGACCATTTAGACCGTTGTGAGCAAAAAAGTGCCTTTCAGAGGTAAAAGAATCCAAACCTTCAATATTTTTATGTTATCTTTTTTTACTCATTTCATAAAAAAACTATTTTCTCTAAAAAGAAAGCCCGTACACTTCCCCCAAAAGAAAACGTCACATCTCTATAGCCCCCCCCCCTACTACTGTGTTCCCCCAATGATCGCAATCCGTTGAACAGAATGAGGTCCATTACATAACATAACATCCAATAAATGAAGTCATAAAATTTTCTCGGCGTCTGTGAAAGAGCAGCGTCGATGGAAGAGACCCGGATGAATGCGGCCTGGTGTGGCTCTGTCAGTTCCAGTATCGTTAGAGTTATTGATTAAGCAATTGCTGATAGATGCTAGCACACGACTGTCAGAGACATAAAAGATGAAATGATGCAAAGTCCATCATTCGTAAGGAGCATCCGTTCTGCCTTCAAAACATTCACGTGGGCACTTTCAATGGCACGTGTGATGAAGCAAGTTATATAATGCATTGTGCCCGGCCGCGTCACTTGCTTTTACTAAAAATACTAAAAAATAATTTCAAAATACTTTGGATGAATCAGTCTTAATATTAAAGCCTTCCTGGAGAGTCTAGATGCATTTTCTATAGAAATATGCAAATTATGTGGAGTTAGAGTAAACGGCAAAGATTTGTATAAAAAAGACGCACACGGAAAAAGAGTTTAAGTTCGTTATATAGGAATTGGGTTGTTTTATCTCTAAGAGGCCCTTTGTACACACAGTGGGCTAAATGGCCATCACAAGAACCCCGAAGGTTCAGAGAATTTGGTGGAAGGAACCCACTGGGCACCTGGTAGGATACAGATGGTAGACTCCCGTCAGGGCCATTCAGCGTGTTCTTTAACGTGCACAGGGAATGGCTTTCCCACACAAGGGGAAATCCTCGCCCTGCCCACGGTCAGTAGGGGACACCGATGGGTAGGAAAGGCCGGCGTCCGTCGGATGGGACGTTAAGCCGTGCACCGTGTGTGGGAGAGCCATACCCTGTGCACGTTAAAAAGCACGCTGGATGACCTTGACAGGAGTCTACCATCTGTCTCCCAACAGCCGTTCCAGTGGGTCCCATCACCCAACCTTCTCTGAGCCTTCGGGATCTTTGTGACCTGGCCATTTAGCCCACTGTGAGCAAAAAAAGTGCCGCCCAGAGGTAAAACAACCAACTACTACTAACCAATCCCACACACGGGGCCACGGCTTAACGTCCCATCCGACGGACGATGTCCTTTCCAAGCTCATCGGTGAGGCCTATTGACAGAGGGAAGGGTGAGTTTTGCGGAGTGACAGCGGTGACTTTGGTCTTAGTAGGGTTTGTCCTTGTATGAGAATGCCTGTGAAAGCTAGGAGTAGTTTCTACGATACGTTTCTGTCCTATATGTTGCAAATAATAAAAAGAAATGCTAAAAATTACGAATTTTGTTACAGAATAGCGATTCTAAAGTATCCTTCCAAAAAAACAAATAAGTCTAATGGTATCGAATCGAGATTTTTCGGAAGCCACAAGATCATATCAGTTCAGATTGGGAAATTTCTCATTTTGAGACAAATACATATGATGCGGACATCACACCCTCATAAGAAGGAAACGTTCAGAGTTTCTTGACATTTTGGACACACATTTAATTTTGAGATTTAAATGTTTAACAAAACACAATACTATAAAATTCCTTAAAATATGAGTATTTTATAATAATGTATTTTGCTGTAAGAAAAAGGGGGAAAGAAAACCACTTTTAGCTGATTTCAGAAGCTGATTTAATTAACGGATTTAGTTTCGGAGGGACTAAGGGATGTCTTCCCTCACCGCATCCGAAATCCAATCATCATAAGAAATCTTAAACTTGTCTACCTGCTTTGAAATCCAAAAACGTTTTATGTATACAATTTTATTTTAGTCCCATAGTATATGTCCGACACTAAACATATATTTAAAAACAAATTTTCCATAAAATCTTATTCCATGTGCAATATCATTTTAAACTTTCCTGTCCAATGGAGTATTTAAATAAGTGGGAACCCTACACAAGTTTTATTCTCAGATCCCCCTCCCGGAACTAAATTCTAGGACCCTCTATTGCTATCCTCCCAGAACCAAATTCTACGACCTTTCTCCCCCTATCCTCCAGGGATTAAATTCTACGACCCTTCTCCCCCTATCCTCCAGGGATTAAATTCTACGACCCCTCTCTTCTTATCCTCCCGGACTAAATTCTAGAACCCCCTTCCCTTATTTTCCTGGAACTAAATTCTAGGATCCTTCCCCTATCTTCCCGGGACTAAATTCTAGAGACTATTCCCTTCTGCTATTTTCCTTAAAGTAAATTCTAGGACCACCCCCTTCCCTATTCTCCCAGAACTAAATTCTAGAACTTAATTCTAGGACCCTCTCCTCCCGGAGCGAAATTATCGGATCCCCACCCTCCTGAAAATAAATTCCCGCACCTTACCTACCCTCACGAGCTAAATTCTGAAACCCTCCCCGAAAATAAAATTGCACCCCACCTCCTAAAAACTAAATTATGGTGGGGGAAAAACTGTGCGAGAGTCTCTTGCGTCAAGACGTCCTGATATTCACGGGTTAGAGTCGTCGCTGCGCCTACTTTGAGATTTTTACACTAAACGTTTTTGCTGCTTTGATTTTGCGTTGAAAACTGCTCTGATAAGTAGCCAAACACCTAATCACTTGCCACTGGGAGGGTGACAATCTGACACTATGGGAAAAACATAATATTTCCTTATGAAGCATCCTTATTCATCGAAAGTGATTCTTTCGTTTATTATTCTACTCCCTCGGCTTATCCACCAATCCCAAATGCAAACATTTGGTGTCCAAACCTTACAACTTAAAGCCAGTACAACAGAATCCATTCTCTAACTAGAAGAATCTAACTAACAGAATCCATTCTCTAACTAGAAGAATCTAACTAACAGAATCCATTCCGTCGAAAGCCATGCTCTATTACTCGGAGGCTCTATCAAAACGGAGGTTTCGATGTCTATAGAAAACCGAAACTTTCATTTCGATAACGGCTGGTACCGAACTTAGTTTTGATAAGTGATAGGCCAAAACATCCGTTTTGATAACAACGCTATTTTGATATATCTCCGTTTTGATAAGTGGCCGGCTTCTAATCATCAGTTCCCAGGTTCGAGCGCTCCTGGGCGAGCGTTGAGATTTCTCCTCGCAAAACTCCCCGCCCTGCATTCGGTCAGTAGGAGACACCGATGGTCTTATAAAAGCCGCCGTCCGTCGGATGGGACATTAAGCGGTGACCCGTGTGAGGGAGAGCCATTGCCTCTGAGCGTTAAAGACACGCTGGATTGCCTTGACGGGAGGCTACCATCTGTCAACAGCTCTTCCAGTGGGTCCCCTCCCACAACCTTCTCTGAGCTCTAGGGGTCCTTGTGACCTGGCCATTTAACCCATTATGTGTTAAAAAGTGCCGCTTAGAGATAAAACATCCCAAATCCGTTTTAGTAATGGTTTTGTTTCAAGATGCCTGAAAGTTTTGTAACGTTCATAATGGCTAAACCTCTCAAACCGCTTTAGGTGTGGCCGTATCATATCAGATGCAGATGTGGTCGTATCACAGATCGAGATCTTCCGCATAGAAATCAGATTCAGATGCTACGCCTCTCAAACAGCTTTCTGAGCGGCCTTACCTTTGAGATTCAGGCAGCATTTCTCATACAGATTTCTCTTTCCGATCATCACGTGTTGATCATCTTACCGTCGCCACCATCTTCCTGTGTCCACACATCCCTTGGCTTGAATTCCCATCCAAGCGAAAGCAGCTGTCCTCCAGAGCAAATATTTGCCTTAAGCACAGAGCAGAATTGATCGAGGACTTGTCTCCCATCAGGAACTTAAGCTTGCCACAAAGAGCAACTAACCTGCCAGGTGTGTGCAGAAAAGATTCCCAGCGCATTGAAGGTGTGCCGAGTAGAGATTCTTTTTCCTTTCTTCGGATCTTCAGAAGCGTTCACTGCAGTTTTTAAATAATGATATGAGTACGGGGATTAGCGGGAGATGAAATGATGAGACATAGCTCTTAGTATGTTGTTACAACTCTGAAGAGAAGAAAGACTTTAACGACTGGTCGTAGATAATTTACAATCTAGCATTCAGATTTATCTCCGTTACCGAGCACCAGACTCATAATCTGCAATTCCCGTGTTCGAATTGCAATTGGGCGAACGTTCAGATTTATCTCTGCTACCGTACACCAGGCTCTTAATCTACAATTCACATTACTACATCACAAAACATGGGAATTGCAGACACATAATCTGCAATTCCCATGTTCGAGTCGTAATTGGACCAGCGTTCAGATTTTTCTCTGCTACCGTATACCAGGCTCTTAATCACCAATTCTCAGTTTCGTTCCAATTGGGCCAAAGTTGAGATTTATGTCAGCTACCGTTACACCAGGCTCTTAATCTGCAATTCCCATGTTCGATTCCCAACTGGGCCAACGTTCAGATTTATCTCCGCAACCGTGTACCAGGCTCGAAATCTGCAATTTCCCAGTTAGAGTCTCAATTTGGTCAACGTTCAGATTTATCTCCGCTACCGTGCATCAGGCTCTTAATCTGCAATTCTCAGGTTCTAATCCTAACTGGGCCAACGTTCAGATATATCGCTGCTACCGTGCACCAGGCTCGTAAAGCTCCCAGGTTCGAGTCGCAACTGGGCCAGAGTTGAGATTTATCTCTGCTACCGTGCACCAGGCTCGTAACCTTCAATTCCCCCGGTTGGTATCTAAGATGCCAGCGTTCAGTCGGTAGTGCACCTGGCTTGCAATCTGCATTTCCCAGGTGGGGCGGGGGTGGCTCAGTCGGTAGCGCGCCAGGCTCGTAATCTGAAGTTCCCAGGTTCGAGTCCCAGCTGGGTCAGCGTTGAGATTTATCTCCGAAAAAATTCCCCGCCCTGCCCACGGTCAGTAGGGGACACCGATGGGCTTGGAAAGGCCGCCGTCCGTCGGATGGGACGTTAAGCCGTGGCCCCGTGTGCGGGAGAGCCATACCCTGTGCACGTTAACGAACACGCTGGATGGCCTTGACGGGAGGCTACCATCTGTCTCCCAACAGCTGTTCCAGTGGGTCCCCTCTCCCAACCTTCTCTGAGCTTTCGGGGTCCACGTGACCTGGCCATTTAGCCCATGGTGTGCAAAAAAGTGCCGCTCAGAGGTAAAACAACCCAACCGATTTCCCAGGTTTAAATCCCAACTTGGCCAGCATTGAATTTATCTCCATTAACCCCCTTTATCCTCTGGTTGATAAAGGGGACACCGACGGGATTAAAAAAAGCTGTCGTCCATCGGATGGAACGTAAAACCGCGGGTCCGTGTGCAAGAAAGCCAAACCCTCTATTTTAAGGAAGAGACTGTTGGCCTTGACAATAGGCTACCATCTGTCTCCCAACAGCTGTCTTCTGAACTCTTGAGGTCCTTGTTACATGGCCAATTTGACCACTGCGTGCAGAAAAGGTATTGCTCAGAGGTAAAGCAATATAACAACTGAACTCACCAGGTGTTCTTCCTTGAAAAACAAAGGAATTTTAATGACGATTATTTTCTGTGATTAATGTTTCGTGATAAATATCATTACGTAAGACTTTCGTGGGTCCAGTTGGATTTATACCAAATCTGCAAAAATCATGCCTTTGAACTCTCTTATTCACAAAAAGGCTTACCAGGTGTATTCAGAAAAGATTTCTTCGGGGCGGGGGTGGCTCAGTCGGTAGTGCGCCAGTCTCGTAATCTGCAGTTCCCAGGTTCGAGTCCCAGCTGGGTCAGCGTTCAGATTTATCTCCGCAAAGTTCCCCGCCCTGCTCACGGTCAGTAGGGGACACCGATGGGCTTGGAAAGGCCGCCTTCCGTCGGATGGGACGTTAAGCCGTGTTTCGTATGCATGTGAGCCATACTCTTTGTACTTTAAAGAATGCACTTAATGGCCTTGACGGAAGGTTACCATCTGTTTCAAAATTCCCCGCCCTGCCCACGGTCAGTAGGGGACACCGATGGGCTTGGAAAGGGCCGCCGTCCGTCGGATGGGACGTTAAGCCGTGTTTCGTATGCATGTGAGCCATACTCTTTGTACTTTAAAGAATGCACTTAATGGCCTTGACGGAAGGTTACCATTTGTTTCAAAATTCCCCGCCCTGCCCAAGGTCAGTATTGGGACACCGATGGGCTTGGAAAGGTCACCGTCCGTCGGATGGGACGTTAAGCCGTGGCTCCATGTGCGTGCGAGAGCCATACACTGTACACTTCAAAGAACTCGCTGGATGGCCTTAACGGGAGGCTAGCATCTGTTCCCCAACAGGCTGTCCAGTGGGTCCCCTCCCACAACCTTTTCTGAGCGTTGGGGGTTCTTGTGACCTGGCTAATTAGGCCATTCCGTGCAAAAAGGTGTCGCTCAGAGGTAAAACAATTCAACCCAAATGCCTGTGGTGCACACATTGTAACTTTGTTGGAAAACCTAGCCAGTCTTCAGTCAAATAACACACCATAAAGCCATCCATTAATCGACATTGACTTAAAGTTAACGAGTCATTAACCAACGTTAGCCAAACCTTAAACAACCATTAATCATCAATGGTATAGTCCAACCATTGCCCAGCTGGAAGCCTTAACCTTGGTCCAACGTACATTCTATTTTCATGTTCGAATTTTCGCAAGAAAAAAGAATTTTAACAAAATTTATTCGTAACTTTGTTGTAGTAAATCTGTTGTTACCTAATGTGTAGTTTAATACGTTTGGGTGAGGAAAAAAAATTAATAGTTTGCTTAATCATTTTTGCAACGTTGAGATAGCCAAGAGAACCGTAATTTTCTCCAATCACTTTTTAAATGACAAAAACGAAAAAAAAAAATAAAAAATAAAGAAAAAGACAGAAATATCCTGATTTTGATTTTTCCAGTTTTAATTATTAATAGAATTCATTTACATAAATAAGTAAATAAAAATACCCCCCTCAAGCAGCTGCTTGCCAGATAGGTCTGACAGGAGCCTGCCAGTTTATATGCCATAGTAGGTCTGTGAGGATGGCAGGATCTCAGCAGAAAAACAACACATACATCCATGCCTTACCTGGGGCTCGAACCCTGGTCCCTTAGATCAGTAGCCTGCCGTATAGTATCTCAAAATAGACCAAATAAAAAGAAAAACATGTTTTGAATCTAAAGCACGTGAGTACGTTCATTACAGGGAGGAGGGGGGGGGGAGCGAAAATCCGTTTGTGTTTTACGAAATCTCAAACTTATCTACCTGCTTTCAAATTCAATGCAGTTGTCTTTGTATAATTATATTTTAGCCTCTTAGTTTTGTCCGACAGTAAAAAATAGATTAAAAAAAACTATAAAATCTTATTCCATATAGAATATCATTTTTATCTATCCTGCCCGGTGGAATAGTAGCGCGCCAGGCTCGTTATCTGTAGTTCCCAGGTTCGAGTCCCAGCTGGGTCAGCGTTGAGATTTATCTCCGCAAAATTCCCCACCCTCCCCACGGTCAGTAGGGCACACCGATGTTCTTGGAAAGTCCGTCGAATGGGACGTTAAGCCGTGGCTCCGTGTGCGGGAGAGCCAAACCCTGTGCACGTTAAAGAACACCCTGGATGGCCTTGACGGGACGCTACCATCTGTCTGCCAACAGCTGTTCCAGTGGATTCCCTTCCCCAACCTTCTCTGAGCCTTCGGGGTCCACGTAACCTGGCCATTTAGGGGCGGGAATGGCTCAGTCGGTAGCGCGCCAGGCTCGTAATCTGTAGTTCCCAGGTTCGAGTCCCAGCTGGGTCAGCGTTGAGATTTGTCTCCGCAAAATTCCCCGTCCTGCCCATGGTCAGTAGGGGACACCGATGGGCTTGGAAAGGCCGCCGTCCGTCGGATGGGACGTTAAGCCGTGGCCCCGTGTGCGGGAGAGCCATACCCTGTGCACGTTAAGGAACACTCTGGATGGCCTTGACGGGAGGCTACCAACTGTCTCCCAACAGCTGTTCCAGTGGGTCCCCTCCCCCAACCTTCTCTGAGCCTTCGGGGTCCATGTGACCTGGCCATTTAGCCCATGGTGTGCACAACAGTGCCTCTCAGAAGTAAACAACCCAACCCGGTGGAATATTTCAGTAAATAAGAATCCCTACTCAAGTTTTGACCTATAGTCAATGACTCGAAGAACCAAGTTTCCAGGCGTATTCCGAACAGGTGCGCGGATAATCCTGGCTATTTAGTGACGTCATTGGTGGCGGAAGATTCAATCTTGTATTTTTTCCTGTGGATAATTTTACTCTTATACGAGTAACTATTTAAAAAAAAATCGAAACTTCCGAAACCGAGTAGTGTATTTTCACAATCTTTATCGTTCTTTATGATCTCTCAATGTTGTGTTGTTTTCAATGCGAAATTTGTCACCGGTATCGAACTGCGAGTGGCAATTGGGGAGACTGAGAGCGTGCGCAGTTTACTCTCCTGACGTTTTCTTTGATCATTGGCTGATTGATGGCTCGCTGATCAATGGTCTGTGAGAACTATCAAAAGCGTCATTTGCGCAGTCACATTGTTTCCCTTTAAGTCACATTGTTTCCGTAGTAGTCACAGAATAAATGGTGGAAAGGGATCAGTCGGTAGGGAACTAGGAATTATTATTACTTACCTGATGCCATTAATTATGAACCGTGACAGAGAAGCGTTGTTAAAATATCTATTTGTCAGTTGGGTTGTTTTACCTCTGATTGGGTGGGCGGGGATGGCTCAGTCGGTAGCGCGCCAGGCTCGTAATCTGTAGTTCCCAGGTTCGAGTAGACGTTAAGCCGTGGCCCAATGTGCGGGAGAGCCATACCCTGTGCACGTTAAATAACACGCTGGGTGGCCTTGACGGGAGGCTACCATCTGTCTCCCAACAGCTGTTCCAGTGGGTCCCCTCCCCCAACCTTCTCTGAGCCTTCGGGGTCCATGTGACCCGGCCATTTAGCCCTTTGTGTGCAAAAAAGTGCCGCTCAGAGGTAAAACAACCCAACCCAAATCCTTTTTTCAAATTTATTAGCGATAATAGTTATTTTGAATAAATATCAAGCGTTAATATTAAGTCTATGGGGATTTTGAGAAATTCAAACTCGACCACCCCAATTTTAGTTGTCTCCACGAGTTCGTCCATAGCCTATATTTTTCCCCTGGGTGAAAGGAACGTTCTTGCAAAGTTTGGTGTCTCTAGCTCTTCTGGGGGCTGATGGCATAAGCGGACAGACAAACAAACAAACTTTCCTCTTTATATATTAGATTTATATAATAACATTATTTTCGTTATGAGCAACAAAATATTATTATAGTGAAATAAATAAAAGTCAAACAAATTACATTATAATCAAGCAACATTATAGTAAAACAAATAACTTTATAATAAAACTTAACATCCTTATAGTCACTGGGCCGGGGGTGGCTCAGTCGGTAGAGCGTCAGGCTCGTAATCTGTAGTTCCCAGGTTCGAGTCCCAGCTGGGTCAGCGTTGAGATTTATCTCCGCAAAATTCCCCGCCCTGCCCACGGTCAGTAGGGGACACCGATGGTCTTGGAAAGGCCACCGTCCGTCGGAAGGGACGTTAAGCCGTTCCCCGTGTACGGGAGAGCCATACCCTGTGCACGTTAAAGAACACGCTGGATGGCCTTGACGGGAGGCTACCATCTGTCTCCCAACAGCTGTTCCAGTGGGTCCCCTCCCCCAACCTTCTTTGAGCCTTCGTGGTCCATGTGACCTGGCCATTTAGCCCATGGTGTGCAAAAAAGTGCCGCTCAGAGGTAAAACAATCCAATCCTCTGGCGTTATTTCGCACACAATGGGCTAAATGACTAGGTCACAAGGACCTGAGGGCTCAGGGAAGGTTGGGAGAAGGCGACCCACTGGACAGCTGGTAGGAGACAGATGGTAGCTTCTTGCCAAGGCCATTCTGCATGTTATTTCAAGTGCACACAAAGCTCTACTGCGCAGGATAGTCAGTAGCGCGCCAGGCTCGTATTCTGCAGTTCCCAGTTTCGAATCGCAGCTAGATCAGCGTTGAGATTTATCTCCGCAAAACTCTCCGCCCTGCACATGGTCAGTAGGGGACACCAATGGGCTTGGAAAGACCACCATCCGTCGGGTGGGACGATAAGCCGTGGCCCCGTGTATGGGAGAGCCATATACTGTACACGTTAAAGAACAAGCTGTATGGCTTTGACGGGAGGCTACCATCTGTCTCCTAGCAGCTGTTCCGATGTATTCCCCCCCCCCCAACCTTCTCTGAGACCTCGGGTTCCTTGTGACCTGACCATTTCACCCATTATGTGCAAAAAAGTGCCGCTCAGAGGTAAAACATCCCAACACGTGCTGTAAAATTGAATTTAGCCTTTTTTTTGTTTTCAACCTTTATCATCGTATTTTTTTTTGTAAAAATGAGTTACACCTATGAAATATAAATAAATAAAAAACAACAACAAATCATTAATTAAAGTGTAGTCATAAAAAAAGGAATAGATTTAAAATTATGTCTATCAAGCTAGTGTTCTAGAAATCATCACCCCTATTTATATTATTTCTTAACAGAATTTCTTGTTCAACTAACGCGATTTTACTTTACATATTTTTTTTGATGACTGAATCCATTATGTTAGTCGAGGACTGAGTATATAAATATATTTTAAAAGAAATATATAAAATGTCTTTGCACCCTTGAGATATTTCTTTTTCTCCTTCACAAAACGAAAATATCTAGAAATGCTCTGCTGTCGATTTCTGACCCCCCGCCCCCTCCCTCCACTTAGACTCCTCTCAAGGCGCATTTCCTGTTTGCCATTTCTGCGCTTGGTTCTACCGAACACATCGATTTCATTATCATCATCATCACTCATTAAGGTAACGTATTCGGTTGAACTTGAGGGATTCGTGCTTCCATTTCACTTGCCCAGAGGATTTCTGCAATTAGTAGTTGCTACTGACGTCATCAATCTGCATATAACATGAAGGGAGATTTTCTATTTCTCAGAGGGGCGGGGGTAGCTCAGTCGGTAGCGCGCCAGGCTCGTAATCTGTAGTTTCCAGGTTCGAGTTTCAGCTGGTTCAGCGTTGAGATTTATCTCCGCAAAATTCCCAACCCTGCCCACGGTCAGTAGGGGACACCGATGGGCTTGGAAAGGCCGCCGTCCGTCGGTTGGGACGTTAAGCCGTGGCCCCGTGTGGAAGAGCCATACCCTTTGCACACTAAAGAACACGCTGGATGGTCTTGACGGGAGGCTACCATCTGTCTCCCAACAGCTGTTCCAGTTGGTCCCCTCCCCCAACCTTCTCTGAGCCTTCGGGGTCCTTGTGACCTGGCCATTTAGCCCATGGTGTGCAAAAAAGTGCCGCATAGAGGTAAAACAACCCAATCCATTTCGAGAAACGTGCGAATTCGAAGACCATTGTGACATAACTAATGGTGTGAATATAAAAAATGGCTGCAATAAGCGGCACGCAACAACCATAATAAGCGTTGTTTAGTTCTGAGTTGCATTTTAGTTGATATTCCTAAGAACTGTTTTAGATATTTTATATTTCATTCTGTTTTTATAATTTGGCAGTGGAACTACTTTAATCGAGCAACAGAGGCGGGTTGGGTTGTTTTACCTCTGAGCGGCAATTTTTTGCACACCATGGGCTAAATGGCCAGGTCACATGGACCCCGAAGGCTCAGAGAGGGTTATGGGAGGGGACCCACTGGAACGGCTGTTGGGAGACAGATGGTAACCTCCCGTCAAGGTCATCCAGCGTGTTCTTTAACGTGCACAGGGTATGGATCTCCCGCACACGGGGCCACGGATTAACGTCCCATCCGACGGACGGCGGCCTTTCCAAGCCCATCGGTGTCCTCTACTGACCGTGGACAGGGCAGGGAATTTTGCGGAGATAAATCTCAACGCTGACCCAGCTGGGACTCGAACCTGGGAACTACAGATTACGAGCCTGGCGCGCTACCGACTGAGCCACCCCCGCCCCCAACAGAGGCGGAGGGCGCACTCAGTCAGTAGAGTGTGGCAGCTCGTAATCTGCAGCCCCCAGGTTCGAGTCCCAACTGGGCCAGCGTTGAGAATTTCTTTTAAATCACGTTCTGTCCTGAATGGGAAAGGGAACACGATTGTGCATGGAAAAGCTAACGTCCATCGGAGGAGCCATTAAGCCGTGGTACCAAATGTAGAACATTAAAGAACCTGCTGGATGGCCTTAACGGAAGGATTTCATCTGCCTGTACTGTCGCTCAAAAGAAATTCAGAAAAAAGTATCCGAACACTACGGTTGATTACAAAATTCAGAAAAAATATCTGGCAACGATTTTTTAGAAATTAGTGATCTGGCAACCTTCGTGTCACGTGATTACAGAATTCAGGAAAAATATCTGGAGCGTGTAAGCAACTGTACACGCTCCAGTTACCGTTTACAGCTAACTGGAGCGTGTGCAGTTACTGCACACCCTCCAGTTTGCTGTGAACGGTAACTGCACACGCTCAATATTTCCGTGAGTGAGCCCACACGATCCAGGTCTTTGTGAGCTCACACGATCCAATGTGCTGTGAACATTAACCGCAACCGCTCCAGTTTGCTGTGAACGGTAACTGCACACGCTCCGTATTCATCGCATTATATATATTAAAAAATATCCGAATACTACGGTTGATTACAGAATTCAGAAAAAATATCAGGCAAAGATTTTTTTTAGAAATTGGTGATCTGGCAACCTTCGCGTCACGTGACACGAAGGTTGCCAGATCACCATCCAGCGTGTTCTTTAACGTGCACAGGGTATGCCCTGTGCACGTTAAAGAACACGCTGGATGGCCTTGACGGGAGGCTACCATCTGTCTCCCAACAGTTGTTCCAGTGGGTCCCATTCCCCAACCTTCTCTGAGCCTTCGGGGTCCTTGTGACCTGGCCATTTAGCCCATGGTGTGCAAAAAAGTGCCCCTCAGAGGTAAAACAACCCAACTCATAATATTAAAACGAAAAAGAAAATTTTTTTTACATGTATTTTCAACGATAATCTCCATATTTTTTTTTGTTTGTCTTCGGAAATCTTAATAGTGTTATGAGGTATGGTTTGGGTATTTTATGGTATGAGGTATGCACTGACTGCTGTTTTCTCAAATACGCTCATTGATGAACGGTTCGACGTAGATATTTCTATCTGGAACACATTTTTAACCCCCATCCAGTCGTAAACATTTTTCGTGACATCCATGTCTGAGTATCAAAGGGGACACTAATGAGCTTGGAAAGATCGACATCCACCAGATTCGATTTGAAATTCGTTTCTTGGGGCGGGGATGGCTCAGTCAGTAGCGCGCCGGGCTCGTAATCTGTAGTTCTTTGGTTCGAGTCCCATCTGGGTCAGTGTTGAAATTTATCGTTGCGAAATTTTCACCATGCTCTCAGTTAGTAGGAGACACCGATGGGCTTGGAAAGATCCCCGTCCGTCGGATAGAACGTTAAGCCATGGCACTGTGTACTGTGAGCTATTATACACTGTGCACGTTAAAAAGCACGCTGGATGGCCTTCACGGGAGGTTACCATCTGTCTCCCAACAGCAGCTCAGTTGGTCTACATCCCTCCAACCTTCTTTGAGCCCTCGGGGTCCGTGTGACCTGGCCATTTCACCCATTAGGTGCAAAAAATGCCGCTTAGAATTAAAACAACCTATTCTTTTAGGAACACTTCGTTCTCCTTATAACATATCCTCGATTTTCATATAAACTATTTATGGTGTAATAGAGAATGATCCATAACACTATATGGGAGTTCAACCAAAGTTACCATGGGAACTGTTGGGAAATTCTATAGAATAAGACGCATAACATCGCCAGTCGAAAAACAATTTCCTTAGATTATTCATAGGACGCCTTTTATATATCCAACAGATATCGAAAAATAAAGGGAAGCTTTGAGGAAACAACTCCGTTGACTTGCAGGAAAACTCGGTACGTTTTTTCTCTTCATCCCTAAAGGGAATGCATCTCCTGGAATGAGGCTTGTTCTGGAGGATGGGAGAGTAGGATTGGGGTGGGGTAGCCTTCGAGCACTCGTAAAGACGGTGCTGCAGATGTTTTCCAGATCAATGTAGCATGGTTGAACAACAGCTGCATTAGGAGACGAATTGGCACAATCGAATCTGTTTACTCCTTCCCTCGTCATCCGAGAAAGGAGACAAATTCGATAACCTGAGATGGTGAAGGTTTCTGCTCCGAAGAAAACGAAGGAGATCTTTGTAGTTTTATTCTTTTCTAGAAGTGCACCAGCTTCAGAAGAAGCTTTATCGATTTAAGGATGCTAAGGTTGGGTTGGGTTGGGTTGTTTTTACCTATGGCGGGACTTTCTTTTTGCAACGAATGGGTTTAATGATCAGGCCACAAGGACCCCGAATGCTTCGAGAAGGTTGGGGGAGGGGATTCACTGGAACAGCTGTTTGAAGACAGATGGTAGCCTCCCGTCAAGGGGACGGGGGTGGCGGTTCAGTCGTTAGCGCGCCAGGCTCGTAATCTGCAGTTCCCAGGTTCGAGTCCCAGCTGGGTCAGCGTTGAGGTTTATCTCCGCAAAATTCCTCGCCCTGCCCACGGTCAGTAGGGGACACCGATGATTTTGGAAAGGTCGCCGTCCGTCCGATGGGACGTTAAGCCGTGGCCCCGTGTGCGAGAGAGAGACATACCCTGTGCACGTTAAAGAACACGCTGGATGGCCTTGACGGGAGGGTACCATCTGTCTCCCAACAGCTGTTCCAGTGGATCCCCTCCCCCAACCTTCTCTGAGCCTTCGGGGTCCATGTGACCTGGCCATTTAGCCCATGATGTGCAAAAATGTGCCGCTCAGAGGTAAAACAACTCAACCCAACGCTTTTGCAAAACAATCAGATAAAGTAATAAACTAATTTATAACAGTCTTGCATCTGTTATGCTTTTGTTGAACAGATGCATCATAGTTGATGGCACTAGAGATAAGTTGATTTCGGTGATTTTTGCGCTTTTTAAAATTGCCAGGTCACAAGGACCCCGAAGGCTCAGAGAAGGTTGGGAGAGGGGACCCACTGGAACAACTGTTGGGAGACAGATGGTAGCCTCCCGCCAAGGCATCGTGTTTTTAACTTACCAGGGTATGCTCTCCCGCAAACGGCCCACCGTTTATCGTCCCATCCGACGGACGGTGACCTTTCTAAGCCCATCGGTGTTCCTTACTGATCATGGGCAGGGCGGGGAATTTTGCGGATATAAATCTCAACGCTGACCCAGCTGGGACTCGAATCTGGGAGCTGCAGATTATGAGCCTGGCGTGCTACCGACTGAGCCACTCCCACCCCGCTTGTTGAAAGAACTTGTTTACTTGGGTTTTGATGTATTCATGTACTGGTCGCTCATTTAGATCTCGGTGAATGATCATGTTTCTCACAAACCATGATGCAGCCACAGCTGATTTTAAAATTTGATTTTGGATAAGGTTGGGTTGTTTTACTTCTGAGCGGCACTTTTTTTGCACACCATGGGCTAAACGACCAGGTCACATGGACCCCGATGGCTCAGAGAAGGTTGTGGGAGGGGACCCACTGGAACAGCTGTTGGGAGACAGATGGTAGCCTCCCGTCAAGGCCATCCAGCGTGTTCTTTAACGTGCACAGGGTATGACTCTCCCGCACACAGGGCCACGGCTTAACGTTCCATCCGACGGATGGCGGCCTTTCCAAGCCCATCGGTGTCCCTTACTAACCGTGGGCAGGGTGGGGAATTTTGCGGAGATAAATCTCAACGCTGACCCAGCTGGGACTCGAACCTGGGAACTACAGATTACGAGCCTGGCGCACTACCGACCGAGCCACCCCCGCCCCTTTGGATAAGGAAAATGGGAAGTTTTTTGATATTGGTTTGGGAGCAATGACTCCAAACTTTATTAGTATATAGAATTATAGTTTTAGAATCATACGATAGATAGCCAATTTGTTATTGCCTAATAAATTTTCTACAGTTAAATGAATATAATTTAAACTGTATTACACTGTATTCCCATTGACATAGGGGCGGGGCGTGGCTTAGTCGGTAGCGCGCTAGACTCCTAATCTGCAATTCCCAGGTTCGAGTCAAGGCTGGGTCAGCGATCAGATTTATCTCCGCAAAAACTTCTCACCCTGCCGCTGGTCAATAGGGAACACCAATTGGCTCGCAAAGACCGCCGTCCGTCGGATGGGACATTAAGCCGTAGCCCCTAGAGGTCCTGTATAGTTAGAGGCTGGCCATCTCGGTGTTGGGTTACGTCTGAGCGGCACTTTTTTGCACACCATGGGCTAAATGGCCAGGTCACATGGACCTCGAAGGCTCAGAGAAGGTTTGGGGAGGGGACCCACTGGAACAGCTGTTAGGAGACAGATGGTAGCCTCCCGTCAAGGCCATCCAGCGTGTTCTTTAACATGCACAGGGTATGGCTCTTCCGCACACGGGGCCACGTCTTAACGTCCCATTCGACGGACGGCGGCCTTTCCAACCCCATCGGTGTGCCCTACTGACCGTGATCAGGGCGGGGAATTTTTGCGGAGATATATCTCAACGCTGACCCAGCTGGGACTCGAACCTGGGAACTACAGATTACGAGGCTGGCGCGCTACCGACTGAGCCACCCCCGCCCTGCCATCTCGGTGATTGACTGCCATTGGTTGGTTGAGTCACGTGGTTCATGGTTGCCATGTTTTGTCGTACCGTGAGACGAAAGCCTATGAGTAAGTGTGTGTACCTAGTTAAAGCTTCTCAGTTGTTATAGATTTATACATTTCTATCACTTTTTTTGTCTATGAAAGCTGTCATATTTTATAAATGCCTCACTGTGCTGCATTTGGGTATAAAAATTTCACTGAAAGAAATAAATTAATGAATATTTTTTTGAAGAAAATCAATCAGAAGATGGCAATCGGCTGTAAAAGTGAAACGAGCGAACTGAAAAACCATCAAATAATTTCTTTAGCTCGTTTTTCAAACGAACCATAAAAGTTTTGTTCGTCTGTCAGTCCGTTTCATTTTCCACCTGTCAGTCCGTCTATAGATAATCATCTTTTTTACTCTTAGAGATAAAAATTTCTTTTTCGGTTGGATAGGTGCCGAAGAAATATTGCGATTCGCAATTTTGAAATCTTCCAATTGCCTTAATAGCGCCATCTAGCGGTGGAAAAGAGGAAATGATAAAATTTCAAACGAATGTTGCAAGGAAGCTATTTAAATTGAAAATATGAAATTATAGTAGCAGAGTGTTATGGTCAGAAGGTTTACAATGGCAACAAGACTTTGCCCTCTTTACCCCCAAGAGAGTGGAAAATGAAACTTTTTCATTTTAAGAAATAAACGAAAAAAAACTTTTTTTTTACGATTACTAAAAAATTATTAATATTTACATTTCTAGAATCAAATAAATTTGAATTTCCACTGTTAGAAAGTTTACAATACTTGTTTAAAGAATACTTTAAACAAGTATTGTAAACGGTTTATTTATGTTAGAAATTTAAAATATTGATGAAAGAATGCAATGGTTAAGTGGGTTGTGCTATTTTAACTCTGAGCGGCACTTTTTTGCACACCATGGGCAAAATGGCCAGGTCACATGGACCCCGAAGGCTCGGAGAATGTTGGGGGAGGGGACCCACTGGAACAGCTGTTAGGAGACAGATGGTAGTCTCTCGTCAAGGCCATCGAGCGTGTTCTTTAACGTGCACAGGGTAGGCTCTCCCGCACACGGGGCCACGGTTTAACGTCCCATCCAACGGACGGCGGCCTTTCCAAGCCCATCGGTGTCCCCTACTAACCGTGGGCAGGGAGATTTGTGGAGATAAATCTCAACACTGACCCAGCTGGGTTGGGTTGTTTTGGGTTGTTTTACCTCTGAGCGGCACTTTTTTGCACACCATGGGCTAAATGGCCAGGTCACAAGAACCCCGAAGGCTCGGAGAAGGTTGGGGGAGGGGACCCACTGGAACAGCTGTTGGGAGACAGATGGTAGCCTCCCGTCAAGGCCATCCAGCGTGTTCTTTAACGTGCACAGGGTATGTCTCTCTCGCACACGGGGCCACGGCTTAACGTCCCATCCGACGGACGGCGGCCTTTCCAAGCCCATCGGTGTCCCCTACTGACCGTGGGCAAGGAGGGGAATTTTGCGGAGATAAATCTCAACGCTGACCCAGCTGGCACTCGAACTTGGGAACTACAGATTACGAGCCTGGTGCGCTACCAACTGAGCTACCCCCGCCCCGCCGCTCAGAGGTAAAACAACCCAACCGAAAGGATATAGAATTCTCCTGTTATGTCCATGAGAATCTAACTTGAAAGCTCCATAAATTCTAAAATATGCATTTAATTTAAAAAATGTTACTGAAGATAAATTAAAGGTCATAATCAAATCTATTCAAATATCCATTTTCAATATCAGAAACGTTTGATTAAACAATGATAGAACCTTGAAATATTATGCGGAGAGGGATTTAACCTATTCTATATCAGGCAACAAACGTTTTTTTTTTCATTTGGTGCATTGGCTACAAACTTTAAATTAGTTTTATATAGCTTATATAAAAGATAAGGTGTCATTTGACATATTCCAAGAATTCGTATTTTGAACTTTTCCCTTGGGAGAATTTCCTTCCCAGAGTTCCGCTGAATCAGGACCTGATCTAGAAAAGAATCGAGGTAAAGTGGGGGGAGAAAATAAAATAACACTCAGTCGATCTGATATTCCAATGCAATATAACATTTTTCTTTCCGTTTTATAGGTTATATATTTTTTATATTTATATTTATATATTTATATAGTTTATATTATTCCCATCCGACGGACTTTCCAAGAACATCGGTGTGCCCTACTGACCGTGGGGAGGGTGGGGAATTTTGCGGAGATAATCTCAACGCTGACCCTGCTGGGACTCGAACCTGGGAACTACAGATTACGAGCCTGGTTCGCTACCAATTGAGCCACCCCCGCCCCTTTGGTTAAGTGATTTACACTAATAGTAACGATTTGTCCCCTTTTACTAACATGCAACTTTCCTGCTTTAAGAAATAAATGAAAAACGTTTTTTGTTGTACAGGTATTAATAAAATATTAATAGTCTATTTCCCCAATTATGCAGTAGTTCGAATTTTCACTATCAGAATGTACTGAATGTGTAAAATAACTAGAAGCATACATATCGCCTTTGGCGCATATGGGAATTTTGTTTTCAAAGAGAATGACGTTCTTCCTTTGCTTACTTTTTTTGCTCTTTAAAAGTTTCAATTATGGATGTTCATGTTGTTTTTCTGCTGAAGCCCCGCCATCCTCGCGGACCTTTTACTATGGCATATAAATTGACAGGCTCCTGTCAGACCTGGGGCGGGGGTGGCTCAGTCGGTAACGCGCCAGGCTCGTAATGTGTAGTTCCCAGGTTCGAGTCCCAGCTGGGTCAGCGTTGAGATTTATCTCCGCAAAATTCCCCGCCCTGCCCACGGTCAGTAGGAGACACCGATGGGCTTGGAAAGGCCGCCGTCCGTCGGATGGGACGTTAAGCCGTGGCCCCGTGTGCGGGAGAGCCTACCCTGTGCACGTTAAAGAACACGCTCGATGGCCTTAACGGGAGACTACCATCTGTATCCCAACAGCTGTTCCAGTGGGTCCCCTCCCCCAACCTTCTCTGAGCCTTCGGGGTCCATGTGACCTGGCCATTTAGCCCATGGTGTGCAAAAAAGTGCCGTTCAGAGGTAAAACAACCCAACCAACCCAACCTGTCAGACCACTGTGGCCAGCAGCTGCTTGAGGGAATATTTATTATTTTTTTAATGTATGAGGGGTAAAATGCAATTAGCAGTATTTCATTAGTAATTATCAACATAAGAAGTATTTATCTTTTAGTTCCTAAATTAGAAAAGTTGTTTTTCCCCCACTCCTCTGAAAATAGTGGGCAGATCATTGCTGTTAGTGGAATTTCTACCGTAACAGAACTCTACCGCCGATATTTCTACCACAAACTGATCAATTGAAACATCCTTTAAAAGTTTTGCCGTTTAGATATTTAGTGATCTCTAATGATATAAATTAAAACTACCTTTGAAAATGGGGGCGGGGGTGGCTCAGTCGGTAGCGCACCAGGCTCGTAATGTGTAGTTCCCAGGTTCGAGTCCCAGCTGGGTCAGCGTTGAGATTTATCTCCGCAAAATTCTCCGCCCTGCCCACGGTCAGTAGGGGACACCGATGGGCTTGGAAAGGCCGCCGTCCGTCGGATGGGACGTTAAGCCGTGGCCCCGTGTGCGGGAGAGCCATACCCTGTGCAGTTAAAGAACACGCTGGATGGCTTAGACGGGAGGCTACCCTCTGTCTCCCAACAGCTGTTCCAGTGGGTCCCCTCCTCCAACCTTCTCTGAGCCTTCGGGGTTCATGTGACCTGGCCATTTAGTAGCCCATGGTGTGCAAAAAAGTGCCGCTCAGAGGTAAAACAACCCAACCGTACCTACCTTGGGCGTAAGGGTCAACTCTTTGTTGTCAACGAATCTACAAGACTGTCGTCACATTCCAGAACCAAAATTTCAAATTACTACCATAACCATATCGTTTTAAAATCTGGAATTTTTCGATTTTTTTCCCACCGTTAGATGGCGCAATTACAGCGTTTGGGAGATTCGGAAAATGCAAATTGTAGTATTCCATCAATTCCTGTCCAACCCAAAAAGAATTTTTAATTAATCTTTAATAACATAAAATTTCCTGTTAAAACAAAAATGTTGCACCCCCGGGTCTAAAAGGTCAAGTGATTGTTGCCAATGATAATTTCGTAACCTTCACATTTCCACACCAAAATTTCAAGTTTCTATTCTAACTATATCGTTTGGAATATTCGTTTGAAACTTTTGGAAATTTCAAATTTTTCCACCGTTAGAGGGTGCAGTTATAACTTTTGGGAGATTAGAAAAATGCAAATCCGTAATATATCATTAATAACTATCCAACAAAAAATTTCCAAAAAATTCCAAAAAATATTTTTTTTATTTATCTGTATAAACTAAAAAGTCCGATGTCTACAGACGAACAGATGGCAAAACAAAATTTATTCCTTTTTTTTAAAAAAAAGGTCCTAAAATTTACTTTTCTTTCTTAGCCGTTTTCTAAAGTGCTTCCAATCGTGAGCACTGAAATCTGTACCAAATATTAAAATAAAAAAAAAATAAATACCCCCTCAAGCAGCTGCTTGCCACAGAGGTCTGACAGGAGCCTGTCAGTTTATATGCAATAGTAGAAGGTCTGTGAGGATGGCAGGACCTCAGCAGAAAAACGACACATACATCCATGCCTTACCCGGGGCTCGAACCCAGGTCCCTTAGGTCAGTAGCCAAGCGCGCTAACATTACCGTACCTTTTTCATGAATCCATAACTATTCGTGCAATACCATTGTGCTTTGCACGGAAAACAGTCCGAGCGATCAAAAAACATGGCATCCAATTTTGAGATGGCCAACCTCTACCTACAAAGGGCCTCTAGAAACCCCATGTACCGAAGAGCCTAATATTGTGCACGTTAAAGAACACGCTGGACGGCCTTGACGGGACGCTACCATCTGTTTCCCAACAGCTGTTCCAGTGGGTCCCCTCCGCCAACCTTTTCCAAGCCTGGGGCGGGGGTGGCTCAGTCGGTAGCGCGCCAAGCTCGTAATCTGTAGTTCCCAGGTTCGAGTCCCAGCTGGGTCAGCGTTGAGATTTATCTCCGCAAAATTCTCCGCCCTGCCCACGGTCAGTTGGGGGCACCGATGAGCCTGGAAAGGCCGCCGCCCGTCGGATGGGACGTTAAGCCGTGGCCCCGTGTGCGGGAGAGCCATACCCTGTGCACGTTAAAGAACACATTGGATGGCCTTTACGGGAGCCTACCATCTGTCTCCTAACAGCTGTTCCAGTGGGTCCCCTCCCCCCAACCTTCTCTGAGCCTTCGAGGTCCATGTGACCTGGCCATTTAGCCCATTGTGTGCAAAAAAGTGCCGCTCAGAGGTAAAACAACCCAACCCATTGACATAACATGGAAGTTCTCTAATATTTTTTCTCTATTCGTTAAGAAATGATTCCTTAAGAATATCGAAATGGCTTTCTTCCATTTCCCATCAATTATAGGTCAGAATCTGTTGACAAATTTAATGGAACCCATATTCCTCTTCAAGAGCCTTAAAAGTGGTTAACTGAATATATACATATACTCTCCTAGCTTGTATCATTAGTTAAGACTAGTGATAACCCAAGCTCCGGGAATATGAACGTGAGTTGGTGTTACAAGCTAACAATCCACGTATTCATAACAGCTGCATGTATGTACATAATATGTACATTTGTCATCTGTCTGACTTGCAATTAACCTCGTCGTAACTCTGCCCTCATTCCATTTCGAGCTGGCGTCTGTAACAAAGCCGTTGTGTCGTCAAACATATTGACAATTATGAAAGGGTACATGAAAGATCTCTAGAGAATTTTACACCTGAACAAATTCTTTGCGTGTAAGAAGAAAATATACAGATAAGGTCTGGTGAACTTTAATATCTCATTATGCACTGTATAATTTAAGGAAATTTCTTCTGCTGTGGTTTAGCCGGTAACTAGGACCATTGATTCATTAAATGTGCAAAATGGTAAAACATTTGTTTGTAAGAATAGAGAAACTACCGAAGGATAGAGATTTTTCTCTCTTAAATTTCTAACCATTCTTATGGGTTGGTTGGGTTGTTTTACCTCTGAGCGGCACTTTTTTGCACACCATGGGCTGAATGGCCAGGTCACATGGACCCCGAAGGCTCAGAGAAGGTTGGGGGAGGGGACCCACTGGAACAACTGTTGGGAGACAGATGGTAGCCTCTCGTCAAGGCCATCCAGCGTGTTATTTTTCTCTCTTAAATTTCTAACCATTCTTATGGGTTGGTTGGGTTGTTTTACCTCTGAGCGGCACTTTTTTGCACACCATGGGCTGAATGGCCAGGTCACATGGACCCCGAAGGCTCAGAGAAGGTTGGGGGAGGGGACCCACTGGAACAACTGTTGGGAGACAGATGGTAGCCTCTCGTCAAGGCCATCCAGCGTGTTCTTTAACGTGCGCAGAGTATGGCTTTCCCTCACACGGAGCCACGGCTTAACGTCCCATCCGACGGACGGCGGCCTTTCCAAGCCCATCGGTGTCCCCTACTGACCGTGGGCAGGGCGGGGAATTTTGCTAAGTCTCAACTCTTACCCAGCTGAGACTCGAATCTGGGAACTGCAGATTACGAGCCTGGCGCGCTACTGACTGAGCCAACCCTCGCCCCACATTCTTTGTCAAATATAAAAAGGTGGCTCAGCAGTTAGTGCGGCAGGCTCGTAATCTGCAGTTCTCAGGTTCGAGTCCCATCTGAGCCAGCGTTGATATTTATCTCCGCAAAACTCCCTCACTCTCCTCGGTCAGTAAAGGATACAGTTCGGCTTTGAAGGCTGGCGTCCGTCGGATGGGATGTTAAGCCGTGGCTCCGTGTACGGGAGAGAGCCATACTCCGTACACGTTAATGAACATGTGTGACCTTGATGGGAGGCTTCCATCTATCTCTCAACAGCTGTTCCAGTGACTTCCCCTCGTCTCTTCTGATCTCTTGCGGTCCTTGTAACCTGGCTATTTAGCCCATTGTGTGCCAAAAAATACCGCTCAGATGTAACCCAACCCAAATGTATCAAATAATTCTCAATGTCTCGTGTTTAACCGTCCCTTCATTTTTCACTCTCCATCTTCTTCTGTAACCGCAGCAACGGGATCAAAAGATGCTGCGCGCTGTTCCAGGGGAATAAACAGAACAGACAGAAGTTTCAGACGTCATAGTAGAGATAGCATCGTCGTAATGGGACACATTAAACGAACAAGGACGCCTCCATAGTCCATTCATTTCCGTTATCTCCTCCCCGTCCTCCTCCATCACTTGGTGGTAACGCCACGTGGCTCCTCCAGGTCTTCAGTTGTATGCAAAAGATTCATTCACTTTCTAAGGTTGTTCTAGTAAGGATGCTGGAATAATTCTTTTTTCTTGCAGAGGATGTTTGTCCTTGTGAAGATTTTTCCTTTTTTTTGTACTATGGTTTTACCGTCTCGGGTTTTCCTTCATCTTTCATAGCTTGAATTTCAGTAATAAATAAAATCATTTTATTCTCGACTAAATTTTATCGTTGATTTCATTTTTATTGTAATCAGTTCTATCACCACCTCTAAAGGGCAGAGGTGTTCTTAGTCACCTGATAGTGCGCCAGGCTCGTAATCAGCATTTCCGAGGTTCGAGTCCAACCTGTGGCGGGGGTGGCTCAATCAGTAGCGTGCCAGGCTCGTCCTGGTAAGGCCACTGTCCTTCGAATTGGGCGTTATCTTCGCTCTTCCCACGCTCAGTAGGGAACGCCGATGAGCTTGGGAAGGCCGCTGTCCGTCGGATGGGACTTAACGTCCCATCCGACGGACAGCGGCCTTCCCAACCACGACGACCACGAATCACGACGGACAGCGGCCCCCGTGGTTCCGTGTACGGGAGAGCCATATCCTGTGCACGTTAAAAAAACAAGCTGGATGACCTTGACGGGAAGATACCATCTGTTTCCCAACAGCTGTTACTGTAGTTCCCTCCAAAATTCTCTGAACCTTCGGCGTCCTTGTGACTTGGCTATTTAACCCATTGTGTACAAAAAAGGCCGCTCAGATATAAAACAACCCAAAGCTCAGAGGTAAACAATCCAATTCACCACCATATCATAGTCAATTGGGTTGGGCTGTTTTACCTCTGAGTGGTACTTTTTTGCACACAATGGACTAAATGGCCAGGTTACAAAGACCTCGGAGGCAGAGAAGTTTGGGGAGGGGATTCACTGGAACAGCTGTTGGGGGACAGATGGTAGCTTCTCGTCAAGGCCATCCAGCATGTTCTTTAATGTGCAGAGTATGGCTCTCCCGCACACGGGGACATGGCTTAACATCCCATCCGACGGACGGCGGCCTTTACAAGCACAGTGGTGTCCCCTACTGACCGTGGGAAGAGCGGGGAAGTTGTGCGGAGATAAATCTCAACGCCGACTAAGCTGGGACTCGAACGTGGGAACTGCAGATTACGAGCTTGACCCGCTACCGACTGAGCCATTCCCACCCCTCTCACCGAAAAAATATGAACAAAACAAAAGGTTAAAAAAGAAAACTAAAACTTTGAATGATCAATGAATAATGTAAGTTAGCATCTCTCTCGATCAACTAGTTGCATCCTCTTTCTGCACTCTGGAGATTTCCCACGTGGTTTGACCTGAAACAAAGGTTGCTGCTCTTTTCGGCTTCAATGCCTTTCGTGGAATCGTTTATCGAGACAGAGTGAGAGCAGTCTGGCTTCAAAAGCTCTAACCACTCATCATCAGCATCATCCCAGAGAGTATTCCTCTTCGTGCACTGTACGCTTGTCTCATTCCCAATTCGTTCGCAGCTATGAGAAGGAAATGAAAAGAATCATTAGCAGAGTCGCCACTCTGTTTTGCAAGCACTCTTGTTTCACAAGCTTGCGTGTTATCTGCGCGCTGATCCATCAGGATAATTGCACTAGTGAGCGGAATGACAATGGGGCTGGGATGTTGAGGATGATGATGTAGGTCTCTATTCTCTTGTGAGATGAAGAGTCTGGGATGGGAACGAATGATTCACAGTTCCGTCTGTGACTGTAGTCTTCGTACAATGATCATTGATGTTTACTGTCATTTTTAATTGATTAAATATGTTTATATTTGAATTCCAACAAAATTCAGTGTTAGGAGATAGAAATATAATTACGAAAAATAGGATGGATATAATAATAATTTCACATGTTACTCTATTCCAGGAGTGTTCAGTCTTTTTAGTCCTGCTCGCTGCATTTTTGTCTAGTTTACAAAATAAAAAAAAAAAAACGAAATAACTGTGTTCTCTTTGTCGTCTGTCGTCGACACGGAACTTTTATTTTTTTAAAAATAAACTGAAAATTCTTTTTCGGGCAGGATAGATATTGATATATATATTACGATTCGTACAGTCGCTGAAAAAAATATCCGAACACTACGGTTGATTACAGAATTCAGAAAAAATATCTGGCAACGATTTTTTTTAGAAATAACTGATCTGGCAACCTTCGTGACACGAAGGTTGCCAGATCACTAATTAAAAAAAAATCGTTTCCAGATATTTTTTCCGAATTCTGTAATCAACCGTAGTGTTCGGATATTTTTTGAGCGACTGTACACTGAATTTGCTTATTTCTCGCAATTTCTTTGGCCAAACATTTTTAGGGGTGGTATAGTACTAAAATTTTATTGATTGTCAATTCATAGCACCGATTTAAAATGTACTTTTTGTTTTTTAATCAAGACATTTTCTTCGTTCCTTAAAAATACTGTAATCTTTATTTATCGTTTTTTTAAATACAGTTTCTTACATTTTATTACTCATTAGAAATGTATGTTTTCATTTTCAAGTAGAGAATTTTTCTTGTGGCTCTTTAACAATACAGTTTTTATTCCAAGTGACCCTACTAAGTTTGAATTTTTGTTGTGTGATGTTGCTTCTTCGTTTGTTTGGTCTATTGGGACCACTTAGGACGTCCCCTCGGTTCGATCGCTATACGCGACGGGTGAAAGAGTCTTTCGGAACAAAAATCAAAGATTTTTATCACAACTGCAGGGACTCAATACTGAGGCTCCTCCCCAATAAATTGGTTCAAACTTCAGCCTTTACTTTAAAATAACAAATATTTATTTAACCTTCCAAACATGCTTGATGGACGAGGACATATGCTCAATTACATAGATTAGAACAACACCAGCTTACTATACCTGTTCAGCTGTATTTACAGAGCCCAATGCCGCTATTACCAGTCGGCATTTCACAGCTTTACAATTTCTCGTCTGCACGCTTTCGAAACTCGACCGGCTCTGTCCCTCGCTGTTGCCAAACCCTTTCTCTTTCTCTCTCTGCCTGACCATCTGGGGTGTCCGCGAGCAGTGGGGTGACCTCCGTCCCCTCTGGGCACTGTTACTTCAATTAACTTTCCAGATGCCGGGACAGAGGGCCTCCCACGTAGCATATGCCTTGTTGGTGAAATCTAAAATAAATATACAAAGCCTGAACAAAAAAATTCTAAAAAGGCCTCTAGCCTGACACCTCCCTGAAAGAAGTCAGTAGTTAGTCCTGTTAACTGCTGACTAAAAAGTCAAGTTGAATGCTGAAAAGCAGAGTTCATTTTCGCATTAATCTTAGAGTTCAATGCCATAAAATTCAGAGTCCGAAGGCGCTTTATGAATTCTATAAATTCTCTGCGAATTGGCACATCTTTTACACATCTATGTACACTAAACTTAAATACAAAAGAACTTCTAGGTATATTTCCGGTGCACTGAGTCGAAATATTCTTTTTGCTTCAAACAAAAAAAAAACCTGGTGACTAAAGTAGTTGTCCAAGAGTAGACAGTTTATAAATTAATTCTCTCACTAATAACTGTCTTTGACGAAGGTATGCCGTACTGGCGGTATTCATTCGTCCACAGGTGACATCCCATGTGAAAGGCTATGCACACCTTTCGTGACTACCTAGATATCACCTTCCCGTACGTACCCTCTGACTCTACAGACTAAAAGTCGTCGACATTGGCGTCGGCCTGACCCATTGTTACCTCCAATTGCCATGTTCGCCCCCTCCCCTGCATAATTTTGATCATCGTAGACATCGAGTCTGACAGATTGCTGCACATGTTTGGGCTGGGAGATAGGACGGCGTTGATTGGACTGTCTCCATGGAGCATACATTTCCCTTTTTCTAGCTGGAATTTCTCTACCTCTTTCATAGTAGCTTCCTCTATTGGCCCACGGCTCGTGGATTTTCCTCCTGGGGTTACCAGTTACAGGCCTTCTCTCCTTCTTTCTAATTAACTTACCATATGCTTCCACACTCAGAAGTACCTCCTTCCGCAGCTTTGCTACTACTGCGCATAGCACTTTAATTTCTCCGCCAACTCACAGTGCTATTGTCTGTACCATCAATCAAACTTAAAGGCAGCTCTTTTACCTCTGCCCTTATGGCATCACCAAACGGCCCATGCAACAACAGATGGTCTTTTACCGGGTGCTTTTCTTCGTTCAGCATCCCCTTTCTGATTACTGTCAGGTCTGCCCCGAATCCACGACTGCTCTAGCTGTCTTGTCGCCACCTCTGATTCGAACCTCTTTATAATCTACTGGGATACGCATCTTTCCCTGTTCCATTACTCGACTGCTTGGACTTGGCTTTGAATGTGTCGTAACCCTTCCTATTGTTGCCTCACAAACATCTTTAGAATTCTGATCCAAGGTGTAACTTGGTACACCTGAGTTCGGCTCTCACGGTCCATAGTTCTCAGTGGGCAATCTTTCATCAAATGTTTGTCAGATCTACATTTATGGCACCTCCTTACCTTTGGGATATTTCTATATTCAGTTAAATTAACTGCCGATTGATACCTTCTGCTCGAGTAATTTCTCTCCGAGTCTATCCTCCGCTGGGGGGAAACAACACGTTCTGCATATTGTCTATGCCTTACCTCTTTAAAAGTTTGGACCTCTTCCATTCCGTTTACACTGGCTAGATGGATTTCGGCCCACGTGGCTATTTCGTCTGCTTTTGCCCATCACTCCGCCTCTTTCTGTACTTCGTAAGCATGAGTGTCTTGAGGAAGGCTATCACGTAACTTATCCGACACTATCAGGTCCATAAGCTCCTCAAATTTTGTCACCTTCCTACTGCGGACGTAGTAATCCCAGCTATTTCTGAGCCTCGAGGCTAACTGATTATATGACTCACTCGGTTCTTTAGTGATAGTTTCAAACTTTCTCTTGTACGCAGATGGAGTGAGCTTAAACTTTTTTAATACAGCCTCTTTAACTTTCTTATAATTAGCAAAATCCTCTGCACTTAATTTTCGAAAAACGTGATTTGCATATTTACCATCTAAAAAAGAAATGACTTTGCCTTGAAACTCCTCTGGTACTTCATATATCTTAAAACCCCTTTCCGCTGTCTCAAAGAGATTTATCACTTCTTCTGGGTTTTTAGGGCTTCCAGCTAACATATTTCCAAATAATTTTATATAATTAGCCAGCCGCGCATCTGCTGGATTACTAGAAACTGCCACTGTTCGCACATCACCCCTCTCCTCGTTTGCATTCCTCATTTGCAGTTCCAGCATTCTATACTCATGCTCTCTCTCCTTTTCCCTTTCTCTTTCTGCCGCCTCGCTCTCCTTTTCCTTTTCCGTTGCCTCTCTCTCCTTTTCCCTTTCTGCTGCCTCTCTCTCCTTTTCCCTTTCTGCTGCCTCTCTCTTCTTTTCCCTTTCTGCCGCCTCTCTCTCCTTTTCCCTTTCTCGTTCTGCTGCCTCTCTCTCTTCCCTTCTCAGCTGCATCTCTAACCTCATCCTCTCTAATTCAAAATCATCTCCAATCCTTTCTTTAGCTCTCTGCTTTCTGGTCCCGCTCTGCAGCCTATCCGTATCGTTGTCATTGCCATAATCCCTCAACCCTCTCATGTCTTCCGCAGCATCCGACTCTCTGTCTATTGTCACCTCCTCGCTTCCCCGGTCACTCCCTGAATAACCACCCTGCGCGCTATCCCTCTCTGTGACTGTGTAGCCTCGCCTTAACTCATCCCTTTCCCTATCGCGACCGCTCCTAAGCTCCATTTTAGCTCGTACAGGCCTCTGCCTTATCTAACTACTCGCCCCTAGAGTAAGAGGATACTTACCTCCGATATGATGACAGGAACGAACCGCCTCGTCAGTCTGCCACCTGAAGCACACAGTTGGAACACTCTTGGTAGTATCAGCCTTGCGCTGGTCAGCTCCCAGTGGATGTTGAACTTTTCCGTCACCTTCACAGCTTTTTCCACAGTTCGAACGTGATGCACGATTCTTCAGGTACCTTCACAGTTATTCTATCGCCTGAAGCACACTGCAGGACACTCTTGGCAGTATCAGCCTTGTTCTGGTCAGCTCACAATGGATGTCGGAACTCTTCCGTCACCTTCGCCGCTACTTTCACCTCTGTTGCGTACTGGCGGCTGCGCCACTTTGTGATGTTGCTTCTTCGTTTGTTTGGTCTATTGGGACCACTTAGGACGTCCCCTCGGTTCGATCGCTATACGCGACGGGTGAAAGAGTCTTTCGGAACAAAAATCGAAGATTTTTATCACAACTGCAGGGACTCAATACTGAGGCTCCTCCCCAATAAATTGGTTCAAACTTCAGCCTTTACTTTAAAATAACAAATATTTATTTAACCTTCCAAACATGCTTGATGGACGAGGACATATACTCAATTACATAGATTAGAACAACACCAGCTTACTATTCCTGTTCAGCTGTATTTACAGAGCCCAATGCCGCTATTCCCAGTCGGCATTTCACAGCTTTACAATTTCTCGTCTGCACGCTTTCGAAACTCGACCGGCTCTATCCCTCGCTGTTGCCAAACCCTTTCTCTTTCTCTCTCTGCCTGACCATCTGGGGTGTCCTCGAGCAGTGGGGTGACCTCCGTCCCCTCTGGGCACTGTTACTTCAATTAACTTTCCAGATGCCGGGACAGAGGGCCTCCCACGTAGCATATGCCTTGTTGGTGAAATCTAAAATAAATATACAAAGCCTGAACAAAAAAAATCTAAAAAGGCCTCTAGCCTGACAGGTTGTTTTACCTCTGAGCGGCACTTTTTTTGCACACCATGGCTAAATGGCCAGGTCACAAGTACCCCGAATGGCTCAGAGAAGGTTGGAGGAGGGGCCTCAGATGTTAGCCTCCCGTCAAGGCTATCCAGCATGTTCTTTAACGTGCACAGGGTATGGCTCTTCTGTACATGGCGCCACGTCTTAATGTCCCATCCGACGGACGGCGGCCTTTCCAAGCCCATCGGTGTCCCCTACTGACTGTGGGCAGAGCGAGAAGTTTTGTGGAGATAAATATCAACGCTGACCCAGCTGGGACTTGAACCTGGGAACTGCAGATTACGAACCTGGCGCGCTACCTACTGAGCCACCCCCGCCCACTAAGTTTGAATTGGACGAGCCTAGCCTAGCTTGAATCATGGTTGCAGGTTGACTATAGTTTTTCTTAGAGTTCACCTATCTTTATTAATAAACTCGGTCTTTTTGTACTTTATACAGTATTATTTATTAAGACTTTTAGTGCGCACTGAAAATCTGAATGTCACAGGTGTCACGTTCTTCATCCCACGATGTCACTTGTGTCACTTTCTCTTCTTCCCTGCAGTATAAGAGTGAAATTTAAAAGATTTCAAAGACCCACTGCGCTTCACGTGTCACCGATGAATCGTTATAAAGGTGTTTGAATTCCGCTTACTAGATGAGATTACCAATTCCAAGGCTGATCTTTTGCGGTAGTAGTTACAAAACGTAGAGATAATTTAACATGTGCAGAACGAAGCACCCGTGGCTCGTTTATCAGCAAAAGGGTCTTAAAATATTACCCTCTGACTATAGTAAAACAAATGAAAATCAGCGACACTCAGAGTAGAACTCAAGCGCGGATCACATGAGACTCGTGACGCACTAAGTGGAAGACAAGCATGAGTCACTTGTGGTCATGCTTGTCTTCCACTCAGTCTTTTGGCGGGGGTGGCTCAGTCGGTAGCGCGCCAGGCTCGTAATCTGTAGTTCCCAGGTTCGATCCCAGCTGGGTCAGCGTTGAGATTTATCTCCGCAAAATTTCCCTGCCCTGCCCATGGTCAGTAGGGGACACCGATGGGCTTGGAAAGGCCGCCGTCCGTCGGATGGGACGTTAAGCCGTGGTCCCGTGTGCGGGAGAGCCACACCCTGTGCACGTCAAAGAACACGCTGGATGGCCTTGACGGGAGGCTACCATCTGTCTCCCAACAGCTGTTCCAGTGGGTCCCCTCCCCCGACCTTCTCTGAGCTTTCGGGGTCCATGTGACCTGGCCATTTAGCCCATGGTGTGCAAAAAAGTGCCGCTCAGAGGTAAAACAACCCAACCCACTCAGTCGGTAGCAAGCCAGACTCGTAATCTGTAGTTTCCAGGTTCGAGCCCCTCCTGGACTAGCTTTGAAACTTTTCTCCACAAAACCTCCCGTCGTACCCTCGATCAACAGGGGAGCCGATAGGCTTGGAAAGGCAACCGTCCGTCGGATAGCAAGTTAAGGTATGGCCCGTTTGTAGGAGAAACTTATTCTGTTCTTGTTAGAAAACATGCTGGATGGTCTTGACGGGAGGCTCCATCTGTCTATTAATAGCTGCCCAATGGGTTCCCTCCCCCAAACCGTCTCTGAGCTGTCGGATACTTGTAAATTGGCAAATTATCCCATTACAAAAAGGGACACTCAAAAGTAAAACAATCCAACCCACTTGTTGCTTGTGACGCACAGAGCGGAAGACAAGCACGAGTCACTTGTGGTTTGCGACAGAGTAGAGTGGAAGACAAGCACGAGTCACTTGTGGTTTGCGACAGAGTAGAGTGGAAGACAAGCACGAGTCACTTGTGGTTTGCGACAGAGTAGAGTGGAAGACAAGCACGAGTCACTTGTGGTTTGCGACAGAGTAGAGTAGAAGACAAGCACGAGTCACTTGTGGTTTGCGACAGAGTAGAGTGGAAGACAAGCATGAGTCACTTGTGGTTTGCGACAGAGTAGAGTGGAAGACAAGCACGAGTCACTTGTGGTTTGCGACAGAGTAGAGTGGAAGACAAGCACGAGTCACTTGTGGTTTGCGACAGAGTAGAGTGGAAGACAAGCACGAGTCACTTGTGGTTTGCGACAGAGTAGAGTGGAAGACAAGCACGAGTCACTTGTGGTTTGCGACAGAGTAGAGTGGAAGACAAGCACGAGTCACTTGTGGTTTGCGACAGAGTAGAGTGGAAGACAAGCACGAGTCACTTGTGGTTTACAGTAGATAAAATGGAAGACAAGGACGAGTCACTTGTGGTTTGCGACAGAGTAGAGTGGAAGACAAGCACGAGTCACTTGTGGTTTGAAACAGACAGGGTGGAAACAAGCACGAGTCACTTGTGGTTTACAGTAGATAAAATGGAAGACAAGGACGAATCACTTGTGGTTTGAAACAGACAGGGTGGAATACAAACACGAGTCACTTGTGGTCTGCAACAGTGGAAGACAAGCACGAGTCACCTGTGGCTTGCGACAGACAGAGTGGAAGGCAAGAACGAATCATCTGTGGTTTGAGACAGACAGGGTGGAAGACAAGCAAGAGTCACTTATGGCTTGCGATGCAGAGATTAGAAGACAAGTACTAGTCACTTGTGATTTGCGACGCACATGGTAGAAGACAAACAAAAGTCACATGATACTCGCGATGCATAGAGTGGAAGACAAACACGAGTCCCCTTTGACTGGCTAGCCCTAATGGCCTGACTTTTGTTCTAGGGAGTCTCATCTAGGAAGTTAATATCTCACAATCTCATATGAACTGAAATTGAGCTGCCAGGCTCCAAAAGTCTCTATCACAAGGAACGCGTTCAGTTCTAGTTAAGAAGAAATGTACATAAAAAATGTATTCCAGCAATGCACGAGGAAAAGTGAGAATCTGTTGTGTAAAGGAAAATCTTGGGGGGGGGGGAGTGCAAGATTGTCTCAGAAGCCCTCTTGTTTATATAATATGTACCCCTATATACTTGAATTTTAGCATTTTGAAAATGTAAATGATATATGTCAGATATTTATTTTGTTTTTCGAAATGCATAATTAGACATTATGGGACGAAATATTTTTGCAACTTTTTTCGTAAAATGTTACTTCAGTTGATTTTAGACGGGCATAAACAAAATTTGCATCAAAATATTTTCTCTAAATTGTTTTGAATATGATCGATTTTTTTCCCTTCTATTGTGCAAAACGATATAGGATCAGCAAAAGAATAGGAAAAAATTTAAAAAATATTGTATTCGTTTCAAGTCATCATAATTAAAGTCTGGATTTATCGAAGGCAATTGCTTGTCGGACGAAAAAGGTGACATCCCTCATGACTGTTGTCTTAAAATACCGTAGTTCACTGCTAAGCTTGGGGTGGGGTGGCTCAGTCGGTAGCGCGCCAGGCTCATTTTCTGCAGTTCCCAGGTTCGAGTCCCAGATGGGTCAGCGATGAGATTTATCTCTGCAAAACTCCCCGCCCTGCCCACGGTCAGTAGGGGACACCAATGGAGTTGGAAAGGCATCCGTCCGTCGGATGAGACATTAAGCCGTGGTCCTGTGTGCGGGAGAACTATGCATGTTAAAGTACACACTGGTACAGTCAAAGATGACTCGTGTTGTGTCCTTGTGCATGTTAAAGTACACGCTGGATGGCCTTGATGAGAGGCTACCATCTATCTCCTAAAACTGTTCGAGTGGGTCCCCTCCCCCAACCTTCTCTGAGCCTTCGGGGTCCTTGTGACCTGGCCATTTAGCCCATGTTGTGCAAAAAAGTGCCGCTCAGAGGTAAAACAACCCAACCCTGTACACGTTAATGAACACGCTGGATGGCCTTCACGGGAGGCTACCATCTGTCCCCCAACAGCTGTTCCAGTGGGCCCCCTCCCCCAACCTTCTCTGAGCCATTCGGGGTCCATGTGACCTGGCCATTTAGCCCATGGTGTGCAAAAAAGTGCCGCTCAGAGGTAAAACAACCCAACCCAAAGCTGATTGTTCATGGTCTGTTGTTATTCGTTTAGAGTTGTAGAAAAACAGTGTCGGACTTATTCCTTTAAATAGTTGTATACGAAGATTCCCCCACAAATTTTGTATTTTTCCTCTTTTTTTTACAGTGACCCTCTAACTGACTTCTGAGAATTATTCGAAGCAAGAATAAAATCACCGTTCGAGAACAAAATCTTTCTGCGTCGATTGTTATGAAGAAAAAAAAATCGAAGGCTTTCTCTGTGCAAAATGAAAACATTCCGACTTCGATCTTCATATCCCACTGCCATTCTTACAGCAGAAAAAAAAATTGTTTCTCCTTTCGGGTGACAAAGTGACTGTCTCTCTTGACACATCTCATCTCCGTTGCTCTAGAGCTTCGTCGAGAGCATCCCTTTTCTTTGTATCCGATTTAACCTCCCTATCTCACTGATGTCACGGAAGAAGACAGATACCTCGGCAGTAGGTATACTACTCAGAGCGATGACCTTTCTAAAGCCTCACTTATAGAGGTGAATAGAATAAAAGAGATTCTGAAGTAAATTCGCGTCGCTCTAGCTACCTTGCGTGTTTACATCCTCCCAAGCACTGAGTCACATGGCACTCACAGAATCGCGGATTTCAGTGGAATAAAGAGAAACGCGTAACATTTATTCAGGAGTAGGAAAGGAAAAATACTTTCGTTGGGTTGTTTTACCTCTGAGCGGCACTTTTTTGCACACCATGGGCGAAATGGCCAGGTCACATGGACCCCGAAGGCTCAGAAAAGGTTGGGGGAGGGGACCCACTGGAACAGCTGTTGGGAGACAGATGGTAGCCTCCCGTCAAGGCCATCCAGCGTGTTCTTTAACATGGGTTGTTTTACCTCTGAGCGGCACTTTTTTGCACACCATGGGCGAAATGGCCAGGTCACATGGACCCCGAAGGCTCAGAGAAGGTTGGGGGAGGGGACCCACTGGAACAGCTGTTGGGAGACAGATGGTAGCCTCCCGTCAAGGCCATCCAGCGTGTTCTTTAACATGGGTTGTTTTACCTCTGAGCGGCACTTTTTTGCACACCATGGGCGAAATGGCCAGGTCACATAGACCCCGAAGGCTCAGAGAAGGTTGGGGGAGGGGACCCACTGGAACAGCTGTTGGGAGACAGATGGTAGCCTCCCGTAAAGGCCATCCAGCGTGTTCTTTAACATGGGTTGTTTTACCTCTGAGCGGCACTTTTTTGCACACCATGGGCGAAATGGCCAGGTCACATGGACCCCGAAGGCTCAGAGAAGGTTGGGGGAGGGGACCCACTGGAACAGCTGTTGGGAGACAGATGGTAGCCTCCCGTCAAGGCCATCCAGCGTGTTCTTTAACATGGGTTGTTTTACCTCTGAGCGGCACTTTTTTGCACACCATGGGCGAAATGGCCAGGTCACATGGACCCCGAAGGCTCAGAGAAGGTTGGGGGAGGGGACCCACTGGAACAGCTGTTGGGAGACAGATGGTAGCCTCCCGTCAAGGCCATCCAGAGTGTTCTTTAACATGGGTTGTTTTACCTCTGAGCGGCACTTTTTTGCACACCATGGGCGAAATGGCCAGGTCACATGGACCCCGAAGGCTCAGAGAAGGTGGGGGAGGGGACCCACTGGAACAGCTGTTGGGAGACAGATGGTAGCCTCCCGTCAAGGCCATCCAGCGTGTTCTTTAACATGGGTTGTTTTACCTCTGAGCGGCACTTTTTTGCACACCATGGGCGAAATGGCCAGGTCACATGGACCCCGAAGGCTCAGAGAAGGTTGGGGGAGGGGACCCACTGGAACAGCTGTTGGGAGACAGATGGTAGCCTCCCGTCAAGGCCATCCAGCGTGTTCTTTAACATGGGTTGTTTTACCTCTGAGCGGCACTTTTTTGCACACCATGGGCGAAATGGCCAGGTCACATGGACCCCGAAGGCTCAGAGAAGGTGGGGGAGGGGACCCACTGGAACAGCTGTTGGGAGACAGATGGTAGCCTCCCGTCAAGGCCATCCAGCGTGTTCTTTAACCTTGGTTGTTTTACCTCTGAGCGGCACTTTTTTGCACACCATGGGCGAAATGGCCAGGTCACATGGACCCCGAAGGCTCAGAGAAGGTTGGGGGAGGGGACCCACTGGAACAGCTGTTGGGAGACAGATGGTAGCCTCCCGTCAAGGCCATTCAGCGTGTTCTTTAACATGGGTTGTTTTACCTCTGAGCGGCACTTTTTTGCACACCATGGGCGAAATGGCCAGGTCACATGGACCCCGAAGGCTCAGAGAAGGTTGGGGGAGGGGACCAACTGGAACAGCTGTTGGGAGACAGATGGTAGCCTCCCGTCAAGGCCATCCAGCGTGTTCTTTAACGTGCACAGGGTATGGCTCTCCCGCACACGGAGCAACGTCTTAACGTCCCATCCGACGGACGGCGGCCTTTCCAAGCCCATACTTTTGTTGGTAAAACGTTCTGGTAGAATAAAGAGTAATTAATTATAAATTAGTAGATTTATGACAAAATTCAATTTCCTTTCAAGTTTAGTGGCGGAATAATTATTATTGGTTCGGTGGAGTTTATTGTCCCTCCTCGTTTTGTTTCTTATTGATTTGATGGAGTTTTATTCCCCTCACATTTCGTTTCTTGCTGGTTCGATGGAGTTTATTGCCCCCCCCCCTTTATTTTTATCCAGATCTAGACCTGTCTAGCCGTCCCGTGGCTAGCGGTTAGCACGCTTGGCTACTGATCTAAGGGACCTGAGTGTGTCTAGCCGTCCCATGGCCGAGTGGTTAGCACGCTTGGCTACTGATCTAAGGGACCTGAGTGTGTCTAGCCGTCCCATGGCCGAGTGGTTAGCACTCTTTGATACTGATCTAAGGGACCTAGGTCTGTCTAGCTGTCTTGTGGCTGAGCGGTTAGCACGTTTGGCTACTGATCTAAGGGACCTGGGTGTGTCTAGCCGTCCCGTGGCCGATCGGTTAGCACGCTTTGATACTGATCTAAGGGATATGGGTGTGTCTAGCTGTCCTGTGGCCGAGCGGTTAGCACCTTTGGCTACTGATCTAAGGGACCTGGGTGTGTCTAGCCGTCCCGTGGCCGATCGGTTAGCACGCTTTGATACTGGTCTAAGGGACCTGGGTGTGTCTAGCCATCCCGTGGCCGAGCGTTTAGCACGCTTTGCTACTGATCTAAAGGACCTGGGTTTTTCTAGGCGTCCCGTGGCCGAGTGGTTAGCACTCTTGGCTACTGATCTAAGGGACCTTGATCTGTCTAGCCATCCCGTGGCCGAGCGGTTAGCACGCTTTGTAACTGATCTAAAGGACCTGTGTCTTTCTAGCCGTCCCGTGGCCGAGCGGTTAGCACGCTTTGTTTCTGATCTAAGGGACCTGGGTCTGTCTAGCTGTCCTGTGGCCGAGCGGTTAGCACGCTTGGTTTCTGATCTAAGGGACCTGGGTCTGTCTAGCCATCCCGTGGCCGAGCGTTTAGCACGCTTTGTAACTGATCTAAAGGACCTGGGTCTTTCTAACCGTCCCGTGGCTGAGCGGTTAGCACGTTTGGCTACTGATTTAAGGGACCTGGGTGTGTCTAGCCATCCCGTGGCCGAGTGGTTAGCACGCTTTGTAACTGATCTAAAGGAACTGTGTCTTTCTAGCCGTCCCGTGGCCGAGCGGTTAGCACGCTTGGCTACTGATCTAAGGGACCTGGGTCTGTCTAGCTGTCTTGTGGCTGAGCAGTTAGCACGCTTTGATACTGATCTAAGGGACCTGGGTCTGTCTAGCTGTCCTATGGCCGAGCGGTTAGAACGTTTGGCTACTGATTTAAGGGACCTGGGTGTGTCTAGCAATCCCGTGGCCGAGCGTTTAGCACGCTTTGCTACTGATCTAAAGAACCTGGGTTTTTCTAGACGTCCCGTGGCCGAGTGGTTACCACTCTTGGCTACTGATCTAAGGGACCTTGGTCTGTCTAGCCATCCCGTGGCCGAGCGGTTAGCACGCTTTGATACTGATCTAAGGGACCTAGGTCTGTCTAGTTGTCTTGTGGCTGAGCGGTTAGCACGTTTGACTACTGATCTAAGGGACCTGGGTGTGTCTAGCCGTCCCGTGGCCGATCGGTTAGCACGCTTTGATACTGATCTAAGGGATCTGGGTCTGTCTAGCTGTCCTGTGGCCGAGAGGTTAGCACGTTTGGCTACTGATCTAAGGGACCTGGGTGTGTCTAGCAGTCCCGTGGCCGATCGGTTAGCACGCTTTGATACTGATCTAAGGGATCTGGGTCTGTCTAGCTGTCCTGTGGCCGAGCGGTTAACATGTTTGGCTACTGATCTAAGGGACCTGGGTGTGTCTAGCCATCCCGTGGCCGAGCGTTTAGCACGCTTTGCTACTGGTCTAAAGGACCTGGGTTTTTCTAGGCGTCCCGTGGCCGAGTGGTTAGCACTCTTGGCTACTGATCTAAGGGACCTTGGTCTGTCTAGCCATCCCGTGGCCGAGCGGTTAGCACGCTTTGTAACTGATCTAAAGGACCTGTGTCTTTTTAGCCGTCCCGTGGCCGAGCGGTTAGCACGCTTTGTTTCTGATGTAAGGAACCTGGGTCTGTCTAGCTGTCCTGTGGCCGAGCGGTTAGCACGCTTGGTTTCTGATCTAAGGGACCTGGGTCTGTCTAGCCATCCCGTGGCCGAGCGTTTAGCACGCTTTGTAACTGATCTAAAGGACCTGGGTCTTTCTAGCCGTCCCGTGGCTGAGCGGTTAGCACGCTTTGATACTGATCTAAGGGACCTGGGTCTGTCTAGCTGTCCTGTGGCCGAGCGGTTAGCACGCTTGGCTACTGATCTAAGGGTCCTGGGTTTGTCTAGCCATTCCATGGCCGAGTGGTTAGCACGCTTGGCTACTGATCTTACGGACCTGGGTTTTGTCTAGCCGTCCCGTGGCCGAATGGTTAGTCAAGCTTGGCTAGTGATCTAGGGATCTGGGTTCGAGCCCCTCTCTGAGGCCCGGGTACAGGCATGGATATATGTGTCGTTTTTTTGCTGAGGCCCTGCCATTCTCACAGACCTTCTACTTTGGCATATAAACTGACAGGCTCCTGTCAGACCTCTGTGGCAAGCAGCT
The DNA here is from genome assembly GCA_038380435.1 of Ryuthela nishihirai. Lineage (NCBI taxonomy): Eukaryota > Metazoa > Arthropoda > Arachnida > Araneae > Heptathelidae > Ryuthela > Ryuthela nishihirai. The sequence continues at coordinate 29,001,551 of JAWZYU010000026.1, forward strand.
GCTTGAGGGGGTATTTATTTATTCATTTATTTTATTATTAAGCCTGTCTAGAATGAACAGAAAAATCAGTCCCTGATAATCGAATTCTCGGTTAATCTACCATCCGTATAAAAATGTGCAAAAACTTGAAACTATTTAGAATGTGTCGTGCCATGGGCATTTATATAAAATAGCGCATTGGAAAATAAGCATGGGGTATTCATTTAAAGTGGATAGCAAAGTTTGCTTTTCCCGTTCGCTCGCCTTTCGGCAAATTGTGTTAAAAGGCATTATTCTGCTGGCAACCTTTCACTATCGTATCGCATTTTAAAAGCAGTTTCTTGTATACCATTTTATTTTCAGGCATACATTATTTTTATCAACATTCTGGTTAATCCGACCTCGGATAATCAAGAGTCTACCCTATTCAATTTGTTTTTTTTTATTTTTACAAATAAATGAAACTTCTTTGAGGGTTGGACTTTATTGAAGGAATATTACGATTCGGACATAATCTCTCAATAACTTTTAGTAGCGAGGGGCGGGGGTGGCTCAGTCGGTAGCGCGCCAGGCTCGTAATCTGTAGTTCCCAGGTTCGAGTCCCAGATGGGTCAGCGTTCAGATTTATCTCCGCAAAATTCCCCGACCTGCCCACGGTCAGTAGGGGACACCGATGGGCTTGATAAAGGCCGCCGTCCGTCGGATGGGACGTTAAGCCGTGGCTCCGTGTGCGGGAGAGCCATACCCTGTGCACGTTAAAGAACACGGTGGATGGCCTTGACGGGAGGCTACCATCTGTCTCCCAACAGCTGTTCCAGTGGGTCCCCTCCCCCAACCTTCTCTGAGCCTTCGGGGTACTTGTGACCTGGCCATTTAGACCATGGTGTGCAAAAAAGTGCCGCTCAGAGGTAAAACAATCCAATTTAGTAGCGTCATCTAGCGGTGGAAAAATTAGGAAATTTTAGCGATGGACAAATTTTAGATGAATATTGCAAATGACCTCTTATGCTAGAAATTTGAAATTTTGATGAAGTTCCCATTGGCAGCAATGAGTTGACCCCTTACACTTAGGGTAGGTGGGGGGAAAAAACACTTTTTATGTTTTAAGAGATAATTTTTTTTAGGTTGGATAAGTATTGATGAAATATTACGATTTACACTTTCTGAATCTCCTAAACGCTATAATGGCGCCCCCTAATTGTAGAAAGAAGTCGAAAATTTTAAATATTCAAACGAATATTGCAAACGATGTATTTATGCTAGAAATTTTGAAGTGACCGAATGATTAGCGCGCTTGGCCACTGATCTAAGGGACCTGGGTTCGAGCCCCGGGTAAGGCATGGATGTATGTGTCGTTTTTCTGCTGAGGTTCTGCCATCCTCTCAGACCTTCTATTGTGGCATATAAACTGACAGTCTCCTGTCAGACCTCTGTGGCAAGCAGCTGCTTGAGGGGGTGTTTAATTTTTTATTTAGAATGTGAGGATTTAGAGGTTTAAGAGAAAATATTTGCACCCGGGGGAGCAACTTTTTCGTTTTAACAGAAAAATGAATATTTTGTTTTATAATATTATTTTCTTTCTATTATTAAGTTAATTAGATTATTAATAATAAAATTAATATTATTCCAATTTTCCTACTCCTTCATTAGTTGCAATTTCTGATGTTAGAGGGCGCAAAAGTTTGAAAATTAAACACTTCATTCTCTTTCAAAACGAGCAGCCCATATTTTTAAGAAATGATGTGTATTCTTTTGGTTTAAATTGAATTAAATGTTGTTAACAGCAATAATTTCGCTTGAGGAGTACGTCTGGAAAGAAATATGCTAGGTTGGTGATAAAAAAGTGAAATTCGCTTTATTTCCTTCTTAGCAGTTAGTTAAAGCTACTACTACTAGTAGTAATAATTTCGAATGGTTTCAGACAACGGTGATATAAAAAAAAAATGGCCATCTCAGGCACATGGCGGGGCGTGGGTGCTCAGTCGGTAGCGCGCCAAGCACCTATTCTGTAGTTCCCAGGTTCGAGTCCCAGCTGGGTCAGCGTTGAGATTTATCTCTGCAAAGTTTCCCGCCCTGCCCACGGTCAGTAGGGGACATCGATGACCTTGGAAAGGCCACCGTCCGTCGGATGGGACGTTAAGCCGTGGCCCCGTGTATGGGAGAGCCATACCCTGTGCACGTTAAAGAACACGCTGGATGGCCTTGACGGGAGACTGCCATCTGTCTCCTAACAGCTGTTCCAGTGGGGTCCCCTCCCCCAACCTTCTCTGAGCCTTCGGGGTCCATGTGACCTGGCCATTTAGCCCATGGTGTGCCAAAAAAGTGCCGTTCAGAAGTGAAACAACCCAACCCAGGCACCTGGCAAACGAGGCAGCAGTGCAGGGTTTATGCTGATGCGTTTAACAAGATTAAATCTCCGACCTTGAGGACCGAAATTTAATCGTATCAACGTTTTTTAAAGGATTCGAAATAATAACAAGACTTGTAAAGCTAAAGTAATTGTAAAATATCTGTCAAAGCAAAAATATGAGAAATACAACTGTTAAAATGATTTTGATTTGTCGACTTTTTTTTTACCATTATTCAAGAAATATGGTCCAAAGAAATGTTTTGTCCTATAACTCCAAAAGTAAGGTGCGTGTCTGTCAAAGATAAGGAACGTGACTGAAAATGTTCTCCCCCCCCTCCCTATTTTGAAAGGTGGAAATCGTTGTTTTTTGGTTGTTTTACCTCTGAGCGGCACTTTTTGGCACACTGTGTGCTAAATGGCCAGGTCACATGGACCCGGAAGGCTCAGAGAAGGTTGGGGGAGAAGACCCACTGGAACAGCTGTTGGGAGACAGATAGTAGCTTCCCGTCAAGGCCATCCAGCGTGTTCTTTAACGTGCACAGGGTATGGCTCTCCCGCACACGAGGCAACGGCTTAACGTCCCATCCGACTGACAGTGGCCTTTCTAAGCTCATCGGTGTCCCCTACTGACCGTGGACAGGGCGGGGAATTTTGCGGAGATAAATCTCAATGCTGACTCAGCTGGGACTCGAACCTGGGAACTACAGATTACGAGCCTGGCGCGCTACCAACTGAGCCGCCCCCGGTGGAAATCGTTACGATTGTGGTAAAGAGTGCGATATGATAAAGCAAAAGTTTAAAATATTTCCCCTTTTAAAAATGCCAATGTTTTCCTGTTTCACAGGATAGAAATTCAATTATCAAAAAATAAATATATATATGTATGATGGAGTAACAGTTTAAAATAATTCATCTTTAGAAAACACAGAACTTTTTAGAATTCTGAAGAAAAGAAATCTTTACGATTCTCCTAAAGAGTACGATGTAAAGGAACGACTATTTAAAATATTTCTCCTTTAGAAAAACCTAAACCTTAACTTCCTGTTCTGATGGGTGCAATTTGTTACGATTCTCTTCAAGAGTAACATATGATGGTGAAATATTTCAAAATACGTTGTCGCTTTTTGCATTGCAAGTAAAAGATAAAATTTTTTTTTCGTATAGTGCATTACTTCCCACGTCACGAACTGTCATTTAACATATAAATCGTTGCAATTTTCCTGCGGATTGGAAAGATATGGAGAGAAAATTGCTTTGACAAACGCGACACGCAAACATCGTAAAAATGACAAACACACGACAAACGGAAAGCAAATATAAAGACAGGTTATAAAATAAAAAAAAGAATTATTGACACTAAACAGACGTGTGAAAATAAATCAGTAGATTTAAATAATAAAAAATGATAAGTCGCATTGGCAAAGGCAAAATACAATGCCAAAGCGCAGAGGAAGAAGAGAGTTTGCTGACATTGATTGGCACGAAAAAAACCGGCAAAGTAAAAGAAGACAAAAAGCTTTTTTCTGTTCAGGGCCCAGGAGAGATTGCAGATAACATCGGCGGTGGTCTCGGCGACGAGAGCAACTTTCAGGTCAGTGATCTGACCCACTGAAGTGAACAACATATTCGGAATTGCTGCGGGAAATGAAGATACAGAGTGATGCGATTTCACCGATCAGCAGACTTCTGTTGGGGGATCAATGGAAGCAGAGGTCAGAGATGGGCTGTTCTCCGCTGACGACGGCTCAGCAGGAATCGATCGTCGGTCGATCTTCGACGGTGGATATTGGCGGGAAATTCCAAGCTGATTGTAGCGACGTAGAGCTGGATGTCGTCACTGAGGAAGTTACGACTCTGTCACTGCAAGAGAGAAGGAAGAAAATGAGAATGCGGGATTCCCTCGGGTTGGGTTGTTTTACCTCTGAGCCGCACGTTTTTTGCACACCATGGGCTAAATGGCCAGGTCACATGGACCCCGAAGGCTCAGAGAAGGTTGGGGGAGGAGACCCACTGGAACAGCTGTTGGGAGACAGATGGTAGCCTCCCGTCAAGGCCATCCAGCGTGTTCTTTAACGTGCACAGGGTATGGCTCTCCCGCACACGGGGCCACGGCTTAACGTCCCATCCGACGGACGGCGGCCTTTCCAAGCCCGTCGGTGTCCCCTACTGACTGTGGGCAGGGCGGGGAATTTTGCGGAGATAAATCTCAATGCTGACCCAGCTGGGACTCGAACCTGGGAACTACAGATTACGAGCCTGGCGCGCTACCGACTGAGCCACCCCCGCCCCTGGGATTCCCTCGGGATTCCTAGGCTTGGGCCTCAGTGGAAACTACAAGGAAGAGTTCGTCTTCTGTCTTGGAATTCGTTACGATGCAGTAGGGAAGGAATGCAGTAGGGAAGGAATGGAGTGATTTTCACCTTCGAATGAGTGAAGATCCAGGATTCGATTTACTTCCAAAGAATAATTTGACTCAGTCGGAAGGGTGCCAGACTCGTAATCTTCAGTTCTTAGTTTCGAGTCGTAATTTTACCAGCATTGAGATTTATCTAGGGAAACTCTCATTCTAACATAGGGTACAGAGGCAGTGGATCAGTTTGACGAAGGACAAGATGCAGTGGACCAGTTTGAGGTAGGACAAAGAGAAAGTGAACCAGCCAGGCGTAAGACAAGAGACAGCGGACCAGATTGACGTAGGACAAGAGGCAGTGGATCATTTTGAGGTAGGACAAGATGCAGTGGACCAGTTTAAGGTAGGACAAAGTTGAAGCGGACTACCCTGGCGTTAGACAAGAGACAGGGGATCAGTTTAGGTAGGACAAGATGCAGTGGATCAGTTTGAGGTAGGACAAGGGGTAACTGACCAGACTGACGTAAAATAAGTGGCAGAGGACCAGATTAATGTAGGACAAGGGGAGTGCACCAGATTAATATAGTACAACAAGGTGTGGACCATACTGACGTAGGACAAAACGCAAAGGACCAGACTGATAGAGGATCAGGCGCAGCGATAAACCAGATTGATGCAGTGAATCAGAGTGACGTAGAGTTGGGTTGTTTTACCTCTGAGCGGCACTTTTTTTGCACACCATGTGCTAAATGATCAGGTCACATGGACCCCGAAGGCTCAGAGAAGGTTTGGGGAGGGGACCCACTGGAACAGCTGTTGGGAGACAGATGGTAGCCTCCCGTCAAGGCCATCCAGCGTGTTCTTTAAAGTGCACAGGGTATGGCTCTCCCGCACACGGGGCCACGGCTTAACGTCCCATCCGACGGACGGTGGCCTTTCCAAGCCCATCGGTGTCCCGTACTGACCGTGGGCAGGGCGGGGAATTTTGCGGAGATAAATCTCAACGCTGACCCAGCTGGGACTCGAACCTGGGAACTACAGATTACGAGCCTGGCGCGCTACCGACTGAGCACCCTCGCCCCTGCTGCAAATCCAAGAAATCAGTTTTTAGTCTGCTTATGTTAGATTCCATGTTTTTAATAAATTGGAAAATTGATATATTTTAATCTCATTTTTTATTATTCTCAGCATTTTGTTAAAACTTTTCGGTGCTGAATATATATATGTGCCTGTGTAATACTTTTCTTAGGGTGTGGAACAATTAGATTAGTGTAATCATTTGATCTCGTATTATGATTGGGGCGGGGGTGGCTCAGTCGGTAGCGCGCCAGGCTCGTAATCTGTAGTTCCCAGGTTCGAGTCCCAGCTGGGTCAGCGCTGAGATTTATCTCCGCAAAATTCCCCGCTCCGCCCACGGTCAGTAGGGGACACCGATCGGCTTGGAAAGGCCGCCGTCCGTTGGATGAGAAGTTAAGCCGTTGCTCCGTGTTCGGGAGAGCCACACCCTCTTGCACGTTAAAGAACAGCTGGAAGGCCTAGACAGGAGGCTACCATCTGTCTCCCAACAGCTGTTCCAGTGGGTTCCTTCCCCCAATCTTCTCTGAGCCTTCGGGATCCATGTGACCTGGCTATTTAGCCCATGGTGTTAAAAAAAAGTGCCGCTCAGAGGGTTGGGTTGGGTTGTTTTACCTCTGAGCGGCACTTTTTTGCACACCATGGGCTAAATGGCCAGGTCACATGGACCCCGAAGGCTCAGAGCAGGTTGGGGGAGGGGACCCACTGGAACAGCTGTTGGGAGACAGATGGTAGCCTCCCGTCAAGGCCATCCAGCGTGTTCTTTAAAGTGCACAGGGTATGGCTCTCCCGCACACGGGGCCACGGCTTAACGTCCCATCCGACGGACGGTGGCCTTTCCAAGCCCATTGCTGTCCCCTACTGACCGTGGGCAAGGCGGGGAATTTTGCGGAGATAAATCTCAACGCTGACCTAGCTGGGACTCGAACCTGGGAACTACAGATTACGAGCCTGGCGCGCTACCGACTGAGCCACCCCCGCCCCGCCGCTCAGAGGTAAAACAACGCAACGTTTATTCTAGAAACGGTTAAAATTGCGTAATATTACCTGCCCATGAGAAAAGAAATTATATAGACGAAATAAATTCTACGATCTGCTTGTGAATCCTATTTCTTTTGGCAATATTTTTTTCCCTGCGATGTTCGTAGGATCGATATTTTCACTTGAATGGGACTTCCGAAGTTTTTAACTTTCATTATTTACCTGCCTAGCTCGGTGAGCCACTTTATTCTCTTCTAGGTTCGATATTTCTTTGCCCTTCCAGGAGTTCTTTTGCAAAGGTATTTCCATTTCTGAAAAAGCGGAGGAGTTTTAAAAGCTGCTGGAACTGATTTCAGAAAGAGTGCCCGAGCTTCAAAAACAAATTCAATACCAAAGCCAAGTTGATACAAATAAGCCGAGAAGATATTTTAAAGAGTTTGAAAAACATCCCTTTTTTAAGATGCGTTGTGAAAACTTTGGGAATAAATTTCGATTTTTCGGATTTTCTAGAAAAAGTATCTGAATTTCAGGAAGATTTGCGTCATGAAGCAGATTTAAAAACTTTATACTACAGTTTTTTTTCCATCTTTCTGGTATCTGGGACTAAAATTTTACTATCTATTTTCTTCATAGTGTGGAGGGGCGGGGGTGGCTCAGTCGGTAGCGCGCCAGGCTCGTAATCTGTAGTTCCCAGGTTCGAGTCCCAGCTGGGTCAGCGTTGAGATTTATCTCCGCAAAATTCCCCGCCCTGCCCACGGTCAGTAGGAGACACCGATGGGCTTAGAAATGCCGCAGTCCGTTGGATGGGATAGGGGTGGCTCAGTCAGTAGCGCGCCAGGCTCGTAATCTGTAGTTCTCAGGTTCGAGTCCCAGCTGGGTCAGCGTTGAGATTTATCTCCGCAAAATTCCCCGCCCTGCCCACGGTCAGTAGGGGACACCCATGGGCTTGGAAAGGCCACCGTCCGTCGGATGGAACGTTAAGCCGTGGTCCCGCATGCGGGAGAGCCATACCCTGTGCACATTAAAGAACACGCTGGATGGCCTTGACGGGAGGCTACCATCTGTCTCCCAACAGCTGTTCCAGTGGGTCCCCTTCCCCAACATTCTCTGAGTCTTTGGGGTCCATGTGACCCATTGTGTGCAAAAAACTGCCGCTCAGGGGTAAAACAACCGAGCCCTTTATAGTGTGGACTAAGATATCTGAGGATTATTATTGATCTTCATTCTCTGTGCTTCGTTATTTTAACAGTGAAGAAAAATAAAAAGTTAGAAATATTGTCATAAAAGGTCAAAAAGTAAAGAAATCTTCTGAATGCATTTTAATTCCTAGATCATTTCGTTACTTGGTCCTCTTCCCTTTTAACCATCTGAGCTGGCTACATCGCTAATTTTTACTTAAAGCTATAAGATAATACGAATGCAATGAACATTCGATAACGGACTAATAGGAGTGACCGAGTCCGTTAAACCGAATGTTCGTTAAATCCAAATATTCGAGAAGGCACAGAGTAAATGATCATATTTTAAAATAACAAAAGCAGTACATTAATAACAACATTAACAGACCTAGAATCCTCTTGTTTTCACTTACTCGTAAATTGTTGTGCTGAGGAGCTAGAATCATTCTGATTTATCTTGTTAGTACAGTTCTTGTAAGGAGCTTCTTTGTGATCAGGAGCTATAATATCCCTGTTGTCTCTTACTAATAGAGGGTTATGGTGAGGAGCTAGATCATCCTGTTGTCTCTTACTAGTAGATGGTTTTGGTGAGGAGCTAGAATCCTGCAGTTGTCTCTTACTAGTCGATGGTTGTAGTGAGGAGCTAGAATCCTGCTGTTGTCTCTTACTAATAGAGGGTTATGGTGAGGAGCTGGATCATCCTGTTGTCTCTTACTAATAGAGGGTTATGGTGAGGAGCTGGATCATCCTGTTGTCTCTTACTAGTAGATGGTTGTGGTGAGGAGCTATAATCCTGCAGTTGTCTCTTACTAGTCGATGGTTGTAGTGAGGAGCTGGTATCTTCATGTCTCATGCTAGTAGAAGTGGGTTGTAGTGAGGAGCTATAATCCTTCAGTTGCTTCTTACTAGTAGAGGGTTGTGGTAAGGAGCTGGAATCCTCCTATTGCTTCTCACTAATAAAGGATTATGGTGAGGTTCTTTGACCGAGTGGTTGGCGCGCTTGGCTAGTGATCTAAGGGGCCCGGGTTCGAGCCCCAGGTAAGGCATGGATGTATGTGTTTTACTGCTGGACCTGCCGTCCTCACAGACTTTCTACTATGGCATGTAAACTGACAGGCTCCTGTCAGATCTCTGTCGTAAACAGCTGCTTGAGGGGGTATTTATTTTTTCATTTTTATACTAAAATCGTCCTGCTGCCTCTTACTAGTAAAGTGTTGTGGTGAGAGTTGAAATCCACCTTTTGCCCTTACTAGTAGAGGGTTGTGGTAAGGACCAAAAATGCTTCTGTTGCCTCTTATTAGCACAAGGTAGAGTTGAGGGGCTAGAAGCATCCTGTTTCCTCTTACTAGCAGAGAGTAGTGGTGAGGGATTATATCCTCCTGTTGCCTTTTACTTCTAGAGAGTTGATTATTTCCACAAAATAATTTCTTGAGTTTATATATCAACAGCAATCTGTGAATTTATTATTGCTTAATTCTTGCTTTCATAATGCTTTAGTGTGAGAGACTTACGTATTTAACATCTATGTATTGAGCAATATTGGATTAGTTGCCTCTCCTGATCATAGATGGCGCCACGAGCGATAGGATAATTGATATTTAAAGAGCCACAAGCAAGTGAATAAATGACTTAGCTGATGGATAATTTATGTTGGTTAGAGCATCTGGCATGTAACAGGGAGATTTTAGAAAATTTCATTTAATAAGGTATCAGAAATCTGTAGAATCAGCCCACTTAAAGCATTAGATAAATGAGGTTTTACTCCACAATCTTATCAGAAGATGCTATTATTCTTAAGTAGCATCCTGAGGAAAATAGAATAATACCTCGCCTCTGTAGTAGAGGGGCGGGGGATGGCTCGTCTGTAGCGCATCAGGCTCGTAAACTGCAGTTCCTAGGTTCGAGTCCCAACTGGGCCAGCATTGAGATTTATCTCCGAAAAACTCCCCGCCCTGCCCACAGTCAGCAGGGGACACGGATGGGCTTGGATAGGCCGTCGTCCGTCGGGTGGGACGTTAAGCTGTGGCCCCGTATGCGTAAGAGCCATACCTTGTGTACGTTAAAGAACACACTGGATGGCCTTGACGGGAGGCTACCATCTGTCTCTTAACAGCTTTTCCAGTGGGTCCCCTCACCCAACCTTCTCTGAGCCTTCGGGGTTCTTGTGATCTGGCCATTTAGCCCATGGTGTGCAAAAAAGTGCTGCTCAGAGGTAAAACAACCCAACTAGCCAACCCGTTTGCTAGAGAGCCACACCCTGTACACGTTAAAGAATACGCTTAATGGCCTTGACGGGAGGCTACCATCTGTCTGCTAACCGCTGTCCATTAGGTTCTCTGGGTCCTTGGGTCCTTGTGACTTGGCCATTTAGCCCATTTTGTGTAAGAAAGTGCTGCTCAGAGGTAAAACAACCTTCCCCCTAAGAAAGTGATGAAAAAAACTTTTAATACCTCTAAGAAGAAGACAAATTGGAAGGAAGTCGTTCACATATTATCTTTTGTGATCTCCCCTGAATACTGACCCAAAATAAAATTCGAAATGACATACATTAAGTAAAAAAATTCTTCGCAAGCAATCTCGAGATGGTTGTTTCATTAAATGGGTCCGAAAACGTCGGTAATGTTTTGAATATTAATCTCCAAATTAACTTTTTGTGGGAGATGATAAATTGTAGAAACATTTACATAAGATATCGATTACAATATCGATTAGAGTTTGAGTTGTTGATAAAGATGTAGGAAAATAACACATCAGAATGAAATTTAATTTGACTGTAACAAAATGCGACATATCAACAGCCAAAGAAACGAAGTAACCAGCGCTTCGACTCTTTGATTGGAGAAATCATTAAATTTATCCAGAAACTTAATCTTCAAAACCTCATTAGTGTAAGAAAATCTAAAGAACATTTATCTCAAAAATTTCTTTTTTTTTTCTTGTCGATCATGCGATTACTTCGAGCTTATTTCATTAGAAATGCATTAATATGATTAATGACGTGATTAAAATAATTTAAGTATCGCTCCATGAAACATGGAGTCATTACCAGCAGACAAGCAAATTTAACTTCAGTTGTAATTATTTAGATGAAATATTATTAGGAACTGAAACAGAGGAAGAAGTTGCTCGTGGAACAGGGATGTGGTAATTGTTTCGCTCTTAGTACGATAAAGTTTGCTATTGGTAACATTGTTTTGATTCTGCCCAAGTTAGTTATTCCTAAGGGAAACTCATATAAATTCATATAAATTATTTTGGGGGGCGGGGTGGCTCAGTCGGTAGCGCGCCAGGCTCGTAATCTGTAGTTCCCAGGTTCGAGTCCCAGCTGTGTCAGCGTTGAGATTTATCTCCGCAAAATTCCCCGCCCTGCCCACGGTCAGTAGGGGACACCGATGGGCTTGGAAAGGCCGCCGTCCGTCGGATGGGACGTTAAGCCGTGGCCCCGTGTGCGGGAGAGCCATACCCTGTGCACGTTAAAGAACATGCTGGATGGCCTTGACGGGAGGCTACCATCTGTCTCCCAACAGCTGTTCCAGTGGGTCCCCTCCCCCAACCTTCTCTGAGCCTTCGGGGTCCATGTGACCTGGCCATTTAGCCCATGGTGTGCAAAAAAGTGCCGCTTAGAGGTAAAACAACCCAACCTAAGGGAAACTCATTATTATTTATTCACAACTATAAAGGTGATTCAATCATTAATGAATCTGATAAGATCATATCAATAAATACAGCCCGGTAGCAAAATATTGAGTATTCCAATGTTACAGGGGCGGCTCAGTCGGTAGTGCGCCAGGCTTGTAATCTGTAGTTCCCATGTTCGAGTCCCAGCTGGGTCAGCGTTGAGATTTATCTCCGCAAAACTCCCCGCCCTGCCCACAGTCAGTAGGGGACACCGATGGGCTTGGAAAGACCGCCGTCCATCGGATGGGACATTAAGCCGTTGCCTCGTGTGCGGGAGAGCCATACCCTGTGCACGATAAAGAACACGCTTAATAGCGTTGATGGTAGGCTACCATCTGTCTCCCAACAGCCGTTCCAGTGGGTCTCCTTCCCAACCTCTCTGAGCCTTCGGGGTCCATGTGACCTGGCCATTTAGCCCATGGTGGGCAATAAAGTGCCACTCAGAGGTAAAACAACCGAACAACAACGCCAATGGAAATCGAACTTCGAAGCTCTATAACTTCTAAAATATTCATTTAGGAGAAAAAATGCGACTAAAGATAAAGATCAGAAATAAATCTATTTAAATCTCAATTTCCAACAATATTCGTTCAGTATTTAAAGAGTTATGGAAGCTAGGATATTTAACAATAACTTGTTTTATTTAAAAAAAATAGTCATAATTGTCCAATATTGAAATAATCATTATGGAAACTCCAAAAAATGTATATTTGTTTTATTAAATGGTTTGAAAAGTTTTAATTAATTTCTGAGGTCAGTTCTTACGATGCGTCGCTTTTGTGTAATCCTACCATTCATAACTGTTCAAATACTGAACGAATATTATTTAGAATCGACATTATAAGAGATTAGATTATGAGCTTCATTTTCAGTACATTTTTTTCCTATTAAATGCATGTTTTAAGTGTTATAGAGCTTAGTTTTAAATTTTGATTGACATAAACTCGAAAATTCTTTAATATTTTAGTATGGCATTGGGAGGATCTGAAAGATAGGGGAAACTCCAAAAAAAAAAAGGCAACACGATCTTTAAAAGTCAAAAAAGACAACTGTTACTTTGGGGAATTATAACCTACACTCCTGTAACAGATTACTCATATGGTTACCCTTTGAGTACGGTAATCATTGCCACTATGCTGGGGCGGGAGTGGCTCAATCGGTAGCGCACCAGGCTCGTAATCTGTAGTTCCCAGGTCGAAGTTCCCAGGTCGAAGTTCCAGTTCCAGCTGGGTCAGAGTTGAGATTTATCTCCGCAAAATTCCCCACCCTGCCCACAGTCAGTAGGGGACACCGAAGGGCTTGGAAAGGACGCCGTCCGTCGGATGGGCCGTGACTCTGTGTGCGGGAGAGCCATACCCTGTGCACGTTAAAGAACACGCTGGATGTAATAAGAATGTCTGTTTTTGACGGGAGGCTACCATCTGTCTCCCAACAGCTGTTCCAGTGGGTCTTCTCCCCAACCTTCTCTGAGTTTTCGGGGTCCTTGTGACTTGGCCATTTAGCCCATGGTGTGCAAAAAAGTGCCGCTCAGAGGTAAAATAACCCAACCCAAAGCCACAATGCCACGTCTTTCTTCCGATTACAATATTATTTCCACTTGATTATTGAAATAGTTACTTTTCCATCACGAGTTGCTGTTAGTGGTCGATTACGTGAATGGTTACCACTTAACAAGAAATTTTTACGCTCGCCAAGCTACCCATCTGTCTCGTAACCACTACACCAACCTTCTCTGAGGCCTCGGGGTCCTTGTGACCTGGCCATTTAGCCCATTGTGTGCAAAAAAAAGTACCGCTCAGAGGTAAAACAACCCAAATCTCTTTAAACCACAGGAGAAGTCCTCAGTTTGCATGAGAGACCAGATAGATGCTGAAAAGTTTTATCCCAGTCGGCCTGCACACATCCGTTACCCTTTTCACCATCTGTCATCGCAGCGTCAGACCGAAATCCGTTTCTTGATACCTTTCCCTTACAGAAACGGAATCTCCTGTGAATCCCTTCTTTACAAAAACTGAATCTCTCAGCAACAGGAAAAAGTCGTATTGTGCAAGACAGGCAAGAGCATCGCTGCAGCGAAACTCTCGTCCCGACTCTCCTCCACATCCAGCATCCCTTTCACTAACCTCCGCATCGTGATGGACTGCAGACAGGGGAGTCACTATTGTGCACGCGGAACACGTGCAGTGAAACGAAACGGGGATAATGGAGAAGGCGTATCTGGTGACTCCAGTGCTACTCTCAGCCTCTCCGAGTCCCTCTTCATCCGGCGGCGAGAGAGTTTTAATGCCACCTGATAGATGCAGAGAGACGATGCTTTGGTAGCGTGACAGCGGCTGCACTGAAGAAATGTAAAATCTCTCCAACATCAGGAGGATCAGGTTGGGCTTTGGTATCCCTGGAAGACTCTGGTGAAATTTTAGCTCACTAAAGAGATGTTGGGTCTCATCCGATTGTCAAAGCTTAAACAAAAATAAATATTTAAAACGTAAGGAGAGTTATATTCTCATTTGTGCAATCCAGATCTTATTATTCCGTTTATCTTTTCTTATTTACAGTCGCTCAAAAAAGTATCCGAACACTACGGTTGATTACAGAATTCAGAAAAAATATCTGGCAACGATTTTTTTTTTAAAATTAGTGATCTGGCAACCTTCGTGTCACGTGATTACAGAATTCAGGAAAAATATCTGGAGCGTGTACAGCACGCGTTCCAGTTACCGCAAAGTCACAGCAAACTGGAACGTGTGCAGTTACTGCACACGTTCCAGTTTGCTGTGAACGGTAACTGCACACGCTCAATATTTCCGTGAGTGAGCCCACACGATCCAGGTCTTTGTGAGCTCACACGATCCAATGTGCTGTGAACATTAACCGCAACCGCTCCAGTTTGCTGTGAACGGTAACTGCACACGCTCCATATTCATTGCATTATATATTCATACGCATTATATATGTTAAAAACTATCCGAACACTATGGTTGACTACAGAATTCAGGAAAAATATCTGGCAACGATTTTTTTTTAGAAATTAGTGATCTGGCAACCTCGTGACACGAGTAAAATAAACGTGTGCAGTTACTGCACACGTTCCAGTTTGCTGTGAACGGTAACTGCACACGCTCAATATTTCCGTGAGTGAGCCCACACGATCCAGGTCTTTGTGAGCTCACACGATCCAATGTGCTGTGAACATTAACCGCAACCGCTCCAGTTTGCTGTGAACGGTAACTGCACACGCTCCATATTCATTGCATTATATATTCATACGCATTATATATGTTAAAAAATATCCGAACACTATGGTTGACTACAGAATTTAGGAAAAATATCTGACAACGATTTTTTTTTAGAAATTAGTGATCTGGCAATCTCGTGTCACGTGACACGAGTAAAATAAAGCCAGATCACTAATTTAAAAAAAAATCGTTGCCAGATATTTTTTCTGAATTCTGTAATCAACCGTAGTGTTCGGATACTTTTTTGAGCGACTGTACATTTCTTTAGTAGAGGGATACTTAATCACATTTTTAATCAGGTTAATGGTGAAGACAAAAGAACATAACTTTGTCATGAATTGTGAACATGTAAAATATTGTCCTGACTTTAATACATTGTTTTGTGTCAAGATAAAAATAAATATTTGACGTGACGTAAAGACAAGAATGAAACATTGTTTTGAGGTAAACACAATATATGAATATATTTTTCGTGACATAAAGAAAAAAGGAACATTGTCCTGACGTAAAGATAGAAATAAAACCTCCTGACGTCAAAAAATAAAACGTTGTCTTCACTTAACGATAAAAATAAGTCATTGTCCTATCGGTAAAGGAAAAATGGAACATTTTCTTGGCGAACGACAAATATATATATAATACTGTCTTACCTAAAGACAAAAGTAAACATTGTCGTGACACAAAGAATAAAGAATAAAATATTTTACAGATTTAAAGACAGTAATTGTCCATGGTTTTGAGATAGGGGTGTAAGGGCGTGGATGGCTCAGTTGATAGCGCGCCAGGCTCATAATCTGCAGTTGCCATGTTTGAGTCCCAGCTGGGCCAATGTTGAAATTTATCTCCGCAAAACTCCTCTCTCTGCCCTCAGTCACCAGGGGACTCCGATGGATTCAAAACTCCTCTCTCAGTGGGGCGGGGGTGGCTCAGTCGGTAGCGCGCCAGGCTCGTAATCTGTAGTTCCCAGATTCGAGTCCCAGCTGGGTCAGCGTTGAGATTTATCTCCGCAAAATTCCCCGCCCTGCCCACGGTCAGTAGGGGACACCGATGGGCTTGGAAAGGCCGCCGTTCGTCGGATGGGACGTTAAGCCGTGGCCCCGTGTGCGGGAGAGCCATACCCTGTGCACGTTGAAGAATTTGCTGGATGGCATTGACGGGAGGCTACCATCTGTCTCCCAACAGCTGTTCCAGTGGGTTCCCTCCCCCAACCTTCTCTGAGCCTTCGGGGTCCATGTGACCTGGCCATTTAGCCCATGGTGTGCAAAAAAGTGCCGCTCAGAGGTAAAACAACCCAACCCTCTTTCAGTCAGCAGGGGACTCTGATGGACTCAAAACTCCTCTCTCAGCCCTCAGTCAGCAGGGGACTCTGATGGACTCAAAACTTTTCTCTCTGCCCTCAGTCAGCAGGGGACTCCGAAACTCCTCTCTCAGCCCTCAGTCAGCAGGGGACTCTGATGGACTTTGAAAGGCCGCCGTCCGTCGGATGCGACGTTAAGTCGTGGCCTCGTGTGCGGGAGAGCCATACCCTGTGCACGTTAAAGAACACACTGGGATGGTCTTGATGGGAGTCTACGATCTGTCTCCCAACAGCTGTCCAGTGGGTCCCGTCCCCCCAACTTTTTCTGAGTCCTTGGCGTCCTTGTGACTTGGCCCTTTAGCACATTATGTACAAAAGAGTGCTGCTTAGAGGTAAACAACCCTAAAATAACGTAAAAACAAAAAATAAATCATTGTGTTAACTTTATTTTTTTACCTCGTTAAGCAGCTGCTTTCACACAGAAATCTGACAGGAGCCTTTCAGTTTGTAACGCTATAACAAAAGTTCTGTAAGGATGGCGAGACCTGAGCAGAAAAACAACACAAACATCCATTGCCGGACTTTCACCTGCTGAGGCTCTCAGCTATTTGTGCTATTAGGAGGCCCAAAAAAATCTAAAGTAGAAATCAGGGCCTCCCTGCTTTTAGAAATATAGTTATAAAAAATAAATAAATACCCCCTCAAGCAGCTGCTTGCCACAGAGGTCTGACAGGAGCCTGTCAGTTTATATGCCACAGTAGAAGATCTGAGAGGATGGCAGGACCTCAGCAGAAAACAACACGAACATCCATACCTTACCCGGGGCTCGAACACAGGTCCCGTAGATCAGTAGCCAAGCGCGCTAACCACTCAGCCACGTTAGACTATATTATATAATAAACTGTGATAGGGAACAAAAAAATATTAAACTTGTGCATATTTCGCGAATTTTTAAACGAATTTATAATGACTTTTAAACGAACGGTAAAACGTTATTCTGAAAAATAAAATCCAGTCTTTGGCCCCCATGTTTTTTCGTTTTTTCTAGCTGAATTGTGTTATATGCCCCCCCCCCCCCCCACCTCCCTTATTTTTTTCTAGATCCGGCCAGGTCGAAATATATATTCTTTATTTCTTACTGAAGAGAACATTACAAAATAAACAAGAAACTGCTGTGGTGAAATATTTATAACTAGGATTGGTATACAATCATTACTTTATAGCTGAGATGAACAGTGTTTATAAAATATATTATATTAAATATAAAAAAACTAAAATTCTTGGTATATTTTTTAGGCCCCTCATAATCGTGAGGCTCTAAGCTGTAGCTTAGTTAGCTTATGCCGGCCGTGCAAACATCTCTGCTTTACCTGGTACTTGAACGGAAGTCCCTTTGAGCAATGGGGTGGGGGTGGCTCAGTCGGTAGCGCGTCAGGCTTGTCATCTGTAGTTCGCAGGTTCGAGTCCCAGCTGGGTCAGCGTTGAGATTTATCTCCACAAAATTCCCCGCCCTGCCCACGGTCAGTAGGGGACACCGATGGGCTTGGAAAGGCCGCCGTCCGTCGGATGGGACGTTAAGCCGTGGTCCCGTGTGCAGGAGAGTCATACCCTGTGCACGTTAAAGAACACACTGGATGGCCTTAACGGGAGGCTACCATCTGTCTCCCAACAGTTGTTCCAGTGGGTCCCCTCCCCCAACCTTCTCTGAGCCTTCGGGGTCCATGTGACCTTGCCATTTAGCCCATGGTGTGCAAAAATGTGCCGCTCAGAGGTAAAACAACCCAATCCAACCCTTTGAGCAATAACCAAGCACTTTAAACACTCGGTCAGGGGTTGGCATATGAACTTATAATCAAAAATAAAGCAGTGTCCTGAGGCAAAAACAAAAATATTGTTGTTTTTTCTCCTGACCAAAAGACAAAAATAAAACATTGCCCTGACGTGAAGAAAAATATCATCCTGACCTAAAGGCAAATATAAAACATGGTCCAGACATAGAGACAAAAAAAATTACACTAACGCGGAAGACAAAAAATTTTACTTGACGTAAGGAGAAAAGTAAAACATTGTTGTGACGAAGAACAAATGAAAGTAAAATGTCGTCGTGACGAGGAACAAATGAAAGTAAAATGTTTTCGTGACGAAAGAGAAATGAAAGTAAAATGTTGTTGTGATGAAGGACAAATGAAAGTAAAATGTCGTGACGAAGGACAAATGAAAGTAAAATGTTGTTGTGATGAAGGACAAATGAAAGTAAAATGTTGTTGTCACGAAAGACAAATGAAAGTAAAATGTTTTCGTGACGAAGGACAAATGAAAGTAAAATGTTTTCGTGACGAAGGACAAATGAAAGTAAAATGTTTTCGTGACGAAGGACAAATGAAAGTAAAATGTTTTCGTGACGAAGGACAAATGAAAGTAAAATGTTGTTGTGACGAAGAACAAATGAAAGTAAAATGTTGTGACGAAGGACAAATGAAAGTAAAATGTTTTCGTGACGAAAGACAAATGAAAGTAAAATGTCGTGACGAAGGACAAATGAAAGTAAAATGTTTTCGTGACGAAGGACAAATGAAAGTAAAATGTTTTCGTGACGAAGGACAAATGAAAGTAAAATGTTTTCGTGACGAAAGACAAATGAAAGTAAAATGTTTTCGTGACGAAGGACAAATGAAAGTAAAATGTTGTGACGAAGGACAAATGAAAGTAAAATGTTTTCGTGACGAAAGACAAATGAAAGTAAAATGTCGTGACGAAGGACAAATGAAAGTAAAATGTTTTCGTGACGAAAGACAAATGAAAGAAAAATGTTTTCGTGACGAAGGACAAATGAAAGTAAAATGTTTTCGTGACGAAAGACAAATGAAAGTAAAATGTTTTCGTGACGAAGGACAAATGAAAGTAAAATGTTGTCGTGACGAAGGACAAATGAAAGTAAAATGTTGTCGTGACGAAGAACAAATGAAAGTAAAATGTTGTCGTGACGAAGGACAAATGAAAGTAAAATGTTGTCGTGACGAAGGACAAATGAAAGTAAAATGTTGTTGTGACGAAGAACAAATGAAAGTAAAATGTTGTGACGAAGGACAAATGAAAGTAAAATGTTGTTGTGACGAAAGACAAATGAAAGTAAAATGTCGTGACGAAGGACAAATGAAAGTAAAATGTTTTCGTGACGAAGGACAAATGAAAGTAAAATGTTTTCGTGACGAAGGGCAAATGAAAGTAAAATGTTGTCGTGACGAAGGACAAATGAAAGTAAAATGTTGTTGTGACGAAGAACAAATGAAAGTAAAATGTTGTGACGAAGGACAAATGAAAGTAAAATGTTGTTGTGACGAAAGACAAATGAAAGTAAAATGTCGTGACGAAGGACAAATGAAAGTAAAATGTTTTCGTGACGAAGGACAAATGAAAGTAAAATGTTTTCGTGACGAAGGACAAATGAAAGTAAAATGTTGTCGTGACGAAGGACAAATGAAAGTAAAATGTTGTCGTGACGAAGGACAAATGAAAGTAAAATGTTGTCGTGACGAAGGACAAATGAAAGTAAAATGTTGTTGTGACGAAGGACAAATGAAAGTAAAATGTTCTTGTGACGAAGGACAAATGAAAGTAAAATGTTTTCGTAACGAGGACAAATGAAAGTAAAATGTTTTCGTGACGAGGACAAATGAAAGTAAAATATTGGCCTGACCTATAAAGACACAAATAAACATTTTCGTCGATGAAAGCCAAAATAATTAAATAAATAAAATGCCTTAAACTAAAGATAAAACAAAAACATTGTGCTAACATAAAGGCAAAAGTAATATATTGTCCTGACAAAAATCACAAGTGAAAAACTTTCTATGCCCAGAGTAGAGTTCACAATTCAAACGTGGACAAAATCGACTTGGAATGAGGTGGATGACCCCGCTTTCATGAACGCATTCCCGTTATATAATTAGGTATTAGGTTTTTAGGCCCAAATCCAAAAAAAATGCATAGGACAGTAAGTAACTGGATCAGGATGGCCAGAAATCTGCAACAATATATACCCATTTTTCAAGATATTATTCTCGTGAAAAAAAGTACAATATGGAATAAAAAAAAACTCAAATATTTGCTTCTCACGGACTGGCAGACGCCTATTACAGTATATTATACAATCATTATAAAAGAATAACGCTTGATATGTTACATTTTACTAAATAGTTTAAAAAATGTTACATTTTACTAAATAATTAGGTAAAAAAAGTTACATTTTAATAAATAATTAAGTAAAAAATGTGATTGTGTACAAGATGACAAGAAAATTTCAAAGTTTAGGTTTGTGTTCAATAGATTTCAACATGGGCTAGCGCAGGCGTGTCCAAACTTTTAACTTCCCTGGGCCACATTGAGTGAATATTTGACTTCCCTGGGCCACACTAAGTGAAGATGAAGTGTTTTGGGCCGCACATAAAATATAAAATATAGTTAATGAATACGAATAATAAAACTTCATTTATTTTCTTATGTTTTCTATTATAAAATAAAAAAGGGCAATATAAAACTAGTGGGATATCAAAAACTCGCTGAAAATTCAGCGAGAGGAAAGCCAACGGGTCGGATCGATTTGGCGAACTTTCGCGAACGTTCGATGGCCCCTTTTTCTGTGAAGGGCTCCCTTGGCCAAAAAGGATTAGGAAATCAAAATACAATGCAATATACTGCATACAAATATTGTAATGCTTCAAAAAATTCGCCGTCGAAACGGATACACACATAATTCGAAACGTAAATTCTCATGGCATACTAAGATGTTTTTATTTAAATTTTTATTTCAAAATAAATGTCAACGAATCATCTATACATATAACGATACATATATGAAAAACGATACATATATGAACGATACATATATGAAAAATATTGCAAACATTTATTTTTTAATAAAAATGTGTAAATTTAAATATTTTCATAATTTGCGTTTGGGCCGCATTTTAAAGGCTTTTGGGCCGCACTTTAGACAAGCATGGTGTAAAGGATCAGTTTGCTACTGATAAGAATCTTTGGCTTGGTCGCTTGGCTGACAAAGCTGAGGAAGCAGTTAGACAGTACAACAGCAGAGAGCTGTACCAGATAGTTAATGTTTTGTGTGGTAGAAAACGGACAGGTATACAGGGATTGAAGGATAAACAAGGTAAGGTTATAGAAGGTGAGGATTCTGTCATGGCTAGGTGGGCTGAGCATTTCAGTGATGTTCTAAACAATGTGGTTAGTTCTACTCCCATTGTTTGCAATGATGATAGATGCATTGGTGGCTTTAATGTTGGCCCTATAACACAATCTGAAGTTAGTTTGGCTGTTTCTAAACTTAAACTTCATAAATCCCCAGGGGTAGATGAAATTACTACGGAAATGCTTAGAGCTGGGAATGTTTCGGTTAACGCTTGGATGACTGAAATTCTGAATATCTTTTATGATAAAGGCATGGTTCCTAAGGATTTTACCAGAGCTATTGTTATCCCTGTTTTCAAAAAAGGTGATCGCAGTTCTTGTGATAATTCAAATTGCAATTTCTTGTGATAACTATAGGGGTATTAGCCTACTCTCTGTTCCCAGATAAAGTTCTTTCCATGATTGTGCTTAATAGAATTAAGAATCTGGTTGACAGGCAATTGCGTGATGAGCAATGTGGATTCAGAAGTGGTAGGGGATGTGTGGATCAGATATTTTCACTTAGGCAGATTCTTGAGAAATGTTTAGAGTTTCAGAAACCTTTGGTTGCTAGCTTTGTTGATTTCGAAAAGGCTTTCGACTCTGTTGATCGTCATAATTTGTGGTTGATTGTGAGATCATATGGTATACCAGACAAGTTAGTTAACATAATGAAAGCTCTCTATAATAACACTGAGTCGTGTGTGAGAGTTGGTAAGGCTTGTAGCAATTGGTTTAGCATTACTTCTGGTGTTTGACAAGGGTGCATTTTGTCTCCTTTTCTCTTTAGCTTGGTTATTGATTATGTTATGCGAAATAAGTGCAAAGGGAAAATTTTGGTCTTAAATGGTCTAGAGATTGCAAAATTTTTGATTTATATTATGCACATGATTTGGCCTTGTTGGCTAATATGCTGTTGACCGTATTAATGTATCTTCTTTTAACTATTAATGCTGTTGATGAGACTGGTAATAGAGTTGGTTTGGTGATAAACAGAGATAAAACTAAAGTGACCAAAATTGGTCAGACAGTTGGTGCTTCAGTCACTGTGAATGGTTGCGCCCTTGAGCAAGTGTCTGAGTTTAATTATCTTGGGAGCTATGTAACAGATACTGATGATGTGCGGCATGAGATTAACAGGCGAATAAGGATTGTCTCTGAGATTTTTAGGAATCTATGGAGAGTGTGGAGAAATAGGGGTATACACCTAAAGACTAAAATTAGACTGTATTATAGTTTTGGTTCTTTCTAGGGTTAGTAATGGTAGTGAAACTTGGACACTTTGTAAACAAGATAACAGGAAACTAGATGCTTTTGATTCCAGATGCTTGCGCAGTATCTTGGGCATTAGGTGGTTCAACTTTGTAACTAATGATGAGGTTAGGCAAAGGAGTCTGCAACCTCTTTTAAACAGCATATTGTGCAGAGAGAAACTCCGATGGTTTGACCATTGTTCCCCGTATGAATAATTATAAATTAGCGAATAGGATTATGAACAGTGTGCCTAAAGGCCTCAGAAAGAAAAGGAGACCTAGGATGCGGTGGGCAGACAATGTCAAACAGGACCTAGTTAGAATTGATGTGCATTGGAGAGATGCAGCAGATATAGCTCTGGACAGATATGCGTGGAGAACTAAATTGCACGGTCGGGTTAGACCTCCGTAGCTCATGGCTGCTTGAGGATGATGATGATGAGTGTTGAAGAAAAAGTATCTTCTTTTAACTATTAGGGGAATGTTCATTGTTAGTCCAACGTCAATATGACATTGGAGGGAATCTTTAAAAGTGAATATTTCGTAGGTGTGAAAAATAGTAAAGACATGGCTTTCATGAGACACAGAATTGTGTACTGCAGATGGGAAAGTTCATAATATCAATTAGGGGAGATCTTTGTTGGCGGCTGATAATTCAGCGTTCAGATGTTGTTGTGTTGTTTTACCTCTGAGCGGCACTTTTTTGCACACCATGGGCTTAATGGCCAGGTGTGGCACATGGACCCCGAAGGCTTAGAGAAGGTTGGGGGAGGGGACCCACTGGAACAGCTGTTGGGAGACAGATGGTAGCCTCCCGTCAAGGCCATCCAGCGTGTTCTTTAACGTTGGGTTGTTTTACCTCTGAGCGGCACTTTTTTGCACACCATGGGCTAAATCGCCAGGTCACATGGACCCCGAAGGCTCAGAGAAGGTTGGGGGAGGGGACCCACTGGAACAGCTGTTGGGAGACAGATGGTAGCCTCCCGTCAAGGCCATCCAGCGTGTTCTTTAACGTGCACAGGGTATGGCTCTCCCGCACACGGGGCCACGATTTAACGTCCCATCCGACGGACGGCGGACTTTCCAAGCCCTCGGTGTCCCCTACTGACCGTGGGCAGGGCGGGGAATTTTGCGGAGATAAATCTCAACGCTGACCCAGCTGGGACTCGAACCTGGGAACTACAGATTACGAGCCTGGCGCGCTACCGACTGAGCCACCCCCGCCCCTCAGCGTTCAGAACATCTGACATGTTATCAGGAGGTCGTAGGATGGAATCCCACCAGAATAAAGACAATTTTTTCGTCTGATGTGATATCGACGTTGGGAGAAGTGTGAATACTTCCTTGGTAATAATGGGGGCGGGGGTGGCTCAGTCGGTAGCGCGCCAGGCTCGTAATTTTTAGTTCCCAGGTTCGAGTCCGAGCTGGGTCAGCGTTGAAATTTAACTCCGCAAAACTCCCCGCCCTGCCCACGGTCAGTAGGGGAACCGATGGGCTTAGAAAGGCCGCAGTCCGTCGGATGGGACGTTAAGCCGTGGCCCGGATGCGTGAGGGCCATACCCTGTGCACGTTAAAGAACACGCTGGATGGCCTTGACGGGAGGCTACCATCTGTCTCTCAACTCTGTTCCGGTGGGTCCCCTCCCCCATCCTTCTGAGTCTTCGGGGTCAATGTGACCTGGCCATTTAGCCCATGGTGTGCAAAAAAGTGCCTCTCAGAGGTAAAACAATCCAATCCCTTGGTAATTGACAAAAACATCGAAGGGTTTTTTTCTATTTATTAAGTGATGTCTTCTATAAAATTAGCCTACTCTCGGACTTCTATAAATTCGCCCACCCTCAATAAGGAACATTGTGATGGGCTTGGAAAGACAGCCGTCCGTCGGATAGGATGTTAATCCGTGTCTCCGTGTGCGGGAGAGTCATATCCTGTGCACGTTAAAGAACAAGCTGGATGACCTTTACGGGAAGCTCTACCATCTATCTCCCAACAGCTGTCCACAGTGGGCCACCTCCGCGCAACCTTCTCTGAGTTTTCAGGGTCCTTTTGACCTGGCTATTTAGCTCATTGTGTGCAAAAAAGTGTGGTTTAAAGGTAAAACAAACCGTCTCTTTTCTGTGATTTAATTTTCGGTCTTTGAACGTTGACATTTCTATTTCCTAAGAGGTCATTTTTGTCCCACTTAAAAAGAAAAAGAATTTCAAGTGCTCGAAAGAGTTTTTCTCTTAAAAGAAAAACCTTTTACCGAAGTCTGTAATTCCATTCTCTATTTGCCCTTTCTTACCATTGCAGACAAAGCTACCAAAATTCATATACGGATAGAAATGATTTCCATAAATTCTTCATTTTGTCTCATTTTTTTCTCTCCCTTTAATCCGTCTCATCCAACAGAAAGCGACGCATATGAACGATGAAATTGAAGTTTTACACTTCAATTCTTTGGCAGTCCTCCATTTGCTTGAACGATTATCGCATCGCGAGCCTCTGTCACGCTCTCTAGATGAAGGGGAAGCTAACAAAGGAAGAGAACGAAGGAGCTGAATTAAAAGAGGGAATAAAGGACCTCATCTTCTGTAGTGCTAATGTATTTTGGATGATGCATCTGAAGCTTGACTGCAAGTAACGCCACAAGTCTTTGACTTTTGTTTTGTGTTTTACCATTTATGCATATAAATCTAAAGAAAGCTCTCCGTAACGACAAAATGACATTAATGGCAAACTTAGTTTATTCGCCGGATGAATGCCTCAAGTGGTTTGTTATTTTCTTTTTTTTTCCGTTTTGGCGTTTTTTACTTTTGTGGCATAATATTGACAGTGTAACAATTGTGGCGTTTGTGACAGTGGAAAAAGTTTCACGAGGAAAAGATTTATAATACAATTCTTAAAAAATTCTCTTTTGGGCTGGCTCCAAGAAATTTATTATAATTTATGGTAAGTAGAAATTAATTCCTAAGGGAGTTTTGTTCTCGCCATTTTGGAAATTTGATTGTTCTGAAAACATTTTGTGTGCCTAAATGTGCAACTAAAGGGCCGGTGCCAAACTTTTTTTTTTCCACCAGCTGTCTTGGTTCTTCATACATCAGAAAACTTCGATTATTCAAGGGCTTTTGTTCAACCAGAAAGGTGAAGAAATAGAGTTGGGTTGGGTTGTTTTACCTCTGAGTGGCACTTTTTTGCACACCATGGGCTAAATCGCCCAGGTCACATGGACCCCGAAGGCTCAGAGAAGGTTGGGGGAGGGGACCCACTGGAACAGCTGTTGGGAGACAGATGGTAGCCTGCCGTCAAGGCCATCAAGCGTGTTCTTTAACGTGCACAGGGTATGGCTCTCCCGCACACGGGGCCACGGCTTAACGTCCCATCCGACGGACTACGGCCTTTCCAAGCCCATCGGTGTCCTCTACTGACCGTGGGCAGGGCGGGGAATTTTGCGGAGATAAATCTCAACGCTGACCCAGCTGGGACTCGAACCTGGGAACTACAGATTACGAGCCTGGCGCGCTACCGACTGAGCCACCCCCGCCCCGAAGAAATAGAGAAATCCTTTCAAATATTTAATATTATTTATATTTTAGTGGGTTGAGACATTTATGTAATGAGGTCAATTATAGCTTAGCAAAGATTTCATCCACCCAATTTCTATGTATATCGTTAAACCCCTCGGTCACCAGGCTCGTAATCTGCAGTTCCCAGGTTCGAGTCCCAGCTGGGTCAGCGTTGAGATTTATCTCCGCAAAATTCCCCGCCTGCCCACGGTCAGTAGGGCACACCGATGGGCTTTCGAAAGACCTTCGTCTGTCGAATGGGACGTTAAGCCGTGGCTCATTTTGCGGGAGAGCCATAATTTGTACGTTAAAGAACACGCTGGATGGCCTTGACGGGAGGCTACCATCTGTCTCCCAACAGCTGTTTCAGTGGGTCCCCTCCCCCAACCTTCTCTGAGCCTTCGGGGTCTATGAAACCTGGCCATTTAGCCCACGGTATGCAAAAAAGTGCCGCTCAGAGGTAAAACAATCCAAAATCCCAAGTTCGAGTCCAAACTGGGCACGCGTTGACGCCGCCGTCCGTAAGATGGGACGTTTTTTCGTGGTTACGTGTGCACGTTAAAGTTAACGCTGGGTGACCTTGACGGGAGGCTACCATTTGTCTCCTACCAGCTTTCCAGTTCTCCACTCCCAAACTTCTCTGAACCTTCAGGATCCTTGTAACCTGGCCATTTAGCCCTTTGTGTGCAAAAAAAGTGTGCAGAAAAACCAGCTAATAGAAGTAAAAGAAAGTCCAAATTGCACATTTGTATTTGATGTTTCTAAAGAATAAATCAAAGTAATCGTCATTGAAACTAAAGAAAGAATAAATCAAAGTAACTTCTTTGAATTCCTCTATCAGATAAAATAAGAATTTATCTTTGCCAAGTGTTTCTACAAAATAACAGTTTGAATCGAAAGCTATGATTATTGATCTTTAATAAAGCTCGAATTATCAGTAAAAAAATTATTCGTAAAGCTCCAAACTTGTTACTTATGATTTACCAGGTTTGGAAGGGTTTTTTTTAAGTCGGTTGCTCACTGGCCTCCTAATCTGCAGTTCTGAGGCTTCACTCCCCCCTTCTGGATCAATGTTGAGATTACTCCTCCTCCCTCACCTCCTGGGGCGGGGGTGGCTCAGTCGGTAGCGCGCCAGGCTCGTAATCTGTAGTTCCCAGGTTCGAGTCCCAGCTGGGTAAGCGTCGAGATTTATCTCCGCAAAAATTCCCCGCCCTGCCCACGGTCAGTAGGGGACACCGATGGACTTAGAAAGGCCGCCGTCCGTCGGATGGGACGTTAAGCCGTGGCCCCGTGTGTGGGAGAGCCATACCCTGTGCACGTTAAAGAACACGCTGGATGGCCTTGACGGGAGGCAACCATCTGTCTCCCAACAGCTGTACCAGTGGGTCCCCTCCCCCAACCTTCTCTGAGCCTTCGGGGTTCATGTGACCTGGCCATTTAGCCCATGGTGTGCAAAAAAGTGCCGTTCAGAGGTAAAACAACCCAACCCTCACCTCCTATATGAGAAGAAAGACCGATGTTCTTTGTAAGGCCTCGTTCTTCAAATGGGATGTTAAGGCGTGTTTCAGCGTTATCCTGTGCACGGTAAAAAACGTTCGATGGCCTTGACAGGAGGTTTCTATCTATCTCGTAACAGCTGTCCAGTGGATTTTATCGTCGTTGTTGTTGCCTAACAGCTGTCCAGTGGATTCTTCCACAAATTTCTTTGAATTTGGGGTCTTTGTTGCTTAATCAGTTAGCCTATTTTTGGGGGGGACAAATGGGGGCTCAGTCGGTAGCGCTCCAGACTCGTAATCTGCAGTTCCCAGGTTCGAATCCCAGCTGGGACGGCGTCGAGATTTATCTCCGCAAAACTCTCCACCCTGCCCCGGTCAGTAGGGCACACCGATGGACTTGGAAAGGCCTCCGTCCGTCGAATGGGACTTTAAGCCGTGTGCCGAAGAGCCATACCCTGTCACGTTAAAGAAGATGCTGCATGCCACTGACGGGAAACTACCATCATCAATAGCTGTTCCAGTGTGTCCCCTCCCCCAACCTTCTCTGAGCCTTCGGGGTCCTTGTGACCTCGCCAATTTAGCTCATTGTGTACAAAAATAGTGTCAAAGGTAAAACAACCCAATCAAACCGGTTGGGATTTGTCTCCAATAACGAACGGGTGGAGAATGGTTCAATTGATAGCGCGCCAGGCTCGTAATCTGCAGTTCCGAGTCCGAGCTGAGTCAGCGTTGAGATTTATTTAGGCAACACCCCCCTCCCTCCTGTCTTCGGTCAGTAGGGACACCGATGGGCTTGGAAAGGCCGCCGTCTGTCGGATGGGACATTAAGTCGTGGTCCCACGTGCGGGAGAGCCATACCCTGTGCACGTTAAAGAACACGTTGCCTTTACGGGAGGCTACCATCTGTCTCCCAACAGCCTTTCCAGTGGGTCCCCTCCCCCAACGCTCTCTGAGCCTTCTAGTCCTTGTGACCTCGCCATTTAGCCCATGGTGTGCAAAATAGTACTGCTCAGAGATAAAACAACCAACCAACTGGATGGCCTTGACGAGAACCTACCATCATCTGTCTCCTAATATCTGTCCAGTGGGTCCCTTCCTCCCAACCTTCTCTGAACCCTCGGGATATTTGTGACCTGGTCATTTAGCCCATTGTGTGCAGAAAGTGCCTTTCAGACTTAAAACCACCTAACCCAGAAATAAATCACATTTAAATGAAAGCATTATTTTTCGCTTATAAACAAACATCGTTGTCTGAAGGAGTTAGCTTTGTGCACAAAGAAGAATGGTTACAGTCTCCAAAGAACAGGAACATTTGAAATAAAATTGAAATATGTCAGAATAAAGTTTCCTAATGATGCAACAACTTGCTTTTGTTGCTCTCTCTGTGCAGCGAAGATTGGCAGAAGCTGTGCATCCCTACGGTGCAATTAAGTCTTCATTATCTTCCATTCCTTCTCGGTTCAATTAACAATTCTTCTCCTGTCACTTGTCATACCAGTTTCCAGAGAAGATTAAATCTCTGTAAGCCGATGCTTTACTAGATTGATTGCGGTCGCATTCGCTGAGGATTTGCGCTCCGCTTATTTTCTTCTTTAGAGCAGAATGCTCCGAGATCAGATTCTCCTCGACTGCCGAATAAATCGGAGATTGCTAAATATGTCACTGGACTGATGCACTTTTGGTTTCTGGAACTATAGTGGATGGGGTGGCTCAGTCGGTATGCGCGCCAAGCTCATTATCAGCAGTTCTAAGGTTCGAGTCCCAACTGGGTCAGTGTTGAGATTTTTCTCCGCAAAACTCCCCGTCCTGCCTGGAACGGGGGTGGCTCAGTCGGTAGCGCGCCACGCTCGTAATCCCTGCCCATGGTCATTAGGGGACACCGATGGACTTGGAAAGGCCGCCGTACGTCGGATGGGATGTTATGCCGTGGTCCCGTGTGCGGGAGAGCCATACTCTGTGCTCGTTAAAGAACATGCTGGATGGCTTTGACGGGAGGTTACCATCTGTCTCCCAACAATTGTTCCAGTGGGTCTCCTCCCCCAACCTTCTCTGAGCCTTCGGGGTACTTGTTGCCTGGCCATTTAGCCCATGGTGTGCAAAAAAAGTGCCGTTCAGAAGTAAAACAAACCAAACCCAACCCAGTCCTGCCCACGGTCAGTAGGGGATACAGATGGGCTTGAAAAGGCCACCGCCCGTCGGATAGGACGTTTAACTGTGGTTCCGTGTGCTGGAAAGCCATACACTAGCTGTCTCCTAACAGTTGTTCAGAGGGATCCCTTCCCCCAATCTTCTCCGAGCACTCGGGGTCCTTATGACTTGCACATTTAACCTATTGTGTACAAAAAAGTGCACTCAGAGGTAAAACAACACAACCTTTTTGATGCTAGTAAGTTCTGTCTTCTTATGACGGTTATAGAATTGTTTCATTCGTTAGCACATTATTACTTTTTGCTACTTTTGGGACCTAATAATCATTATGAAAGGAAACTTTCGTAATTAAAGGCAATAGGAAGTATCCTAAAAAGGATAATTAAGATTATCTTTTTAGAAATTTACTAAAATTAAAAAAATTAAAATTAATTTTTAGAAATTAAGAAAGTCTTTAACTGTTTTTCTTACTCTCTTCGAAAGTGTTTAGCTGACTGTCTTATTCATCTTCTTCGAAATCTTTTCCTGATTGTCTTATTCATCTTAATTTTAGGTTTATTTAAACCTAAATAACGATTATTAGGTCCCAAAAATTTCAAAATTATTTGAAAGTGTTTAAATTAATCTTAGTCATCCTTTTAGAAAGTCTTTAGTTTTTTAATTCTTTGAAAGTCTTTAGTATTTTTTTATTCTTTGAAAGTTTTTGGTATTTTTTATTCTTTGAAAGTCTTTAGTATTTTTTTATTCTTTGAAAGTCTTTAGTATTTTTTATTCTTTGAAAGTCTTTAGTATTTTTTATTCTTTGAAAGTCTTTAGTATTTTTTATTTTTTGAAAGTCTTTAGCATTTTTTATTCTTTGAAAGTCTTTAGTATTTTTTTATTCTTTGAAAGTCTTTAGCTTACTCTCTTATTCATCATCTTCGGAAGTCTTAGCTGTTTTCCATGTTCATTTTCAAAAGTTTTATTCATCTTTGAAACTCTTTAACTATTTTACTTATTCACATCTTCAAAGTTCTCTGAATGTTTTTCTTATTTATTTCTTCGAAAGTCTTTAACTTCTTGTGTTATTCATCTTCAGAAGTCTTTAGCTGAACGTCTTATTAATCTTCTTTCAAAGAATTAACCTGAATGTCTTATTTATCTTTTTGGAAAATTTTAACTTAATCTGTCATCTTTTAAGAAAGTTTTTAAGTTTTCTTATCGTATTCTTCGAAAGTATTTAGCTCACTGTCATATTCATGTTCGAAAGTCTTTTGCTGTTGTCTCTTCATCTCATTGAAAAGTGTTTAACTTAGTCTTATTCAACCCCTTTGAAAGTCTTTAACTGTTTTCCGTATTCATTTCTTCGAACGTCTTTTGGTGCTTCTTCTAATAATCTTCGAAAGTCTTTAGCTAATTGTCTTATTCATGCTTTAAAAACTTTAAACTACTTTTTCTTATTCATGTCTCCTATGGTGGTGGCTCAGTCGGTAGTGCGCCAGGCTCGTAATATGTAGTTCCCAGGTTCGAGTCCCAGCTGGGTCAGCGTTGAGATTTATCTCCGCAAAATTCCCCGCCCTGCCCACGGTCAGTAGGGGACACCGATGGTCTTGGAAAGGCAGCCGTCCGTCGGATGGGACGTTAAGCCGTGGCCCCGTGTGTGGGAGAGCCATACCCTGTGCACGTTAAAGAACACGCTGGATGGCCTTAACGGGAGGCTACCATTTGTCTCCCAACAGCTGTTCCAGTGAGTCCCCTCCCCCAACCTTCTCTGAGCCTTCGGGGTCCATGTGACCTGGCCATTTAGCCCATGGTGTGCAAAAAAGTGCCGTTCAGAGGTTAAACAACCTAACTCATGTCTCCTAATGTCTTTAGCTGCTTTTGTTATCTCCTTCGGATGTTTTTAGCTGGTTGTTTTATTGATCCTCTTTGAAAGTCTTTAGCTTCATACTTATTGATTCACTTTGAAAGTCTTTAGCTTTATTCTTATTGATCCTCTTTGAAAGTCTTTAGCTTTATAGTTATTAATCCTCTTTGAAAGTCTTTAGCTTTATACTTATTGATCATCTACGAAAGTCTTTACCTACTTGTTGTTATTCATTTCTGTATTCTTCTTCTTTGAAGAAAGTCTCTATCCATCTTCTTAAGTATTACAAAAATATTTACCTACTTACTTATCTTTTTCGAAAGCATTCATTTGTTTTTTCTTACTCATCTACTTTGAAACGTTTCTCTTAGATATCTTCTAGAAAAGCCTAACTTTTCTCTTTCTAATCTTCTTGAAAAGCGTTTAGCTCTCCTTTTACTCCATTCTCTTACTCAACTTCTTTGAAAACTTCATCTGCTCTTCTGGCACCTTCACAATGGAAGACAAAATAATAGACTTTGGATTGGATTGTTTTACCTCTTAGCGGCACTTTTTTGCACACCATGGGCTAAATGGCCAGGCCACAAGGACCCCGAAGGCTCAGAGACGGTTGGGGGAGGGTGGAACAGCTGTTGGGAGGCAGATGGTAGCCTCCCGTCAAGGCCATCCAGCGTGTTCTTTAACGTGCACAGGGTATGGCTCTTCCGCACACGGGGCCACTTTTTAACGTCCCATCCGACGGATGGCGGCCTTTCCAAGCCCATCGGTGTCCCCTACTGACCGTGGGCAGGGCGGGGAAATTTTGCGGAGATAAATCTCAACGCTGACCCAGCTGGGACTCGAACCTGGGAACTACAGATTACGAGCCTGACGCGCTACCGACTGAGCCACCCCCGCCCCAAAATAATAGACAGATCACTTTTATAAGCACAGTCATCACAAAAATCGTGTACAGCATTCTTCGTTTTTATTCATACAAATGATTTACGGCAATCGGAATAAAGACTAAGGTGAGTTCACTTTAAAGAATTTGAATGAGCAGATAGATCCACTTATGAGCTAGGAACGATTCAAATCTCTAAGAAATTCCTAATAGCTGCCCAGTAAATCCGTTCCCCATCTCTGAATCCTCGGAGTCCTTGTGACTTGTTGATTTTGCCCACTGCATGCCTTGAACTGCTACTCAAGGGTAACCAATCAACAATTCTGTACTTTCTGGAAAAGTAAACAATATAATTTCGCCAAATGTTTCAGACTGTTTCAACTCCGAAACTAAAAATTGAAAAAAAAAAAACTAAACACTGAAGTTTGTGTTTTAAAGGGTTGGGTTGGGTTGTTTTACCTCTGAGCGGCACTTTTTTGCACACCATGGGCTAAATGGCCAGGTCACATGGACTCCGAAGGCTCAGAGAAGGTTGGGAGAGGGGACCCACTGGAACGGCTGTTGGGAGACAGATGGTAGCCTCCAGTCAAGGCCATCCAGCATGTTCTTTAACGTGCACAGGCTATGACTCTCCCGCACACGGAACCACGGCTTAACGTCCCATCCGACGGACGGCGGCCTTTCCAAGCCCATCGGTGACCCTACTGACCGTGGGCAGGGAGGGGAATTTTGCGGAGATAAATCTCAACGCTGACCCAGCTGGAACTCGAACCTGGGAACTACAGATTACGAGCCTGGCGCGCTACCGACTGAGCCACCCCCGCCCCTGTTTTAAAGGGAAAAACATAAATATCAATGACACCTTGTCACTATTTTTCTAGAGAAATATTTTAATCTACTTGTAGGGGTTAGCTCCTGGGTCAGTCAATAGTACGTATCCTGTCTTTAGAATTGATTGGAGGTTTTGATGGGAGCTTTTTTTGCACATAATGGGCTAAATGGCAAGGTCACAACGATTCCGAAGGCTCAGAGAAGGTTGGTGGAGGGGACCCATTGGGCAGATGCTGAGAGACAGATGATAACCTACCGTCAAGGATATCCAGCGTCTTCTTTAACGTGCACACGGACTGGACCATTCCCGCCCCTTTGTTTTCAGTATAAAGAGTCGTGACTCCTGTACTGCTCTTAGATATCATCACATGTTTGAAACCTTCTTGTAAGCCTGATGAATATCCCGTGGCCGAGTGGTTAGCGCATTTAGCTACTGATCTAAGCGGCCTGGGTTCAAGCCCCGGGTGTTCGTGTTATTTTTCTGTTGCCATCCTCACAGACCTTCCACTATGGCAGGGGTGGGCAATTGTTTTCGTATCTACACTGCGCATGCGTATTGACGTGGCCGTCCTAGTGGAAAATACGAGACGAATCTTCGGTCGCGCACGGGAAGGAAATCTCGGTTCAAGGCGGATTTTTCTGACTGTCTTGGCGGGCCACAAAAAATTCTTAGCGGGCCGCTATTTGCCCAACCCTGCACTATGGCATATAAACTGACGCTCCTGTCAGACCTCTGTGGCAAGAGCTGCTTTAGGAAATATTTATTTTTATATTTTTATTTATTTAAATCCTTTATAGTGACACAGAATTATAATGAAACTACATCTTGCGCATACAAAAAATTTCCTTTAAAATTCATCGAGATTTCTTTGAGCAATCAGTGTTTCTGTCCTTGTAACTGATGTGCTTTCGTGTAATACGGATGGATAAAAAAAATTGTTTACTCTTCTGTTAATTGCTTTTGTCTTTCATTAAAAACCATATTCCGAGTGCATTTATCGGTATAAAACAGGGGCATATATATTATTACCTGGAAAATAAATGAACCTTATACGTAGAATACTAGCAGAATTGCGCGGCGTTGCCTGGTCATAATTAATGACTCGGAGTAGCAACCTTCTAGTCGTATTTCGTATGGATTTACGTTACGATTACGGGGCGGGGGTGGCTCAGTCGGTAGCGCGCCAGGCTCGTAATCTGTAGTTCCCAGGTTCGAGTCCCAGCTGGGTGAGCGTTGTGATTTATATCCACAAAATTCCCCGACCTGCCCACGGTCAGTAGGGGACACCGATGGGCTTGGAAAGGCCGCCGTCCGTCGGATGGGACGTTAAGCCGTGGCCCCGTGTGTAGGAGAGAGCCATACCCTGTGCACATTAAAGAACACGCTGGATGGCCTTGACGGGGGCTACCATCTGTTTCCCAACAGCTGTTCCAGTGGGTTCCCTCCCCCAACCTTCTCTGAGCCTTCGGGGTCCATGTGACCTGGCCATTTAGCCCATTATATGCCAAAAAGCAAAACAACGCTATCGTGACTTCTATGAGTCGGATTTAAACCAGTCGCAAGTGTTCTAAATCTCTCTCGGTATGAATGGGTTGGGTTGTTTTACCTCTGAGCGGCACTTTTTTGCACACCATGGGCTAAATGGCCAGGTCACATGGACCCCGAAGGCTCAGAGAAAGTTTGGGCAGGGGACCCACTTGAACTGCTGTTAGTAGACAGATGGTAGCCTCCCGTCAAGACCGTCCAGCGTGTTCTTTAACGTGCACAGCGTATGTCTCTCACACACACGGGGCCACGGCTTAACGTCCCATCCGACGGACGGCGGCCTTTCCAAGCCCATCAGTGTCCCCTACTGACCGTGGGCAGGGCGGGGAATTTTGTGGAGATAAATCTCAACGCTGACCCAGCTAAGACTCGAACCTGGGAACTACAGATTACGAGCCTGGCGCGCTACCGTCTGAGCCACCCCCTACCCTAAAATTCATCCCCGACACGGCGGGTATCGAACCCGCATCTCTCCAGGTTTATGCCAGAGCGGTATGAATGGAATAGTACGTTATCGACATGGAGACTTATCAATGGGCAAATGTTTCGCGGCCAACTTTTGAGGGAGGGCCTAATTTTATGGGGGTCGAAGCATTTAGGAAGCACTACGTTACTATGAGATGAAACGATAGAGGAAATTAGGAGGAGGTCCCGTGGCCGAGTGGTTAGCACTCTTGGCTACTAATCTAAGGGACTGGGTTCGAGCCCATGGGCGTTTGTGTTGTTTTTCTGCTGAGGTCCTGCCATCCTCACAGAGGATGGCAGAACCTCAGCAGCTCCCTTTGCAACATTGCCTTCAGTCTTGGGGGGTCGTTATCACCTAGAGAGAAAGAAAACGGAATTTAAGGTTATTTATCCTGTAGCCCAATGGAAACCTTTTTTTTTACCTCTTTACCCCAAGCTTTGGAGTCACCATGAACTGCGATTTATTCACATTGTCATCACCTTGAGAGAAAAAAAAATCAGATGGAGGTTAATTTATTTATAGTGGACACTAGTGAGTACTTGCTTGGGGGCGGGGGCGGGGGGCTCAGTCGGTAGCGCGCCAGGCTCGTGATCTGTAGTTCCCAGGTTCGAGTCCCAGCTGGGTCAGCGTTGAGATTTATGTCCGCAAAATTCCCCGCCCTGCCCACGGTCAGTAGGGGACATCGATGGGCTTGGAAAGGCCGCCGTCCGTCGGATGGGACGTTAAGCCGTGGCTCCGTGTGCGGGAGAGCCATACCCTGTGCACGTTAAAGAACACGTTGGATGGCCTTGACGGGAGGCTACCATCTGTCTCCCAACAGCTGTTCCAGTGGGTCCCCTCCTTCAACCTTCTCTGAGCCTTCGGGGTCCATGTGATCTGGCCATTTAGTCCATGGTGTGCAAAAAAGTGCCGCTCAGAGGTAAAACAACCCAACCCAACTTGCTTGGGGGTAGCTTTGGAGTAGTCGTGATCTGGCGATTTATCACTTTGAGGAATTAAAATCAAACGGAGATTATTTTATCTTGAATACTACTGAGTCCTTTTTTTGCAATCTTTCCACGAACCTTAGAGTTTTTCGGGTTGGGTTGTTTTACCTCTGAGCGACACGTTTTGCACACCATGGGATAAATGGCCAGGTCACAAGGACCCCGAGGACTCAGAGAAGGTTTGGGGAGTAGACCCACTGGAACAGCTGTTGGGTGACAAATGGTAGCCTCCTGTCAAGGCCATCCAGCGTGTTCTTTAACGTGTACAGGGTATGGGCTCTCCCACACACGGGGCCACGGTTTAACGTCCCCTCCGACGGACGGGGGCCTTTTACTGATCGTGAGCAGAGCGAGGAATTTTGGGGAAATAAATCTCAACGCTGACGCAGCTGGAACTCGAACCTGGGAACTATAGATTACGAGCCTGGCTCGCTACCGATTGAGCCACCTCCGCCCCAAGTTTTTTCGGACCTGCCGATTTATCACTATGGTATCAACTTCAGAAAAAATCAAACGGAAAGTTGGAGTAATGAGTCCTGTTTCACAATCCTGTCATGAGCCTTGTAGTTGTTTACCTGGCGATTTATTTGCATACACTGCTCGACACTGAAAGTGCTCCACTCAGAAGGACATGTCGTACAAACATGCAAATGGAAGGGTGTGTGTGCGCAGTTGAGATATGCAAATGATGATAATCCGGAGCCAATGACGTGTGTGGCTCAAGAGATAAAAAAGCTGCAAGAAGGAACAGGGATGGTATTGTGTTTATGCAGGTGGAAGGCATGGGAATGGTTGATATTAGGTGGGTTCCGCTTGGAAATTGTTCAACGAAGGCCGAAAATGCCTGGTACACGCTGTCAGCAGGTTATTTCCAGTTGGATGATTTTGAAAGAGGAAGAATTATAGGCCTGTGTGAAACTAGAAGGACTACACATCGTGTCGCTGCCCATGTTCATCGGGTTACACGAACTGTTCGACGCTGTTGGCAACAGATTCGACATGCATTCTCGTTCGTCACCATAGAGCACTTTAGGCGATATTCGACGGGCTGTTTCATCAGCATGGACGTCCCCATAACATCCCGAACGGTAAACCGAAGGTTGGATGAGGCACACCTGCGCTTTAGGCAACCGTTACTTCGACTGCCATGGACTGCAAACCATCGCAAAGCTCGTCTGACTTGGTGCCGAAGTCGTGCGAACTGGGGTCACGAGTGGAACACTGTTGTGTTTAGTGACAAATCCCGTTTCTGTCTGGATGCTGATGATCGACGGGTCCGTGTATGGCAACAACCTGGTAAGAGGACGAATCCAGCTTTTGTTTGCAACTGGCACACTACCCGTCAGCCAGGATTGGATTGTTTTACCTCTGAGCGGCACTTTTTTGCACACGATGGGCTAAATGGCCAGGCCACAAGGACCCTGAAGGCTCAGAGAAGGTTGGGGGAGGGGACCCTCTGGACCAGCTGTTGGGAGACAGATGGTAGCCTCCCGTCAAGGCCATCCAGCGTGTTCTTTAACGCGCACAGGGTATGGCTCTCCCGCACACAGGGCCACGGCTTAACGTCCCATCCGACGGACGGCGGCCTTTTCAAGCCCATCGGTGTCCCTTACTGACCGTGTGCAGGGCGGGGAAATTTTGCGGAGATAAATCTCAACGCTGACCCAGCTGTGACTCGAACCTGGGAACTACAGATTACGAGACTGGCGCGCTACCGACTGAGCCACCCCCGCCCCTCCATCAACCAGGCATAATGGTATGGGTTGCTATTGGATATGATAGCTCTTGTCTGCATCACGGGAACACTGCACGATCCTTTAACGCGATTCTGCAGCCCGTTTCGTTACCATTCCTAGGAGGCATGCAGCAGCCCAATTTCCAGCATGACAACGCCCGTGTACACACTGCTAGGCTCTCCAGACAATGTTTGCAACATGTTCAAGTATTGTTATGGCCAGCACGATCTCCAGATTTATCCCCAATAGAAAATCTGTGGGGCCACATTGGACGACGTGTGCAATCCTCTCACCAGTCGGCGCGAAATCTCGATGAATTTTGGGAGCAAGTCAATGCTGTTTGGTGTGCAATTCTTCAGTATCATAGCCATCGGCTTTACGACTCCATGCCACGCCGTATTGCTGCCTGTATTGCCGTTCACGACGGTGCAACCACCTACTGAGGCGGTCACATTCTACTGCATTATCTCATCTTCTAATCGCTGTAAGTGGCTGCAAATTAAATCATGGTATGCCAATATGTATTGCTATGTGTGTGCTACATTTCATCTCTATCCCTCACTCCTTCTGGGTGAGGGGCGGGGGTGGCTCAGTCGGTAGCGCGCCAGGCTCCTAATCTGTAGTTCCCAGGTTCGAGTCCCAGCTGGGTCAGCGTTGAGATTTATCTCCGCAAAATTCCGCGCCCTGCCCACGGTCAGTAGGGGACACCGATGTGCTTGAAAAGGCCGCCATCCGTCGGATGGAACGTTAAGCCGTGGCCCCGTGTGCGGGAGAGCCATACCCTGTGCACGATAAAGAACACGCTGGATGGCCTTGACGGGAGGCTACGATCTGTCTCCCAACAGCTGTTCCAGTGGGTCCCCTCCCCCAACCTTCTCTGAGCCTTCGGGGTCCATGTGACCTGGCCATGGTGTGCAAAAAAGTGCCGCTCAGAGGTAAAACAACCCAACCTTCTGGGTGAGACAGTTTCAATGTCGTGCAGTGTATTTATTTAATGAATCAATGAATTATTTTTGGATCATTGATCAATAATTGTGGACACACACAAAGATAATAATTCAAAATTAGTACATATAAAAGTACATAAACAAATCAGTGCAGAAAAGTGAAAATATCACATTTTGAAATAACATTTACAACACATTTACATAAACACAGATTCCCAATGTTTTTATGTAGAGAAGATAAAAAACAAGCTGAGTTAAATTTGTTCATTCTGGAGACTGGTGAGCCCTTTTTCACAACCGTACCCCAAACTTTGGAGTCGTCGTGACCTGGCGATTATCCCAATGAAGACAATCCCCTCTGGGGTTAAACAATCGAAGCAGTACTTGAGACAGTGTCTCGAGAGTTGCGAAACGACCCTTATGAGTTCTCTCATCTTCAAGTGAACATCCGTGAAAGGGATGGAGGAAGCTTAAGGCTACCGAGAGCGATGGCGATGCTCCGTGAGAACATCGAACAAAGTTCTTCCTCAAGTAGAGCGAAAGGGTGGGAGCGAGAGAGGAAAGGTTAAGTGCGAGGCTGCTTCAGGAATCTAAAAGTTATCGATCACGAGCAGATAGAGGGCGACGTGTTGACAGCTAGAGGGCAGACAGCAACATTTCAGATGGCTGTGGAAAACTCGGATAACTCGAGAGGATGAACAGCTTTCCTGGCTCCCGGAGGAGACTCTCTCTCCTCCTTCGGATGCGATAGTGAAGGGCGGTTAGTTCGCGTGACGGCAATGACAAGAACACTCGAGAAGCTTTGACAACATAGTGGCTGTTACGAGCTCTGTCGGGGGATGAAAATGTCGGAAAGATATCTGTGCAGGGACGTTTTTTTTTTATGAGGAGAGTTTGTTATGCAAATTGATTAAGGGTGGGCCTGCTCGGATAATTACATCCGGACGTTCATTAAGTTGAAGAATGAGCAGAGTATATAATGAGGACATTTAATCCCTTCAGTCCCGATTTTTTTTTAGAATAGGAAATATTTCTATTTAAATATAGTCATTTTATAATCAAAGGAATAAGAATGTGCAAAAAATATTTTTTCACTGAAATTTAGTGTGTACATTATAATGCAGAAACCGTCCTAAAAAATTGCAAAATTCTGAAATTGCAAGAAACGTTTCAAAAGTTGCAAAATTCTGAAATTGCAAGAAACGTTTCAAAAGTTGCAAAATTCTGAAATTGCAAGAAACGTTTCAAAAGTTGCAAAATTCTGAAATTGCAAGAAACGTTTCAAAAGTTGCAAAATTCTGAAATTGCAAAACCCGTCCCAAAAGTTGCAAAATTCTGAAATTGCAAGAAACGTTTCAAAAGTTGCAAAATTCTGAAATTGCAAGAAACGTTTCAAAAGTTGCAAAATTCTGAAATTGCAAGAAACGTTTCAAAAGTTGCAAAATTCTGAAATTGCAAGAAACGTTTCAAAAGTTGCAAAATTCTGAAATTGCAAAACCCGTCCCAAAAGTTGCAAAATTCTGATATTGCAAGAAACGTTTCAAAAGTTGCAAAATTCTGAAATTGCAAGAAACGTTTCAAAAGTTGCAAAATTCTGAAATTGCAAAAACCGTTCCAAAAGTTGCAAAATTCTGAAATTGCAAAAACCGTTCCAAAAGTTGCAAAATTCTAAAATTGCAAAAACCGTCCCAAAAGTTGAAAAATTCTGAAATTGGAGGAACAGTGAAAAAGAACATAAAAGAATTGTGATTTATAATGCACTGCATCATGATAAACACGAAATGAATGACACTTGTAAATGAATGACGCTCAGAAGTAAAACAACTCAACCCTGACTGTTCAAGTTCTTTAAAGCCGCTCATTTAGCTCATTGTTATTAAATTCAATTGTAGGGAATCTCAGCCAATTGACATGGAGGTATCAGAACATATCAGTTTACTGAGCTGGTGATCAACTTCTGGGTTTTATTTTAGCGTTCATGTTTTTAATTTAATTGAGTATATTTGTTATTTAATATAATTGGATTTAATTTCAACGACGTATTCATTGGATTGGATTGTTTTACCTCTGAGCGGCACTTTTTTGCACACCATGGGCTAAATGGCCAGACCACAAGGACCCCGAAGGCTCAGAGTAGGTTGGATGAGGGGACCCACTGGAACAGCTGTTGGGAGACAGATGGTAGCCTCCCGTCAAGGCCATCCAGCGTGTTCTTTAACGTGCACAGGGTATGGCTCTCCCGCACACGGGTCAACGGCTTAACGTCCAATCCGACGGACGGCGGCCTTTTCAAGCCCATCGGTGTCCCCTACTGACCGTGGGCAGGGCTGGGAAATTTTGCGGAGATAAATCACAATGACGTATTCACAATGATCAGTATAACGTAATAAAAATGTCACGAATTTCAACCTTAGTAAAAAAAAATTTAGTTCATTTCAATTTTCATTAAATTCAGTTACTTAATTATTCATTTATTATGATCCATTTACGACATGAGTGCGTTTCGAAACTTTAGATTTTTATTCTCTCTCATGCCTTACGAGAATTAGACGTTGCATTTTAATATACTGTGGTAATGTGCCTTAGACCACTTCAGATTTTTAACGAGAAGGATTTTTCATCATTTTTATCCACACACCTTCTCTGAAGTCTGTTAAGTGTTAGAAATTTCCAATTTGCTAAATAAATTTCATTAGTATTAATAATTCATTTAATACTAACGAAAATCACTTGGAAAAGCCAAAGATTTTGCGGACCATTGCAAAGCAGCGGCCCATACTTTCCTGGTATAGAGTTCGGAATAATGCGGTCTGCATGTATATTATATGATAATTTCAAACCAAAATTATTTTAATGATAAGAATTAAAAGCGTTTCTGTATCGTAAATATTAATTATCCGAAAGCCTCGATGATTCAAATAAATAGAGGTTGGGTTGAGTTGTTTTACGTCTGAGCGGCACTTTTTTTG
Organism: Ryuthela nishihirai; assembly: GCA_038380435.1. Taxonomy (NCBI): domain Eukaryota; kingdom Metazoa; phylum Arthropoda; class Arachnida; order Araneae; family Heptathelidae; genus Ryuthela; species Ryuthela nishihirai. The sequence goes on from JAWZYU010000026.1 coordinate 29,043,510, forward strand.
CACACCATGACTAAATGGCCAGGTCACAAGGACCCTGAAGGCTCAGAGAAGGTTGGGGAGGTGACCCACTGGAACAGCTGTTGGGAGACAGATGGTAGCCTCCCGTCAAGGCCATTCAGCGTGTTCATTAACGTGCACAGGGTATGGCTTTCCCGCACAAGAGGCAACGGCTTAACGTCCCATCCGACGGACGGCGGCATTTCCAAGTCCATCGGTGTCCCCTACTGACCGTGGGAAGGGCGGAGAGTTTTGCGGAGATAAATTTCAACGCTGACCCAACTGGGACTCGAACCTGGGAACTTCAGGTTACGAGCCTGGCACGCTACCGAATGAGCCACCCCCCGCCTCTAATAAATAGAGGAAAGGAAGAAAAAAGTCAAAAGATTTTGACATAATATCTGACTGAAAATTTTTCCATGATTATTTGCAAGCTTCAAGAAGTTTGGAGTCGATTCTGCTTTCGCGACTCTGAAAATAGGAACACATCGATAGATAGGATTGTTTTGACCTCTGAGCGGCATTTTTTGCATACAGCGGGTTAAATGGCCAGGTCACAAGAACCCCGAGGACTCGGAGCAGGTTGGAGGAAATAGACCAACTAGACAGCTGTTAGTCTACGGTGAAGCCATCAAAGAGTGTTCGTTAACGTGCACAAAAAATGGTTCTGACCATGGGCGTCCGCAGAGGGGGGCAAACGGGGCACTTGCCCCCCCCCCTGGGATCGAGTAAAAAATTCCACAAATTATAGTCGTAACAATTTAAACTTAATTAATTCATATACGTTATGTATGTGTTTTTGTATTGATGCAATACTCTATTCTATAATCTACTTGTGAAAAATAATTAAAATAATTAAATAAAAATTTATTGATGTAATTATTTGTCTCCAAGCTTTGCCTCCTCACCCTGGAAAATTTTCTGCGGACGCCAATGGTTCTGACGCTTGGAACCGCGGCGCTACACTCGATCCGATATACACTGTCTTTCCAAGCCGTAGATGTCTCCTATTAATCGAGGGAAAGGCGGATATAAATCTCAACGCTGGCCCAGGTGGGGCTTCAACATGGGAACTGCAGATTACGAGACCCGGCACGCTCCCGATTGAGTCAGCCAGCCCCCGCCTCTCAAATCAAATAGGATACGGAGATAAACTAAAATGGGCAGAAAAACGATAATTTAAGATGAATACGAGAATATAGACGACAGACATTTAATAAAGACAATAGAGGCAAAAAAAAATTATTGATCTTGTGCATATTTTACGCATTTTTCAAGAAATTGTTTAAAGACAATTTTTAAGCGAAATGTTTGAGGGAAATGTTATACTGCAAAATAAATCTAGTCGGCTGTCTTCCTCCCGTTTGCTTTTTTACGGCTCGATTGTGTCACTTGCAACTCTCCCCAACCCCTTTTTTTCCTAGATCCGGTTCTGTACTAAGACAAACACAAAAGAAGAACTATGATTATTTAAAGGAACGAATTGATATGAGCTGAAAGAGGTACAGTCGCTCAAAAAAATATCCGAACACCATGGTTGATTACAGATTTCAGAAAAAATATCTTGCAACGATTTTTTTAGAAATCAGTGATCTGGCAACCTTCGTGTCACGTGGCTTGGAAAGGCCGCCGTCCGTTGGAAGGGACGTTAATCCATGGCTCCATGTGCGGGAGAGCCATACCCTCTGCACGTTAAAGAACACGCTGGATGACCTTGACGGGAGGCTACCATCTGTCTCCCAACAGCTGTTCCAGTGGGTCCCCTCTCCCAACCTTCTCTGAGCCTTTTGGGTCCATGTGACCCGACCATTTAGCCCATTGTGTGCAAAACAGCGCCCCTCAGAGGTAAAACAACCCAACGCATTAGACTATAATTGCGGAACGGGAAGATTACGAGCTTGGCGCATGAGACTCTAATCACGGGACGGGGAGATTACGAGCTTGGCGCGGTTCCGGCTAAGTTAGCCCTCGTTCAACACAAAGAATCAAGAGAGACAAACTGAGATGAACAGAGAGAGGCAGACTAAGTAGAACATAAAGAGATAAAAAAAAACATTCACGCATATTGATTGACAACAGCAATGGAGCATTGTCTAAGGGAACGAGAACGAAATGTAAAAAAATGATTAATGGTGTAAGTCAAATCCTTCATCATATTGATTGCTCATCCTTATCTTCTTCCTCCCTGTTAAGAGCTCTAAGAGGAAGACTTCCGCTGAATGAGGAAGAGACTCTTCCTCTGCAATGTCTGCTCCGAGATCTGGGATTAGTCCTCCACGTGGAGAGATCGTAGTTTCTCAATAAAGTTTAAAGCAAAATAAAGAAATTTTATCGATCTTTCTGAAAACAGTAAAATGACTGGAAAACTGGCAAAAGACTGAGTTTATGCTCTGCGTTCGAGAATTGAATTTCTCTCATCCATCATCCGTTAGACAACTTTAGAATTTTCTCATGCCCAAAAGGCTCATTTTGATGCATTTTGAAAGAAAGATTTTTCGTCATTTTTATCTCCACATCTTCTCTGAAAGGGCCGGGGTGGCTCAGTCGGTAGCGCGCCAGGCTCGTAATCTGTAGTTCCCAGGTTCGAGTCCCAGCTGGGTCAGCGTTGAGATTTATCTCCGAAAAATTCCTCGTCCTGCCACGGTCAGTAGGTGACACCGATGGGCTTGTAAAGGCCGCCGTCCGTCGGATGGGATGACGTGGCCCTTGCGTGGAAAGTCATACCCTGTGCACGTTAAGGGAACACGCTGGATGGCCTTGACGGGAAGCTAACATCTGTCTCCCAACAGCTGTTCCAGTGGGTCCCCTCCCCCAGCCTTCTCCGAGCCTTCGGGGTCTTTGTGACCTGGCCATTTAGCCCATGGTGTGCAAAAAAGTCCGCTCAGAGGGTTGGGTTGTTTTACTTCTGAGCGGCACTTTTTTGCACACCATGGGCTAAATGGCCAGGTCACATGGACCCCGAAGGCTCAGAGAAGGTTGGGGGAGGGGACCCACTGTAACAGCTGTTGGGAGACAGATGGTAGCCTCCCGTCAAGGCCATCCAGTGTGTTCTTTAACGTGCACAGGGTATGTCTCTCCCGCACACGGGGCCACAGCTTAACCCAACTTCTCTGAAGTCTGATGAGTTTTAATAATTACTAATTTGTTGAATTAATTTTGTAAGTGTTAGTAATTCACGTAATACTAAAGAAAATTATTTGGAAAAGCTGCCGTCCGTCGGATGAGACGTTAATACATGGAACTGTGGGCGGAAGACCCACACCCTGTGTACGTTAAAGAACACGATGGATAGTTTTGACGGGAGGCTCCCTCTGTCCAGTGGGTCCCCTTCCCCCAACCTCCTCTAAGCTCTAAGTCCTTGTGACCTGGCAATTAGCCCATTTTCCGAAAAAACAAAGTGCGCTCAAAGGTAAAACAACGCAAGTAACAAAAATTAACGCGATACCAGTTTTATGCATTTTTAAAACAGCTTTGACCAAAGCCATCAAAATCGAGGGTTGGAGGAGTTAGAAAAGTGTCATATGCGCGATAAATATTTCAGTTTAAATAACTCCTTAAATATTAAACAAATATTTAAAAATGCATAAAACTGGTATTGCTTTAATTTTCGTTATTTGCGTTATTTTACCTCTGAGCGCATTTTGTAAGGATCCACACCCTGTGCAGGTTAGGGGCGGGGGTGGCTCAATCGGTAGCGCGCCAGGCTCGTAATCTGTAGTTTCCAGGTCCGAGTCCCAGCTGGGTCAGCGTTGAGATTTATCTCCGCAAAACTGCCCGCCCTGTCCGCGGTCAGTAGGGGACACCGATGGGCTTGGGATAGGCCGCCGTCCGTCGGATGGGACGTTAAGCCGTGGCCCCGTGTGTGGGAGAGCCATACCCTGTGCACGTTAAAGAACACGCTGGATGGCCTTGATGGGAGGCTACCATCTGTCTCCCAACAGCTATTCCAGTGGGTCCCCTCCCCCAACCTTCTCTGAGCCTTCGGGGTCCATGTGACCTGACCATTTGGCCCATGGTGTGCAAAAAAGTGCAGCTCAGAGGTAAAACAACCCAACCCACAAACCTGTGCAGTTTGAAGAACACGATGGATAACTTTGATGGGAGGCTTCCTCTGTCTCCTCTCCAGTGGGTTGCCTACCTCCACTCTTCTGTAAGCCCTCTCGGTCCTTGTGACCTGGCAATTAGCTCATTTTCTGCAAAAACAAAGTGTGCTCAGAGTTAAAGCAATGCTGATAACGAAAATTAACACAATATCAGTTTTAAGCATTTTTAAAGTAGCTGTGACCAAAGCCATCCCAATCGGGGGGGGGGGATTAAGTTTGATACGGGGGGTTAAAAGTGTGATAGGTCTAAAATAATATAATTTATTGCAGAAATATGAATGAAAACATTTTTATAAACTCAACTCAAGTAATATAAATCTATATCAGTATAAAATAAACCTTCAGAAGAATAAAGCACCTTCTTTGCTCTTCATACAAAGTTTACCTCTGAGCGGAACTTTTTTGTACACAATGGGCTAAATGCTCATGTCAGAAGGACCCCGAAGGGTCAGAGAAGGTTGGGGGAGGGAAGCCACTTACAGCTGTTAAGAGACAGATGGTAGTCTCCTGTCGAGGTCACGGCTTAACGTCCCATCCGACGGACGGCGGCCTTTCCAAACCCATCCGTGTCCCCTACTGACCGTGGGCAGGGCGGGGAATTTTTGCGGAGATAAATCTCAACGCTGACCCAGCTGGGACTCGAACCTGGGAACTACAGATTACGAACCTGGCGTTTCATACCGACTGAACCACCCCCGCCCCTACCACAAAGTGGAGTATGAGGTATGCGAGAACCTCAAGGGCTCGAACCCCGTTTCCTTTGATCAGTAGCTGACAATGCTAACTACTAAGTCACAGGTTTCCAAGCCTATAGTAAATAAATGGATGAAGGATATAGTAATAAAAAAAAACCCTCAAGCAGCTGCTTGCCACAGAGGTCTGACAGGAGCCTGTCAGTTTATATGCCATAGTAGGTCTGTGAAGATGGAGAAAACTCAGCAGAAGTAGCTGATTGATCACGAAAAACGACACATACATCTATGCCTTACCCGAGGCTCGAACCCAGGCCTCTTAGATCAGTAGCCAAGCGAGCTAACCAGTCGGTCACAGGACTGCATAATAATAAAGGAAATATTAATAAAGAGGGTTGACCAATAAATGCTATTTGTAAGCAAATATGACTGTAAAAACTAAATTGGCATAGTAGGGTTTTATTGGGTTTAATAAGGATCCTTACTCATAAACGTAGTTATATGTACTGTCAGATATTGTATAGTCTCTTTTTCATGATGCCCAGTTAGATTGGGGCGGGGTAGCTCAGTCGGTAGCGCGCCAGGCTCGTAATCTGCAGTTCCCAGGTTCGAGTCCCAGCTGGGTCAGCGTTGAGGTTTATCTCCGCAAAATTCCTCGCCCTGCCCACGGTCAGTAGGGGACACCGATGACTTTGGAAAGGCCGCCGTCCGTCCGATGGGACGTTAAGCCGTGGCCCCGTGTGCAGGAGAGCCATACCCTGTGCACGTTAAAGAACACGCTGGAGGGCCTTGACGGGAGGCTACCATCTGTCTCCCAACAGCTGTTCCAGTGGGTCCCCTCCCCCAACCTTCTCTGAGCCTTCGGGGTCCATGTGACCTGGCCATTTAGCCCATGGTGTGCAAAAAAGTGCCGCTCAACTTTTCATGATGCCCAGTTAGATTTTCTTACAAATTACCAGAATTACCTTATAAATATTACGCAACTTTCATGCTAAAGATTACATGTGTTCTAATACAAATGATTTGAATTTTATATTTACAGGAAATAAATAAAACATTTTTATCTCAGTTTCGTTTGAAAAATAATGATAAGAAATTATTTGTTCTCTAATATTTATTTGCCATCCTGTGGCCAAGTGGTTAGTGCGCTTGGCTAGTGATCTAAGGGACCTGGGTTCGAATCCCTGGTAAGGCATGGACGTATGTCTCGTTTTTCTGCTGAGATTTTCCTATCAGATCTCTGTGGCAAGCAGCTGCTTGAGGGATTTTTTATTTAATATTTATTCGGAAATGGTAAATATTTGCGACAAAAATGTAACACATCAAATTTCGAAGAAATTAATATTTCCCTGCAGCAATAACAGAGTTATGATAGCTAAGGCACTGAAATTGCAGAAGTAACACTTTCTTAAAATGAAATTTTCCAAAACTATATTTCAAATTAAACATTTTGATTCATATGTAATAATCTAAAATATATTTTAGGTATTTTGTCCATATCAGCCATTTTGATTTTCCAAAATCGTTTACAGCACTATCAGTATACAGCTTCCTCTTATCATAACTTAATGCAATATAAATGCTTGCCTTCCAATTACTTATCATAGCGGGGGGCGGGGGTGGCTCAGTCGGTAGCGCGCCAGGCTCGTAATCTGTAGTTCCCAGGTTCGAGTCCCAGCGGGGTCAGCGTTGAGATTTATCTCCGCAAAAATTCCCCGCCCTGCCCACGGTCAGTAGGAGACACCGATGGGCTTAGAAAGGCCGCCGTCCGTTGGATGGGACGTTAAGCCGTGACCCCGTGTGCGGGAGAGCCATACCCTGTGCACGTTAAAGAACACGCTGGATGGCCTTGACGGGAGGCTACCATCTGTCTCCCAACAGCTGTTCCAGTGGGTCCCCTCCCGCAACCTTCTCTGAGCCTTCGGGGTCCATGTGACCTGGCCATTTAGCCCATGGTGTGCAAAAAAGTGCCGCTCAGAGGTAAAACAACCCAACTTATCATAGCTGTGGGAAAAAAATCTCTTGAAAAAATGGAATTATGTCCTCTACCTCCAGAAAAAAGAGGAAGAGAAATTATATTGGGATCGATTGTACAGAGCTGTACGTAAAATTAAAACCTGTTGCATAAGGAATATCGTTTACTACATATTTTAAACAGTTGAACTGAATTAAGGATACGACCAAGCTTGTTAAAAATTTTCTACTACGTAATAATTTGTAACTTAACCCCTCTTCCCCCAATATTTTCTAGATCTGGGTTCCTTTGAGAAATAGGGCCAATCTATATTTAACAAAAACAATTTTATGCATAAATATCTTTCATTATACGATAAAAAGATCCGAAGTTAGCACTTTAATGAAAACATTACTTCCGTATACATCAACAAAGCATTAGAGAGCTGGAAAATTGTGTTCCTAGGACAGAGAAATGGGATTTTTTTTTTATATCGCCATTGCATCTGCAGAATATTGAAGAAAAATCTCCAGTGTTGGAATAAAAAAATAATGGAATAGTATTTTTATGACAAACACAACTGTATAATTACATAATGTTCCGTTAATTAATTTGGAAGTATAAATTTAGCAATTGTCTTCATAAATTATGAGCTTCAATCAAAATCGACAAAGTTCCATTTAATTTCTGGGGTTCTAATTCATCTTGAATTTCTCTTTCCGTTAAATCTCTACACTTCGGCATGATAAAGCACAAAATAGTAACTCTGACGAAACGGAGTAAATGCATATAACATAAACATTCGGGAAAACTAAACAGAACTGAGAAACAAGTAACCGAGAAACAATTTACCATCACGATGCGTGGGTTGTTGTGGGTTGTTTTACCTCTGAGCAGCCCTTTTTTGCACACCATGGGCTAAATGGCCAGGTCACATGGACCCCGAAGGCTCAGAGAAGGTTGGGTGAGGGGACCCACTGGAACAGCTGTTGGGAGACAGATGGTAACCTCCCGTCAAGGGCATCCAGCGTATTCTTTAACGTGCACAGGGTATGGCTCTCCCGCACACGGGGCCACGGCTTAACGTCCCATCCGACGGACGGCGTCCTTTCCAAGCCCATCGGTGTCCCCTACTGACGTGGGCAGGGCGGGGAATTTTGCGGAGATAAATCTCAACGCTGACCCAGCTGGGACTCGGACCTAGGAACTACAGATTACGAGCCTGGCGCCCTACCGACTGAAACACAAATATCCATTCCTTATCCGGGGCTCGAACCCAGGTCCCTTACAGAAGACTACGATCTGTCTCTGGGACATGCCCATTTACCCATTGTGTGAAAAAAAAATTGTCGCTCACAGATAAAATAACGCAACTCAAATCATCGTTAATCCAATTCTCAGAACCTACTGAATGGTTTTCCGCTCTACAGATTTCTTTCAGAAGTGTAATAAAAACAGCAAGGCAGAAGCATCTCGCAGAACAATAACAAAACGTATGGAAACAGTTTCTGCTCCAATCTGAGCGTTATCTTTTTCCAGCAGATGCGTTCTGGTGTTCAACGATTGCTTCTCCCTCCTCGCGGAGTTGAACGAGCGCTACATGGCCCTCGCACACTTTCCGATATATCGGGTATCGAAAGGACGTCGCCTATATCCTCTTCAGTCATCAATAACATCTCGCTCCTTCCATTTGCAGCCAACCTTATCTATTGCTCCTGGCTTCTCGTTTTATCTCAGTTCGGCCCTTTTTTCCGATCGTGTGGCATGTAGTTGTTTTGCTCAGGCTATGGGGAACGTTTCTGAGTTTATGACGAAGTTTCACTGATGTGCATGTTTACCTTTTACCTGATAGTTGTTTTTTTTTTTTCTACATTGTAGTAATGATAGGATTTTCGATTTTGTTTTTTATTGGTATCGAGCATCTCTCGAATTCGTCCAAACTATGGAGATGCCACCCAGTTGTAAACCATTCTCCATTTGTGATGAAACTGTTTGTGGTGTTGCTAAGCAACTGGTTTTGATATTGAAGCAGATATTGTTTCAAATATACTCGTGAAAGCGCATGCTGTAGTCGTGATAACAATATCTGTGTTTTGCGTCGTGTGTGGATATTGCAACTTTTTCTCCATAATTTATCGACATAAAAAATGTTATTGTGAAACATATAATTCTGAAACATTAGTGGATAGATCAGAAATATAATCCATGTGCTGTAAATAGAATTTTGCTCTCTCAGTCAATTGATTGCTGTGTATAGTGCCTGGTCTAGAGGGGGAAATCATGCCCCCCTACCCTTGGGTTGGGTTGTTTTACCTCTGAACGGCACTTTTTTGCACACCATGGGCTAAATGGCCAGGTCACATGGACCCCGAAGGCTCAGAGAAGGTTGGGGGAGGGGACTCACTGGAACAGCTGTTGGGAGACAGATGGTAGCCTCCCGTCAAGGCCATCCAGCGTGTTCTTTAACGTGCACACGGTATGGCTCTCCCGCACACGGGGCCACGGCTTAACGTACCATCCGACGGACAGCGACCTTTCCAAGCCCATCGGTGTCCCCTACTGACCGTGGGCAGGGCGGGGAGTTTCGCGGAGATAAATCTCAACGCTGACCCAGTTGGGACTCGAACCTGGGAATTACAGATTACGAGCCTGGCGCGTTACCGACTGAGCCCCCCCTCCGCCCCCCTACCCTTGAGAATGGTAGTAAGGGTTATAGAAGTGTTGGGTTGTTTTACCTCTGAGTGGCACTTTTTTTTCACACAACGGGCTAAATGGCCAGGTCACATGGACCCCGAAGGCTCAGAGAAGGTTGGGGGAGGGGACCAACTGGAACAGCTGTTGGGAGACAGATAGTAGTCTCCCGTCAAGGCCATGCAGCGTGTTCTTTAACGTGCACACGGTATGGCTCTCCCACATAGGGGCCACGGCTTAACGTCCCATCCGACGGACGGCGGCCTTTCTAAGCCCATCGGTGTACCCCTATTGACCGAGGGCAGGGAGAGAAATTTTTTACGGAAATAAATCTGAACGCTAGCCCAGGTGGGACTCGAACCTGGAAACTGTAGATTACGAGCCTGAAGCGCTACCGGCTGAACAACCCAGATAATCGAAGTAAAGCAAATATTAAACTTATGTATATTTCATACAGTTTTCATGAATTTTTTTAAAGACTTCTAAAACGGAGATTGAAAAGGTTATTCTGCATTGCAAATCCATTTTTTTTCTGACCTGAGAAACATTGTTGGATCGACTTAATTACTCCGTAAGTGTTAGCTCTCCAGCGTTTTTCTTAATCTCAGCCAACATAAGGTTATTATATGAGGCTATGCATCATCTTCCTCTTCTTCACGAGTCCAGGCATAATTGCCCTTTTTGAAAGTTCACAAGATGCAAATAATTTAACGTTGGTTGGTATTTTGCACACCATGGGCTAAATGGCCAGATCACAAGGAACCCGAAGGCTCAGAGAAGGTTGGGGGAGGGGACCCACTGGAACAGTTGTTAGAAGACAGACGGTACCTCCCGTCCAGGCCATTCAGTGGGTTCTTAAACATGCACAGGGTATGACTCTACCGCACACGGGGGCCACGCTTTACGTCTGTGGTCCCAGGTTGGCCCGTGGTATATATCTCATCCAACGGACAGCGGCCTTTCCAAGCCCTTCGGTGTCCCTACTGACCGTGGGGAGTTTTAGTCTCAACGCTGACCCAGCTTGGATGGAAATAGTCTCAACCCTGTCCCAGCTGAGACTAGAACCTGAGAACTGCAGATTACGAGCCTGGAGTGCTACAGACTGAGCCACCCCCTCCCCAATAATTTAACATTAACCTCATCCTTGTTAACGCATGCTACTGGGTTAATACAACAAATTACGAATTGCAATTAGTTCACCAAGCCAAGTGGGTCGGCTGCCTCACCCTTGTTAAATCATGCTACTGGATTAAGACAACTAATTTCAAACTTCAATTAATTCCACCAAGGCAAGTGGGTCAGCTGTCTCACTCTTGTTAACGCATGCTACTGGGTTAATACATCATCATCATCATCAACATCCTCAAGCAGCCATGGGCTACGGAGGTCCAACCAGACCGTGCAATTTAGTTCTCCAAGCAAGTCTATCCTGAGCTACATCTACTGCATCTGGCCACTGCACACCAATTCTAACAAGGTCCTGTTTGATATTGTCTGCTCACCGCATCCTAGGTCTCCCCTTCTTTCTGAGGCCTTTAGGCACACTGTTCATAACCCTATTCGCCAATCTATAATTATTCATACGGGCAACATGGCCAAACCAACGGAGTCTCTCTCTGCACAATATGCTGCTTAAAGGAGGTTGCAAACTCCTTTGCCTAACCTCATCATTAGTTACAAAGTTGAACCACCTAATGCCCAAGATACTGCGTAAGCATCTGGAATCAAAAGCATCTAGTTTCCTCTTATCTTGCTTACACAGCGTCCAGGTTTCACTACCATAACTAACCCTAGAAAGAACCAAACTATTATACAGTCTAATTTTAGTCTTTAGGTGTATACGCCTATTTCTCCACAATCTCCATAGATTCTTAAAAGTCCCGGCAACAATCCTTATTCGTCTGTTAATCTCATGCCGCACATCACCAGTATTTGTTACGTAGCTCCCAAGATAATTAAACTGTGACACCTGCTCAAGACTGCAACCATTCAGATTAACTGAATCACAGCATGCCGGACAAATTTTCATCACTTTAGTTTTCTCTCTGTTTATAACCAAACCTACTCTACTACCAGTCTCAATCAACAGCTCGAATGAAAGAGTTCATCTCATCAACATCATTTGCCAAAAACAACAAATTACAAATTGCAATTAGTTCACCAAGGCAAGTGGGTCGGCTGCCTGACTCTTGTTAACGCATGCTACTGGGTTAAGACAAATAATTGTGAATTGCAATTAATTTCTACCTTTTATGATGTTGTTTATGATGCTCAATTGCCTGGTATCAACATTTTGAAAAGGAAGCACTGCAATTTATTTATTCAGTTTTACATTTGAATCATACTTCAGTTTGTATATTTCAATAACAGTGCAGATTTTTTAAAAGAAGGTTGACGATGCATCAAACTGCATTGATCTTTTCAAAGTCAAGTGATCGTTTTGTAACATAGGTCATATCGTAAATTTTGGCATTATTTCTTTAGTTAGAACGTAAAATTACTCTTTGGTCCATAAAGACCCTTTGTTGGGGTTTTTTTATGTTGATAATTCTTATCGATTTGGGGCATCAAGAGTCAGTCTATAAAAAAAAAATACCCCCTCAAGCAGCTGCTTGCCACAGAGGTCTGACAGGAGCCTGTCAGTTTATATGCCACAGTAGAAGGTCTGAGAGGATGGCAGGACCTCAGCAGAAAAAACACATACATCTATGCCTTACCCGGGGTTCGAACCTAGGTCCCTTAGATCAGTAGCCAAGCGCGCTAACTACTCGGCCATGGGACGGCCAGTGTCTATAGGCGAGACTAAAACTGCAAAACTGTTTGACAATCAGCATAAAGTAAAGGCTAATCACTATCAACTGTTAAGTTCAAATGTGCAAGCTCGCAGTCTGCATAGTTCTTATTCAAGCCTACCGCTACTAAATATGAAGTGGGTCAAAGTAAAACCGGACGGCATATATGTATATCTTACGCAATTCCCGCCATCATTCAAACGGATTCAGCACTTACATTCGTTGGGTTTTTCTAATTCTAACAGCCGCTCTGGTGTTCGAATCGAATGAATAGTGTCTGACGATATGAAATATTGTTTACCTCTGAAGGTACTCCCCGCCCTGCCCACGGTCAGTAGGGGACACCGATGGGCTTGGAAAGACCGCCGTCCGTCGGATGGGACGTTAAGCCGTGGCCCCCGTGTGCGGGAGAGCCATACCCTGTGCACGTTAAAGAACACTCTGGATGGCCTTGACGGGAGGCTACCATCTGTCTCCCAACAGCTGTTCCAGTGGGTCCCCTCCCCCAAACTTCTCTGAGCCTTCAGGGTCCTTGTGACCTGGCCATTTAGCCCATGGTGTGCAAAAAAGTGCCGCTCAGAGGTAAAACAACCCAGCAACAACAACCCTATCTCTGAAGGGAACACAATCGGATAAATGGCCAGGTCACAAGGACCCCCAATGGTTAAGAGAAAGTTCAGGGAAGGGAACCTACTGGACAGATGGAAGCCATCTTCCATTAGCTGTTCCAGTCTGTTCCTTACCCCAATCTTCTTTCAGCTTTCGGGGTCTTCTGACCTGGCCATTTAGACCGTTGTGTGCAAAAAAGTGCCACTCAGAGGTAAAACAACCCAGCCTGTCGTATGGAATGTTAAGTTGTGGTCCTGTATGCGGGAGAGCCATACCCTGAACGATAAAGAACACGCTGGATTCTCTTGATGGAAGGCTATACTATCTGTCACCTAAAGGCTGTCCGGTGGGTCCCCAACCTTCTCCGAGCCCTCGGCGTCCTTGTGACCTGGCCATTTAACCTGTCCACAAAGAAAATGCCACTCAGAGGTAAAACAACCCAACGCATTTCTCTTGCGTTGGGTTGTTTTACCAGTTGGGTTGCTTTTGCGTCAGTTACTGTACATATTTCGGCAAATATGCACATTAAACTTCGCCACTAGATAATACGATATGCTAATTTTCAAAGAACATGAAGTTTTTCATTTTCCTACTTAAGCACTCTCTAAAAGTGCCAGCAATAAATTATTGATTGGAACCCAAGGTTCTCAGCACATCGGTATTCCCTCTCTGACCAAAGGGGGAGGGGGTGGCTCAGTCGGTAGCGCGCCAATCTCGTAATATGTAGTTCCCAGGTTAGAGTCCCATCTGGGTCAGCGTTGAGATTTATCTCCGCAAAATTCTCCGCCCTGCCCACTGTCAGTAGGGGACACCGATGTGCTTGTAAAAGGCCGCCGTCTGTCGGATGGGACGTTAAGCCGTGGTCCCGTGTGCGGGAGAGGGGAATAGTGCACGTTAATCCCTGTGCACATTAAAGAACACGAGGGATGGCCCCAACAGCTGTTCCAGTGGGTCCCCTCACCCAACCTTCTCTGAGCCTTCGGGGTTCATGTGACCTGGCCATTTAGCCCATTGTGTGCAAAAAAGAGCCGCTCAGAGATAAAGCAACCCAACTCTGACCAAAGGTTTGATCGAGATTTAACGGAGATATTGACTCCAGCCTGGCCGTAACCATCGAAACTCAAATCCTTTTCACTGGTGACGTCACACGTTCTGACGTCAGCATTCGTCGATCTAGCATCCTAACACCCCGTAGCTGCTTGTGTGTTTGTTGGCGGGATTATTATCTTTAATTATTATCTGGTGTTCAGCAAATGTATTTTTAAACAATTTTTGCAAGATAAAAAATGATTGTTTGTTAGAGAATTTAGGAAAGAAGAAAAAATGTCTTAGTGCCAAAAAGAGAAAGTTGTCTACCCTCAATAAATAGTATCCACAGAATTAACTGTTGGTTTTGATATTAATAGTTTTGTGACAAACAGTTTTTCTGGCATGTGGGTTGGGTTGGGTTGTTTTACCTCTGAGCGGCACTTTTTTGCACACCATGGGCTAAATGGCCAGATCACATGGACCCCGAAGGCTCAGAGAAGGTTGGGGGAGGGGACCCACTGGAACAGCTGTTGGGAGACAGATGGTAGCCTCCCGTCAAGGCCATCCAGCGTGTTCTTTAACGTGCACAGGGTATGGCTCTCCTGCACAAGGTATGGCTCTCCTGCACGTCTTAACGTACCATCCGACGGACGACGGCCTTTCCAAGCCCATCGGTTGTCCTCTACTGATTGTTGGCAGGGAAATTTGCGGAGATAAATCTCAACGCTGACCCAACTATTCTCGTATTCTTTACTAGAACAGTAGATATATTACTTCTCTAGTATACTTTACTATCTACCGAAGATAGTAACTAACGTGGTGCAATGGTAGCGCGCTCTGGCATGAATCTGGAAGAAATTCTGAAAGAAATTCATCGCCGACATGCCGGGAATCGAACCTGCATTCCCGGCATGTCGGCGATGAATTTCTTTCAGAATAATTTAACTAATAAATTCGCATTCACTTCAAAGGAAGATAGGGCACCAATTTGCCTACTCAACAAGATTGCAGCGCCCTATCTTCCTTTGAAGTGAATGCGAACTCAGTGACTGATTGCATTATCGATTTGCTTTAGATTTATTTTCTGAAATAACCTAAGTTAAAAATACCTACCTACCGATATGGGGATATTTAGGGCCCATATCGATAGGCAGGTATTTTTTTTTATTTTTTTATTTATATTTTTTACCTATTTTTCTTATTGCCTTTTGTGGATTTGCCAAAACATTTGTTCCACCATATCTTTCGAACTCTAGGGACCACCTTAATGATTTATGTGACAAATGAAAGCTTATGACGCGAGCAGTGTCATAGTCTGTAAAAAATGTTCTGCCATGCTTTCTTACCCCCAGATAAAAAGGAAATATCAGAACAGTTGGGGCGGGGGTGGCTCAGTCGGTAGCGCGCCAGGCTCGTAATCTGCAGTTCCCAGGTTCGAGTCCCAGCTGGGTCAGTGTTGAGATTTATCTCCGCCAAATTCCCCGCCCTGCCCATGGTCAGTAGGGGACACCGATGGGCTTGGAAAGGCCGCCGTCCTTCGGATGGGACGTTAAGCCGTGGCTCCGTATGCGGGAGAGCCATACCCTGTGCACGTTAAAGAACACGCTGGATGGCCTTGATGGGAGGCTACCATCTGTCTCCCAACAGCTGTTCCAGTGGGTCCCCTCCCCCAACCTTCTCTGAGCTTACGGGGTCCATGTGACCTGGCCATTTAGCCCATGGTGTGCAAAAAAGTGCCGCTCAGAGGTTAAACAATCCAATCCAATGTACGATATCCTTCCCCATCGTGTTAGATATCCTTCCCCATGTACGATATCCTTCCCCATCGTGTTCATGAAAGCATTGCTGCGTGGGGCGGTTCAACATCATACAAATTATACCACTTTACTGGGTAGGTAAAGTGATAATTTTCCATATTTTTTCTGATAATGAAATGAATCTCAGTCAATGCTAACAACTGTCTGCGTTTCAATAAAATGGCATTAGTCCGTCCAGATATTGCAATTTTTTTTTCCTGTAATGTAGCCCTTTTCACCAATTTTTAAATCTCCAGCACCGGTATATCGAACTTGACCTTTGACCTCGAAAGACCCATGACATCCAAAATTTCGCAACATTTCCGAGATCTACGATAAGAAAAACCCACAGGAACCAATTTTAAGCTTTCTAGAACCGACAGATCTAAATTTAACCTTTGACCTTAATGTCCCTCCCAAATTCAAAATTTCGTAACGATTTCGACATCTACAACCCGAAACACCCACAGACAACAATTTCCACGTTTCTAGCACTCGTAGATTACGGTTTGACCTCTACGTGACCTCCATTTGACCTCTAAGGACATGTAAATAAAATTTCGAATTTTTTTCACCAGATTTACGACCCGTATTACCTCTAAGTGCATATTTTCAGAGCTCTACCATTTCTGCATAGTAGTTAGAATTAGCGTGATCTGCCGTTAGTCAATCAGTCAGTCAGCCTCTCACAATCGTCTATATATATATGATGAAAGTTCCTAAAAGTAGGTGATTTTAGTGATAAAGAAAAAATATAAATAGGTACATTTTTTTTTAAAAAATATATATCATCGCCATGTTTTAGGTTTGTTTTCTACTTGTTAGGGCATTTATAGGAAATAAATACCCTAACATGTAGAAAGCAAACCTAAAACATGGCGATGATATAGTCACTGACGACCTATCTTTCTTTGGGTTGGGTTGTTTTACCTCTGAGCGGCACTTTTTGCACACCATGGGCTAAATGGCCAGGTCACATGGGCCCCGAAGGCTCAGAGAAGGTTGGGGGAGGAGACCCACTGGAACAGCTGTTGGGAGACAGATGGTAGCCTCCCGTCAAGGCCATCCAGCGTGTTCTTTAACGTGCAATGAAAGAAGAGTAACCTCTTGAATTCTGTAGTTCCCAGGTTCGAATCCCAGCTGTATCAGCGTTGAAATTTATCTCCGCAAAACTCCCCGTCTTGCCCACGGTCAGTAGGGGACACCAATGGGTTTGGAAAGGCCGCCGTCCGTCGGATGGGACGTTAAGCCGTGGCCCCGTGTGCGGGATAGCCATACCCTGTGCACTTAAAGAACACGCTGGATGCCCTTGACGGGAGGCTACCATCTGTCTCCCAACAGCTGTTCTAGTGGGTCCCCTCCCCCAACCTTCTCTGAGCCTTCGGGGTCCATGTGACCTGCCCATTTAGCCCATGGTGTGCAAAAAAGTGCCGCTCAGAGGTAAAACAACCCAACGTTAAAGAACACGCTGGATGGCCTTGACGGGAGGCTACCATCTGTCTCGCAACAGCTATTCCAGTGAGTCCCCTCCCCCAACCTTCTCTGAGCCTTCGGGGTCCGTATGGCCTGGCCATTTAGCCCATTGTGTTGAAAAATAATGCCGCTCAGAGGGTTGGGTTGTTTTACCTCTGAGCGGCACTTTTTTGCACACCATGGGCTAAATGGCCAGGTCAGATGGACCCCGAAGTCTCAGAGAAGGTTGGAGGAGGGGACCCACTGGAACAGCTGTTCGGAGACAGATGGTAGCCTCCCGTCATGGCCATCCAGCGTGTTATTTAACGTGCACAGGGTATGGCTCTCCCGCACACGGGGCCACGGCTTAACGTCCCATCCGACGGACGGCGGCCTTTCCAAGCCCATCGGTGTCCCCTACTGACCGTGGGCAAGGCATGGAATTTGCGGAGATAAATCTCAACGCTGACCCAGCTGGGACTCGAACCTGGGAACTACAGATTACGAGCCTGGCGCGCTACCGACTGCGCCACCCCCGCCCCACCGCTCAAAGGTAAAGCAATCCAACCCGCTCAGAAGTGAAACAACCTAACTATATATTTCAATTTCATCAATTAGTTTTCATCTCATTGTCTCATACCAAATTTCAACCCGAAAATATACTCCTTGCTGACCGAAAATCCAGAACGCTTTCCTAGAAGAAGACCCGAAAAAAAGAAAGAAATCCTTCTGCCAATGAAAGAATAGTAACCTCTTGAATTCATCGTCTCTCGACCGTAAGAGACAAGTTGCATTCGTTCAATGAGTAAAACCCAAGCATTCCAGTCTCTCGGAACAGCACGACGGATAGAAAGATGAGCAATGTACCTGTCACTCTCTCGTGATGAATGGCTACGTCCATGTCTCGAGGGCTGCTCCAGAATGTCAGAGTGTGTGTGCCTCATGAAAGAGAACTCCGCTGAATTGCTGAAGGATATTGGTTTGGCGGAAGAAGTTGCCCAACTGCCGGCTGTCGCCATTGCTGAGAATTCACAGAGATATTCTTTCTGGACATCGAGGAACGTTGAGGGCGTTTTGCTCAACGAGTTCATCAAGTATCGGAAAAGACACCAAAAAGCACTTAACTGAAAGCGTGCTAAAAACCTTTCGATGTTTGCCTCTGCGGCATTGATTTGCCGTCTTGGGTTGAAAATGCAGCTAACAAATTTAATTATGAGGAAAAGATAAAAAGATGTTTGGGAGACTGTTGTTAATATGTGTTCGTAAGACTCTATGGTTAAACTGCTTTCTTCTTTGGAGTTTAGGACGGAGATAAAAGTTAATTCACTTTAGAAGAAGCTTTTAAATGCTAGAAGAGAAGTAGGATTTAATGTGCTTGTTTTCTGAACGACTAGATGAGATATATTTTTAAATTTTTTCGTAAAATAACTATTGCTTAAGTGGCTATATCTGATGCATTTTGTTATTACTAAACTTTTTACTTTGATATATATTTTTATTTTTAAAAGGCTCTGGTATAAGTTTCGAGAAATTGTGTTTTTAATACAATTATTTGGAGAAGACTCAATTTGCTATTCAAGTTTCCAGAGACAGAGCTTCAACACATTTTTAAGGTTGTGTCCCTTTTTACACTCTCCGTAAAATTCCTCGCCCTGCCCACGGTCAGTAGGGGACACCGATGGGCTTGGAAAGGCCGCCGTCCGTCGGATGGGACGTTAAGCCGTGGCCCCGTGTGCGGGAGAGCATTACCCTGTGCACGTTAAAGAACACGCTGGATGACCTTGACGGGAGGCTACCATCTGTCTCCCAACAGCCATTCCAGTGGGTCCCCTCCCACAACCTTCTCTGAGGCTTCGGGGTCCATGTGACATGGCCATTTAGCCCATGGTGTGCAAAAAAGTGCCGCTCAGAGGTAAAACAACCCAACCCAACCCTTTTTACAGGTATTGTTTTCTAACACCCCTTTTACTAAGAATTGTTTCAAGTGTCCTCTCCCCTCACCTCGGAGTGGAATTGGCCCAGTCGGTAGCGT
The DNA here is from genome assembly GCA_038380435.1 of Ryuthela nishihirai. Classification (NCBI taxonomy): domain Eukaryota; kingdom Metazoa; phylum Arthropoda; class Arachnida; order Araneae; family Heptathelidae; genus Ryuthela; species Ryuthela nishihirai. The sequence goes on from JAWZYU010000026.1 coordinate 29,062,657, forward strand.
GCCAGGCTCGTAATCTGCAGTTCCCAGGTTCTAGTCTCAATTGTGTCAGCATTGAGATGCTATCCTTGGTGAAAAAGGGCCCACTATGAGATTGTATATCCGTGTGCGGGAGAGCTATACCCTGTGCTCGTTAAGAAACTCTGGATGGCCTTGACGGGAAGGGGCGGGGTTGGCTCAGTCGGTAGCGCGCCAGGCTCGTAATCTGTAGTTCCCAGGTTCGAGTCCCAGCTGGGTCAGCGTTGAGATTTACCTCCGCAAAATTCTCCGCCCGGTCCACGGTCAGTAGGGGACACCGATGGGCTTGGAAAGGCCGCCGTCCGTCGGATTGGACGTTAAGCCGTGGCCCCCATATGCGGGAGAGCCATACCCTGTGCACGTTAAAGAACACGCTGGATGGCCTTGACGGGAGGCTACCATCTATCTCCCAACAGCTGTTCCAGTGGGTCCCCTCCCCCAACCTTCTCTGGGCCTTCGGGGTCCATGTGACCTGGCCATTTAGCCCATGGTGTGCAAGAAAGTGCCGCTCAGAGGTAAAACAACCCAACCCAACCCTTGACGGGAGATTTACGATCTGTCTCTCAACAGCTGTATATTGGGTCAATTTACCCCAACTTTCTCTGAGCCCTTGGTGTACTTGTGGCCTGGTCATTTAGCCAATTTCATGCAAAAAAATGCCAATCAGAGGTAAAACAACCCAACAACCTAAGCCTTTCCATTACGTATGATTTTAAATCATTGAACTGAAACGCCGTTCCGGTACTTATATTTCCAAATTATTGAACTGCAATGCCGTTCCAATATCTTGTTTTCAAAACATTTAACAAGAACTCCGTTATATTTTCAGTCTTTTCCTGTACTTATTTTTTCAAATCAATGAACAAGGACGCCGTTCCAATTCTGACATTTTCAAATAATTGAAACTGACACACCGTTCCGGTATCGATGTTCCAAATCATTGAACTAGAATGCCTTTCCAGTTCAATGAAAGTGAAAAAAATTCAAATCATTGAAACTGAAACGCCATTCCGGTATCGATGTTTCCAAATTATTGAACTGGATTGCCTTTTCAGCGGGGCGGGGGTGGCTCAGTCGGTAGCGCGCCAGGCTAGTAATCTGCAGTCCCAGGTTCGAGTCCCAGCTGGGCCAGCGTTGAGACTTATCTCCCCGAAACTCTCCCCCTGCCCACGGTCAGTAGGGGACATCGATGAGCTTGGAAAGGCCGCCGTCCATCCGGTGGGACGTTAAGCTTTGGTACCGTGTGTGAGAGAGCCATACTCTGTGCACGTTAAAGAACACACTGGATGGCCTTGACGGGATGCTACCATCTGTCTCCCAACAGCTGTTCCAGTTGCCAGATTTTTTTTTAATTCTGTAATCAATCATAGTGTTTGGATATTTTTTTGAGCGACTGTAAGTCGTATTAAAGCAAAGCATAAAAGAAGATATTTCAAATCTCGAGATTTACGCGATTCTGATTGCATTGCAAGCAGTGGGTAGAGTTTGCGAAAAGGTCTTTCAAAGCAGTTCCAGTAAAACCCGTTTTATTTTATCTGTCATTTAAAGTTATTGTTATATTTGTTCGTTATTATTATTGTTCTAATTAAGTTCATTAATTAGTTTAGTTATTAGCAGGCAACATGGCGCGAAGACTTTTGCCGTTTTTCTCAATGGCAGAGAAAGATATTCCGGAGAATATGGGGGCGGGGGTGGTTCAGTCGGTAGCGCGTCAGGCTCATAATCTATAGTTCCCAGGTTCGAGTCCCAGCTGGGTCAGCGTTGAGATTTATCTCCGCAAAATTTCCCCCCCTGCCCACGGTCAGTAGGGGACACCGATGGGCTTGGAAAGGCCGCCGTCCGTCGGATGGGACGTTAAGCCGTGGCCCCGTGTGCGGGAGAGACATACCCTGTGTACGCTAAAGAAAACGCTGGATGGCCTTGACGGGAGGTTACCATCTGTCTCCCAACAGCTGCTCCAGTGGGTCCCCTCCCCCAACCTTCTCTGAACCTTCGGGGTCCATGTGGCCTGGCCATTTAGCCCATGGCGTGCAAAAACGTGCCGCTCAGAGGTAAAACAATCCAATAACCCAAACCTTTCCAGTACTTATGATTTCAAATCATTGAACTAAAACATCGTTCCTGTGCTTATATTTCCAAATTATTGATCAGGAACGACTTTCATCACTTGTTTTGCAATCTTTAGTTCACCACTGCGAATTTTAAGTTTTCACCCCTGGAATTTCGACCGCCTTTCTACCAGTAGTTATATCATAACAGTAAAACACAGAACCTTTAAAATCCACAGTTGTCATACTTCTCAACTAAGACCGAAAAATGCAGTTTCGCAGCGAACGTAACAACACGTTTTATGCGAATCTTAAAAAAAATAATAAATACCCCCTCAAGCAGCTGCTTGCCACAGAGGTCTGACAGGAGCCTGTCAGTCTGTGAGGATGGCAGGGCCTCAGCAGAAAAACAACACATACATCCATGCTTTACCCGGGGGGCTCGAACCAAGGTCCCTTAGATCAGTTGCCAAGCGCGCTAACCACTCGGCCATGGGACGGGGCTGCTTACTAGGCTTTTAACAATCAAGTGGATTTAATTGAAATATTTATACTAAGAAATTATCAAATTTTTAAAGCTGATGAAAGTTTCCATAATTATTTTAAACTGATGTTGAAGGAAATTTATTCAAGGTTTATATTGAGCAACAATGCCGTTATTGTTCTGCGAATAACTGGATCGCTGACCAGCGAATAGTAAAATCCAGATCAGAGAATAATCGAGGCCCTAATTCGCAAATAATCGAAACCTTGACCAGCGAAAAATCGAGTCCCTGAATAATGGGTGCGGGGGTGGCTCAGTCGGTAGCGTGCCAGGCTCGTAATCTGTAGTTCCCAGGTTCGAGTCCCAGCTGGGGCAGCGTTGAGATTTATCTCCGCAAAATTTCCCGCCCTGCCCACGGTCAGTAGGGGACACCGATGGGCTTGGAAAGGCCGCCGTCCATCGGATGGGACGTTAAGCCGTGGCCCCGTGTGCGGGAGAGACATACCCTGTGTACGCTAAAGAAAACGCTGGATGGCCTTGACGGGAGGCTACCATCTGTCTCCCAACAGCTGATCCAGTGGGTCCCCTCCCCCAACCTTCTCTGAGCCTTCGGGGTCCATGTGACTTGGCCATTTAACCCATGGTGTGCAAAAAAGTGCCGCTCAGAGTAAAACAGCCCAACCGAATCGCTGATCCGCGAATAATGACGTCACTGATCCGCGATCGACAAATCAGTGTTCCTAAAAATATTTCATCAAAGAGCCACATTCTCGATCAGCACTGTCCTGCAATAGTGCCAATTCTTTAAAATGTTAACAAAATCTAAGCCGCAGCAGCAATTTTTTTTAATGAAAACGAGGATATCCTCCCAAATTCCCAGTGCCTTGCGTTTTTTTCTGTGCAGACCAGAATGCTCAAGATTCCCAATATTTGCAATTGCAGAATTGAAATGGATTCGTCTATTGTTCGTCTGTTTCATTTTCCACCCCCAAGCCGTCATTTTCTGGAGTTATTTTCTTAAAGGTGCCTCCCGAAGTCTTGATTTGCATAGCACATACATTTATTGAATTTGAGTTATTAATGCACTCCCCTTCTGCGTTCGATCCGTCTTGAAACGTTACTGATTTCTCTCTTATTCATGGTATGGTACAGAAGGGGAAAAAATAAAAAAACAACTGAAAAGAGAGTCTGATGATTAAATTTATAAAAAGAAAACAATTTTTTTTATTGAACAAAGTATAGAGACGTCTATTTTTCAATTGTTTTTCTCCCGATCTTAGGAAAAGAAGCTCATTTTTGATTACAGGAACCTTTTCTTTTTTAACAGTTACCAAAAGGAAGACAACTATTGCTCGAATGTAATGTATGTCAAACGAAACCAGCTGCTATTGTAACTTAAACCTGGAAGTGACACCGATGGGCTTGGAAAGGCCGCCGTCCGTCGGATGGGACATTAAGCCGTGGCCCCGTGTGGGGGAGAGAGCCATACACTGTGCACGTTAAAGAACACGCTGGATGGCCTTGACGGGAGGCTACCATCTGTCTCCCAACAGCTGTTCCAGTGGGTCCCCTCCCCCAACCTTCTCTGAGCCTTCGGGGTCCTTGTGACCTTGCCATTTAGTCCATGGTGTGCAAAAAAGTGCCGCTCAGAGGTAAAACAACCCAACCCAAACAACCTGGTCGTGAGTTGTTTTAGTCTACAGAGTACCGGACTCGAAATCTGCATTTCTGAGATTCGGATCCCAACTCTTCCACTGTGCCAGCGTTCAGATTTATCTCCGCTAAACATATCCTCGGTGAGGAACGAGACACCGATGGGCTTGGAAGAGCTGCTATCCGTCGGATGGGCCGTCATAGTCCCTTATGCAGAAGAGCCTTGCCGCGTGAAACCTATGTGGATTTGACCGGAAGTTACCCGCAAAATTCCCCGCCATGCCCACGGTCAGTAGGGGACACCGATGATCTTGGAAAGGCCGCCGTTCGTCGGATGAGACGTTAAGCCGTGGCGCCGTGTGCAGGAGAGCCATATCCTTGCACGTTACAGAACACGCTGGATGGCCTTGACGGGTCCCAACAGCTGTTCCAGTGGGTCCCCTCCCCCAACCTTCTCTGAGCCTTCGGGGTCCTTGTGACCTGGCCATTTAGCCCATTGTGTGCAAAATAGTGCCGCTCAGAGGTAAAACAACAAACCCAACACAGAAGTTACCATCGTCTCCTAACAGCCGTCCAGTTAATCCGTTCCTCCAACCTTTCCTGAGCCTTTGAGGTCCTTGTGACCTGGTCATTTAGTCCATTGTGTAAAATGAGTCTCATTGGTAAAGCAAGTCAAATGAAATCACTACTGTAACAAATTTTAAAAAGGATAAAATTCTTATATTACCACACGTTTTAAGTGGAATAAAGGTTAGGGACGATGTTCTCTCTGTGCTGCCAGCTGCTAAGAGACTAATGGCGTACACATCCGCCGTTTTCTGCGCAATAAAGTACCTTTTACTCAGTGCGTAGTCTTCTGAAATGATGGTCCCTATCATGAGCACTTTCCTCTGCGCATACTCTCTAAACATTAGAACGAACATTGGAGGGAGCTATCTGCTGACTGAGCAGAAAGTCAGTATGTCTTTTGTGAGCTCTAATTAAAGCAGGTGGTGAGAGAACTTGATTTCTTAGTAGAGCATATCCATGCAAGAGTAGTAAACCTATAGATGGGAATATAATGGGTGTAGTTGTTCTATGGGGCGGGGGTGTATCAGTCGGTAGCGCGCCAGGCTCGTAATCTGTAGTTCCCAGGTTCGAGTCCCAGCTGGGTCAGCGTTGAGATTTATCTCCGCAAAATTCCCCGTCCTGCCCACGGTCAGTAGGGGACACCGATGGGCTTGGAAAGGCCGCCGTCCGTCGGATGGGACGTTAAGCCGTGACCCCGTGTGCGGGAGATCCATACCCTGTGCACGTTAAAGAACACGCTGGATGACCTTGACGGGGGGCTACCATCTGTTTCCCAACAGCTGCTCCAGTGTGTCCCCTCCCCCAACCTTCTCTGAGGCTTCGGGGTCCATGTGACCTGGCCATTTAGCCCATGGTGTGCAAAAAAGTTCCGCTCAGAGGTAAAACAACCCAACCCAACTATATATATATAGTAACCTATGTATAGAACACCTTACATCAATGAAAGTAAGGAAAAGTAGAACGGTAGCAAGTATGAACACTCAATGAAAAAAAAATTCAAGGGCTTTTAAATTAAAGAAGAAATTATTTAAAGCAAAAACAGTTTCAAAAGAGAAAAAGGTAAGAAGAAAAAGTTCGAAGTGGAAATGTTTAAAAGAGAAAGTTTTAAAGGAAAAAGTATAAAGGAGAAAAATTTTAGAGGAAAAACTATAAGAAGTTAATTTTAAAGGAAAAACGTTTAAAGATGAAACTTTTAAAGGAGAAAAGGTTAAAGTAAAAACGTTTGAAGGAGAAAGGTTTTAAAAGAAAAAAGAAAGGAGAAAAGTTTATTGGAGAAAAACTTTAAAGGAGAAATTTTTATAGGATAAATGTTTAAACGAAAAATATTTGTAGGTGAAAATTATTAGAGTAAAAAAGTTTAAAGGACACTCGGATTAAAGGAGAAAGCTGGGTTGTTTTGCCTCTGCTAGGAGTAGATCCTATGATCCATTTCTCCCTTATTTGCAAATCGAAACAAAGCACTTAAAAACAATTAATAACAGTTTTTAGTCTTTGTAGTATTGCTTACTACAATTGGTATTATTAGTTTGTACCTGTTGTAGTATCTCTGTTACCTGGTACTATTAGTTTTCTAATATTACCAGGTACTATTTAGTTACTCTCCTAGGAGCTGACAGTATGTTTATTCTAAGCATAAGGCTTTCTGAATCCTTCAAAATTTCATCGACAATTTCGTCTTCTTCTTCCTTTTCAGATTCTCTTTCCTCCCTTGGGCGAGGATTGGTTCAGTCTGTTGGGATGTTTTACTTCCGAACGGCACTTTTTTGCACACAATGGACTAAATGGCTGGCCAGAGTTACCCCGAGGCTCAGAGAAGGTTGAGGGCAGGGTACCCACTGTACAGCTGTTAGGAGACAGATAGTAGCCTCCCATCAAGGATATCCAGTGTTTTGATTAATGTGCACAGAGTATGGCTCTCCTGCACATGGAGCCACTACTCTAAATTCCATCCGTCGGATTCGATATTAAGCAGTGACCCCTGGTGCAAGAGAGCCATACCCTCTGAAACGGGGGAGGAGGTGGCTCAGTCAGTAGGCTCGTAATCTGTAGTTCCCAGGTTCGAGATTATGGATCCTGAATTTGTTGCACTGGTTGTCTTCTTTTGCATGAAAATCTTTCTCTGTGATTTCTGTTTGTTTATGGGTTGACAGCCTCAAGTGAATAGATTCACAGAATATATTTTATCAGCTGGTAGATAATCCTGATCTGTGGCGATCGCAGGTACCGAACTCTTGTTTCTATGGGCATCATCAAACCTACATTGGAGGAAGTCTTCCAGTGTAGATGGCTTCAGCCTTTTGGTGGGGGAACGGGTCTTTGCCCCATGTCAGCGATTAGAGGGCTATTTGATATTGTCGGTATTCCCTCCTCAATAAACAGTTTCTTTAAACATCCCACTAACTATTTTCTCTCCATAGGTAGTTGGAATGTGAGGACTCTGCACAGAGCTTTTTCTCTTGATGTCCTCATAAAAGAATTCCACCGTTATAATTCAGATATTCTCGGCTTTCAAGAGACTAGATGGACAGATAAAGGTCAGATTCTTAAAAATAATCTTAAATTTCTCTTTTTAGGGAGGGAAGACAATAAACATCACCAAGGCGTGAGTCTGCTTCTCATCAGACATGCCAATGATGCTCTTGTAGGATATGAATACCTTAATGAAAGGTTTCTTGCAGCAAAATTTCAGAGAAACATTAAAAATTGAATGTTATCTGCTGTTATGCCCCAATGAGGATGAGGATGAGAAAGATAGGTTTTTACGGATAACTTAAAGATATTTTGAATTCTGTAAAGAAAGGAGATACTATCTTTGTTCTAGGTGACTTCAATGCTAAATTTGATATTGACTATGGCCTTTGGGGAGGGGTGATAGATTCATTTGGTATTGGTAGCTGTAATGGGCAACTTCTCCTACAGATAAATAAACTCAATGGTTTCAGAATAACTAACCCTTATTGCAAACACCGCAACATTTATAGGTACACATAGGTTTCACCTGATGGGTTGCATTAGAATATGACTAATTTTATATTAATTAACTGCAAATGAGCTAGTTATGTTAGGAATACCACGTCTTATTAAGAACACACAGGGAAGCTGAAATTGGAACTGGTCATTACCTTATTAAAAGTGCCTTGCAACTTAAATTCAAGAAGCGCTGTGCTAAGGTTAAAAAGTTACTTTTAAGAACACTAAAGCTCTGAAAGACCCATTTATAGCTAAAGTTTACCATTATAGGTTAGTTGGGTATTATGACAGTCATGGTTTGCTTGCTACTGAAGTTGAGGAAGAATGGGACTGTTTTAAACAGGCTTTTTTGGAAACAAACAGTACTCTTTTGGGAAAAAAGGAGCAGAGGAAGCAAAATTAGTTGAGTGATAAGGCATTTGAGCTTATTTCAGAAAGAAAGAACTGCAGGAATGTTCTTAATCAATACCCTAGTAGTCCTAATAGAAAGCATTACTGAGACTTTAATAAACGTGTAAAGGCTCAGTTAGCTGCTAATAAGAATCTTTGGCTTGATGGCTTGGCTGATGAAGCCGAGGAAGCATTTAGACAACACAACAGCAGAGAGTTGTACCAGATAGTTAATGTTTTGTGTGGTAAAAAACGGACATGGTATATAGCAATTGAAGTTCAGGATTCCGTCAGGGCTAGGTTGGCTGTGCATTCCAGTAATGTTCTAAACAATGTGGTTAGTTCTACTCCCATTGTTTGTAATGATGATAAATGCATTACCGGCTTTAATGTTGACCCTATTAACAAAATCTAAGTTATTTTGGCTATTTCTAAACTTAAACTGCATAAATTCCCAGGGGAAGATGAAATTATTACGGAAATGCTTAGAGATAGGAATGTTTCGGTTACCATATAGATGCTTCTGTAATGAAAGCTCTATGTAATATCACTGAGTCGTATGTGAGAGTTGGTAAGGCTTGTAGCAATTGATTTAGCATTGCTTCTGGTGTTCAACAAAGGCGCATTTTGTCTCCTTTTCTCTTTGTTTGGTTATTGATTATGTTATGCGAAATTCACTACAAGGGAAAGATTTTGGCCTTAAATAGTCTAGAGATTCGAAAATGTCTGGTTTAGTTTATGGTAATGATTTGACCTTTTTGGCAAATGATGTTGATGAGATGAACTCTTTCATTCGAGCTGTTGATGAGACTGGTAGTAGAGTAAGTTTGATGATAAATGGAAGGAAAACTAAAGTGATGAAAATAGGTCAGTTTGGCTGTGATTCAGTTAATCTGAATTGCATGTTGGTTGCGCTCGATTCTGTTGGGCTTTGCTACTGCAAACCTTCATACAGTGAGGTGGAAAACTCGATTCACAGATTCTCTTTACAGATCTCAAAACTCTGCGAAAGGATATTCAATCCTCGCCTAAAACCTGGTTCACACAGAACTGAACCCTGTCCTTAACGGAGTCCTTCTAGTTTGACAGCGATGCTCAGACACTGTTGCTCATTATTGCCGCGTTTTTCTCCTGTGCTGGCATTCGCACCCAAGGCTAGTCGTAAAGTGATTCCCATCCTGTGAGTATATGCAAGTCAGCCAGCTCAGACCTGAACAACAGCTCCTGAGTCATATTCCCACAGGGGCGGGGGTGGCTCAGTCGGTAGCGCGCCAGGCTCGTAATCTGTAGTTCCCAGGTTCGAGTCCCAGCTGGGTCAGTGTTGAGATTTATCTCCGCAAAATTCCCCGCTTTGCCAGCGGTCAGTAGGGGACACCGATGGACTAGGAAAGGCTGCCGTCCGTCGGATTGGACGTTAAGCCCTGGCCTCGTGTGCGGGAGAGCCATACCCTGTGCACGTTAAAGAACACGCTGGATGGCCTTGACATGAGGCTACCATCTGTCTCCCAACAGCTGTTCCAGTGGGTCCCCTCCCCCAACCTTCTCTGAGCCTTCGGGGTCCATGTGACCTGGCCATTTAGCCCATGGTGTGCAAAAAAGTGCAGCTCAGAGGTAAAACAACAACCCAACCCATATTCCCACATGAGCACTTTCACAAATACACTCAATACAGATATATATATTTACAACAATAAAAATAACAACAAAAATACAATAATAAATAAAAATAAATTAATTAGAGGGACATGACATCAGTGACCTCCAAAAAGGCATGATCATTGGTGCGTGTTTTGAGGAGCTTCAGCAACCCGAACGGCGGAAATAGTAGGTGTAACATGAGGAACTGTATCGAAGATTATGACTACGCATAAAAAGGATAAGGCGTCGCCTCTAAACGTGCAAATTGTGGATGCCATACGAAGTTGTCAGATAGGGATAGGCAAACGTTGTCACGGATTGTACAACGGAAGCTTAAGATCACGGCACCGCAAATAGCAGCAGAGTTGAACACCAGGGAATGATCCAATTTCCGTCATAACTGTTCGTCGGAAACTTCCTTGTGCCGGTATTTATGTCCATGATACAATCCACAAACCTCTGATTATCCACATCGATGCAACAAAATGTGTAAGGTGGTGCAAAGCAGATAAAAACTGGGATGCTAAAGACCGGCAATGTGTCATCTGGTTTGATGAATCGTGCTACACATTGTTTCCCACCACGGGTAGAGTGTACGTCTGGCGAACACCTGTCAAAGCCTACCATCCTGACTGTTTGATTCCGACTGTGAAGCATGGAGGTGGATTCCTGATGCTGTGGGGTACCATATCATGGCATTCCTTAAGGCTATTAGTTATTCTGCATATCTGCAACACACGAGTCCATTCTCGGGGACCACCTGCACCCAATTTTGCGGGCGTTGTTCCCCAATGACTTCCCTGGTTTCAAGGGGCGGGGGTGGCTCAGTCGGTAGCGCGCCAGGCTCGTAATCTGTAGTTCCCAGGTTCGAGTCCCAGCTGGGTCAGCGTTGAGATTTATCTCCGCAAAATTCCCCGCCCTGCCCACGGTCAGTAGGGGACACCGATGGGCTTGAAAAGGCCGCCGTCCGTGGGATGGGACGTTGAGCCGTGGCCCCGTGTGCGGGAGAGCCATACCACGTGCACGTTAAAGAACATGCTGGATGGTCCTTGACGGGGGGCTACCATCTGTCTCCCAACAGCTGTTCCAGTGGGTCCCCTCCCCCAACCTTCTCTGAGCCTTCGGGGTCCATGTGACCTGGCCATTTAGCCCATGGTGTGCAAAAAAGTGCCGCTCAGAGGTAAAACAACCCAACCCAACAACACGTAAAGTAAGCTGCTTGCACAGAGGTCTGACAGGCGCTTGTTAGTGTAATGCGCCAAGACAAGATCTACGAGAAAGCCGATACCTCAGCAGAGAGACAGCGTAAGAGAGATAACATCCATACCATATTCGAGCTCGACTAAAAGTTACCTTGGTCAATAAAATTGGTAAAAATCCACAATGATATCATTTTCGTGCACAATGTGAAACATTTAAACTTTTGTAAAAAAACAAAACAAAGCACAGAGATCGTAGTTGGTTGGCTGTTTTACCTCTGAGCGGCACTTTTTTGCACACCATGGGCTAAATGGCCAGGTCACAAGGACCCCAAAGGTTCAGAGAAGGTTGGGGAAGGGGACCCACAGGAACAGCTATTGGGAGACGGATGGTAGCCTCCCGTCAAAGCCATGCAGCGTGTTCTTTAACATGCACAGGGTATGGCTCTCCCGCACACGGAGCCACGGCATAACGTCCCATCCGACGGACGGCAGCCTTTCCAAGCCCATCGGTGTTCCCTATTAACCGTGGGCAGGGTGGGCACTTTTGCAGAGATAAATCTCAACGCTTACCCAACTGGGTCTCGAACCTGGAAACTGCAGATTATGAACCTGGCGCGCTATCGACTGAGCCATCCCCCCAGCAAGAAACCGTAGAAAAAGTAAAAAAAAAGAATAACACAGTACGAAAGAATCAGAGAAAAAAAAAGGACTTATTTGGTGTAATTTATTCCCGGGTTGGGTTGGGTTGTTTTACCTCTGAGCGGCACTTTTTTGCACATCATGTGCGAAATGGCCAGGTCACAAGGACCCCGAAGGCTCAGAGAAGGTTGGGGGAAGGGACCCACTGGAACAGCTGTTGGGAGACAGATGGTAGCCTCCCGTCAAGGCCATCCAGCGTGTTCTTTAACGTGCACAGGGTATATCTCTCCCGCACACGGGGCCACGGCTTAACGTCCCATCCGACGGACGGCGGCCTTTCCAAGCCCATCGGTGTCCCCTACTGACCGTGGGCAGGGCGGGGAATTTTGCGAAGACAAATCTCGACGCTTATCCAACTGGGTCTCGAACCTGGAAACTGCAGATTATGAGCCTGGCGCGCTGTCAACTGAGCCATCCCCCCAGCAAGAAACCGTAGAAAAAGTTAAAAAAAGAATAACACAGTACGAAGGAATCAGAGAAAAAAAAAGGACTTATTTGGTGTAATTTATTCCCGAGAGATATCCAGAACGTGCCAGCAGATGGTAAAAGAGTTCGGCGCTTGTTAGCTTCCATTGTGTGTCCTGCACTTGGGTTGGAAAAAGTTTCCCGGAATTCATCGTACATTTCCTTCACTTCACTTTGCCTGCAGTGAATATTACTGTGAGCTGATTGCAAGCACTGACCATCGTATGTGAACTTTCGATGTCAGTGCCAGTGATTATTAAACCACTGGAGAAATCGACCACGGTTTGGAGAGAGTGAGGAACAATCTGTTTCCGAAGAGGTAAAGCTTCGCGGATATGGAACGAGTGAACTTGGATGGCTGGAGACCCTTAAAGTTGTTTGCGTAGTTGGTGGAAAAATTGGAGCTATTAAAAACATTTAATGGGAAGGCAAACAGTCGAGGTGCTTTAAAGATGTTTTTGCAACCGCCAGCTGCTGGAAGCCATTAAGGAAAAGTTTTTTGGAGGAAACTTGGGAACAGAAGTGCGATTTATTTTTAAATGGAATATGGAGGAGGATGAAAGCAGTCAACATGCTTTCTTCCAAGTTTGTTGGTTTAAAAAAAAGTTTTTTTTAATTCAGATTACAATCTATTACATAGCACAGGAAAATATATAGAACAAGTAAGAATACATAGAAGGAATGCAAAACCTACAAACAAACAAAGGGTATAAAATAAATAATAAATAAATACCCCCTCAAGCAGCTGCTTGCCTCAAAAGTCTGACAGGAGCCTGTCAGTTATATGCCATAACAGAAGATCTGAGAGGATGCCAGGACCAAGTAATGCAAACCCTACAAACAAACAAAGCGTATAAAATAAATAATAAATAAATACCCCCTCAAGCAGCTGCTTGCCACAGAGGTCTGACAGGAGCCTGTCAGTTATATGCCATAGTAGAAAATCTGAGAGGATGGCAGGACCAAGTAATGCAAACCTACAAACAAACAAAGAGCATAAAATAAATAATAAATAAATACCCCTCAAGCAGCTGCTTGCCACAAAGTTCTGACAGGGGACTGTCAGTTATATGCCTTAGTAGAAAATCTGAGAGGATGGCAGGACCAAGTAATGCAAACCCTACAAACAAACAAAGAGTATAAAATAAATAATAAATAAATACCCCCTCAAGCAGCTGCTTGCCTCAAAAGTCTGACAGGAGCCTGTCAGTTATATGCCATAACAGAAGATCTGAGAGGATGCCAGGACCAAGTAATGGAAACGCTACAAACAAACAAAGCGTATAAAATAAATAATAAATAAATACCCCCTCAAGCAGCTGCTTGCCTCAAAAGTCTGACAGGAGCCTGTCAGTTATATGCCATAGTAGAAGATCTGAGAGGATGCCAGGACCAAGTAATGCAAACGCTACAAACAAACAAACAAAGCGCATGAAATAAATAATAAATAAATACCCCTCAAGCAGCTGCTTGCCGCATAGGTCTGACAGGAGCCTGTCAGTTATATGTCATAGTAGAAAATCTGAAAGGATGGCAGGACCAAGTAATGCAAACCCTACAAACAAACAAAATGTATGAAATAAATAATAAATAAATACCCCCTCAAGCAGCTGCTTGCCACAAAGGTCTGACAGGAGCCTGTCAGTTATATGACATAGTAGAAAATCTGAGAGGATGGCAGGACCAAGTAATGCAAACCCTACAAACAAACAAAGCATATATACAGGGGTTTATCAAAAGAATAATGGAAACACCGACGGCTACTGGAGCAGACGCAATGCGCTGTATACATATCACATGGACGACGTCACTCGCGATGTGAGGAATATAAAGCGGAGAAGTACGATGTCGGATATCACGTATCAGTGCGTCCAAAAATGATCTCAGGGACCTCCAAAAAGGCATGATCGTTGGTGTGTGTTTTGAGGAGCTTCAGCAATCCGAACGGCGGAAATAGTAGGTGTAACATGAGGAACTGTATCGAAGATTATGACTACGCATAAAAAGGATAAGGCGTCGCCTCTAAACGTGCAAATTGTGGATGCCATACGAAGTTGTCAGATAGGGATAGGCAAACGTTGTCACGGATTGTACAACGGAAGCTTAAGATCACGGCACCGCAAATAGCAGCAGAGTTGAACACCAGGGAATGATCCAATTTCCGTCATAACTGTTCGTCGGGAACTTCATTGTGCCGGTATTTATGTCCATGGTACAATCCACAAACCTCTGATTATCCACATCGATGCAACAAAATGTGTAAGGTGGTGCAAAGGACATAAAAACTGGGATGCTAAAGACCGGCAATGTGTCATCTGGTCTGATGAATCGTGCTACACATTGTTTCCCACCACGGGTAGAGTGTACGTCTGGCGAACACCTGTCAAAGCCTACCATCCTGACTGTTTGATTCCGATTGTGAAGCATGGAGGTGGATTCCTGATGCTGTGGAGTGCCATATCATGGCATTCCTTAAGGCCATTAGTTATTCTGCAGGGTCGTGTCACATCCGCAACGTACGAATCCATTCTCGGGGACCACCTACACCTAATGTTGTGATCATGGGCGTCCGCAGAGTGGGGGGGGGGGAACGGGGCACTTGCCCCGTTTCCCCCCCCCCCCTCTCGAGTAAAATATTTCACAGATTATAATGGTAACAATTTAAACGTAATTAATTTATACACATTATGCATGTGTTTTTGTATTGATGCAATGGTGTATTCTATAATCTACTTGTGAAAAAAAAACCCTAAAAAATTAAATAATTAAATAAAAATTTATTGATGTAATTTTTTGTCTCCAAGCTTTGCCCTCACCCCCCTGGAAAATTTTCTGCGGACTCCCATGGTTGTCGGCATTGTTCCCTAATGACCATCCCTGGTTTCAAGCAGATAATGACCCGTGCATTGTCCGAAACGTGTCAAGTTGTGGTTTGCAGAGAATGAGGTACAGCAGCTACCATGGCCACCTCAATCTCCAGACCTCAATATTATTGAATATTTGTGAGAAAATCTGGAGCGCAAGGTCAGATCACACTTTCCACTTCCAGCATCACTGGGACAGTTGGGCCAGGTCCTACAATCCATTACCGTATGTGCATGACTGGTATAAGTCTATTCCACGTCAAACTGCATCTGTTATGAATGCCCGTGGTGGGCCTGCAGCTCATTAATAAAATGTTCTCCACAAAGAGTACATGTTTCGAATATTTTGATAACCCCCTATAGAATGAGGTGAGCAGACAATGTCGAAAGGAACTTGTTAGAATTGGTTTGCAGTGGTCAGATGGCGCAGATGTAGCTCAGGACAGATATGTTTGGAGAAATAAACTGCACAGTCTGATTGGGGGGCGGGGGGGCTCAGTCGGTAGCGCGCCAGGCTCGTAATCTGTAGTTCCCAGGTTCGAGTACCAGCTGGGTCAGCGTTGAGATTTATCTCCGCAAAATTCCCCGCCCTGCCCACGGTCAGTAGGGGACACTGATGGGCTTGGAAAGGCCGCCGTCCGTCGGATGGAACGTTAAGCCGTGGCCCCGTGTGCGGGAGAGACGTACCCTGTGCACGTTAAAGAACACGCTGGATAGCCTTGACGGGAGGCTACCATCTGTCTCCCAACAGCTGTTCCAGTGGGTCCCCTCCCCCAACATTCTCTGAGCCTTCGGGGTCCATGTGACCTGGCCATTTAGTCCATGGTGTGCAAAAAAAGTGCCGCTCAGAGGTAAAACAACCCAACCCAACAGTCTGGTTGGACTTCGTAGTCCATGGCTGCTTGAAGATGATGATGATGATGATCCTGTGACCTATTTAGTCCGTTGTGTGTACAAGAGTGCGGCTCAGATATAAAACAAACCATCCTCTACATGTCTTTTGATTTTTTATTGAAAGTTGCTACCAGTGGCTGCTCGTCATTAAGGGCCAGAGGGGCCGGCCCCACCAACATTTCTGTAATATTTGTATTAAAACATTAAACTCCGCATTGGAATAAATGATAAAAATTTCGAAATTAAAATTAATTTCGGAATTTACCCTAGGTTCGAAAACTTAGTCTCTACCACAATTCTTTCGAACCCTCCCCTGAACTAAATTCTACAACCGGCTCCCCCCCCCAAAAAAAAAAACTTGGGGTACATGCCTGACATAACTCACAGTTATATTTATATACATACCGAAGAGCCAAAACATTATGACCACCTGCCTGATATGATGTTGGTCATCCATGTGTCACAAAACAGCTCTTACCCGGCGAGGCATGGATGCTACAAGATTTCTAAAGGTGTCTTGTGGTATCTGGTACCAACACGTTACCAGCAGATCCTTCAACTCTTGTAAGTTACAAAGTGGATGATCCGCCGCGACTCGGATATGTTGTTCCAACACAAACCACAGATGCTCGATTGGATTGATGTCTGGGAAATTTGGAGGCCAGGGCAATCCTTTGAAATCATCCTCATGTTCCATGAACCATTCTCGAACAATCCGGGCAGTGTGGCATGGCGCTGAAAGAAGGTACAACTAGAGGAAAATACCGTTGCCATGAAAGGATATACTTGGTCTGCAATGATGTTTAGGTTGGTTGTAGACGTCATAGTTTCCTGCACACGAATGACGACCCAGGGTTTCCCAGCAGAACATTTCCCAAAGCATTACACTTCCTCCACCAGTTTGTTTTCGCCCCCAGGTGCATCCTGGTACCAACACTTCCCCAGGTAAACGACGCACACGTACTCAGCCATCCACATGGTGCAACAGGAAACGAGATTCATTGGACCAACGACCTATTTCCAATCATTCAAGGTCCAATTTTGATGCTTGCCTGCCCATTGTAGGCACTTTCGACAGGTGAACCGAGGTTAGCATGGGCACTCGGAGCGGTCTGCGGCTATGCAGCCCCATTTACAGCTGGGTTCGATATACTGTGTGTTGTAACACATTACTCCCGTCACCAGCATTCAAATTACAGGAGAGTTTCGCCACAGTATCCCTTCTGTTGTCTCATATGTTTATTGTCATGTGGGATAGCCTTCGTTCACCTTTGGTATCGATGAGCCGTGGGTCGGCCCACACCTCACCGGCGGTTCGTGGTTTTTCCTTCCACGGACCAATTTTTGAAGGTACTAACTGTGAGCACCCCACAAGCCTTGCCGTCTCGGAAATGCTCTGATCCAGTCGTCTGGCCATTAAAATTTGGCCTTTGTCAAACTCACTTAAGTCCGCTGCCTTTGTTCCCAGGTTCGAGTCCCAGCTGGGTCAGCGTTGAGACTTATCTCCGCAAAATTCCCCGCCCTGCCCACGGTCAGTAAGGGACACCGATGGGCTTGGAAAGGCCGCCGTCCGTTGGATGGGACGTTAAGCCGTGGCCCCGTGTGTGGGAGAGCCATACCCTGTGCACGTTAAAGAACACGCTGGATGGCCTTGACGGGAGGCTACCATCTGTCTCCCAACAGCTGTTCCAGTGGGTCACCTCCCCCAACCTTCTCTGAGCCTTCGGGGTCCATGTGACCTGGCCATTTAGCCCATGGTGTGCAAAAAAGTACCGCTCAGAGGTAAAACAACCCAACCCGCTGCCTTTCCTATCTGAAGAACAAGAATAACACTGATTAACAGAGCTCAGTATCAGGTGTTATTTATACCGTTTCATGACCTTCACACGCGCCGTCGTTTTCCCGCAGTTGTTTCAATTTGCATAAAGACACATTGGTCATAATGTTTTGAGTCTTCTGTGTATATATGTTCTTTTCCAATTCAATCGATGTTTTTTTTTTTGACCGAGGACAGAATTGGAATTAGCGGAGGAAATCGCCGTCTTTGCACACCACCATGAGCCGTCACCGACCCTGCGTAGTTGGGTTCTCTGTACACAATATTATACTATCCTCAACTTTTTAGAAACTCACGAGTCCCTACTGCTTCCTACCGATCTACTTTTCTCTAATTTCATCGGTGTAGAGTGGCCCATCGGGAGGTACTATGCTCTGAAGCTTGGGTGTACTTTGTGACCTAATCATTAGCCCAAAGCTCGGCAAAAAAATGCCAGTCAGTGTCGATCTTTACTATTTCATTTCGGCTGGAGTGCCGGTTTCATCATCGGGTTAGTGTATGCGAGGAGAACCAATACCTGTCACGGCTCGGTCCCCTTTATCAAGCGAGTAATATCTGGATCCCAACCACCATGGCTTAGCATCGTCGAGTGCGTTGGAGATTGGCAGTTGCCATGGTAACAAGTCTGTAGAGTCACAGCATTATTGGTCCCTAGACGCTGGGGCAGAAAAGAGCTAACGAGGTGAGAAAGGATGCTTCTGTGAATAGCATCGCGGAAGGCGAAGAGCAACTTGTTGCTGAGGAGGATGCAGGAGATGTTATCTCGGATCAAAGAGATGAACAACGGATGTTGTTGGATTGTTTTACCTCTAAGCAGCATTCTTTTATCCAAAATGGGATAAATAACCAGGTTACAAGGATCCCAAGAGTTCAGAGAAGGTTAGGAAAAAAAATCCTACCGAGCAATTTGTTGCTGAGGAGGATGCAGATGTTATCTCGGATCAAAGAGATGAAACAACGGATGTTGTTAGATTGTTTAACATCTAAGCGGCATTCTTTTACCCACAATAGCAAAATGACCAGGTTGCAAGAATCCCAAGATTTCGGAGAAGGTTAGTAAAAAAAAATCCTACCGAGCAATTTGTTGCTGAGGAGGATGCAGATGTTATCTCGGATCAAAGAGATGAAACAACGGATGTTGTTAGATTGTTTAACTTCTAAGCGCCATTCTTTTACCCACAATAGCAAAATGACCAGGTTGCAGGATTCCCAAGATTTCGGAGAAGGTTAGTAAAAAAAAATCCTACCGAGCAATTTGTTGCTGAGGAGGATGCAGATGTTATCTCGGATCAAAGAGATGAAACAATGGATGTTGTTGGATTGTTTTACTTCTAAGCGGTATTCTTTTACCAACAATGGCTAAGTGACCAGGTTACAAGAATCCCAAGATTTCAGAGAAGGTTAGTAAAAAAAATCCTACCGAGCAATTTGTTGCTGAAGAGGAAGCAGATGTTATCTCGGATCAAAGAGATGAAACAACGGATGTTGTTGGATTGATTTAAATCTAAGCAGCATTCTTTTACCCAAAATGGCTAAATGACCAGGTTACAAGGATCCCAAGATTTCAGAGAAGGTTGAGGAAGGGAATCCACCAATCAGCTGGATAGGGTGAGGTTTATTCGGACACAGCTGGGTCTCCAATATGGGAGAGGCGAGGGTTGACACCATCTGTGGCACCAAAGTTTCGTAATCTGTAATTCCAAGGTTCGAGTTCCACCTGGGCCAGCATTGAGATTTTTCTTCGATAAACCCCCCACCTTGCCCTCAATTAGAAAGAGGACACCACTGAACTTGGTAAAGCCACTATATATCGGATAGGGCGTAAAACCGTGACCTTGAGGGCAGAATAACCATACCTTGTGCACGTAAAAAACACGCTGGATGATATTGACGGTAGGCTCTGTCTTCTAAAGCTGTCTAGGGGCCCACCTTGTCCGAACATTCTCTGAGCCCTTAGGGTCCTTGTGACCTGGCCATTTTATCCACTGTGTACAAAAACGTAACTCTCATATGTAAAACAATTCGACTCAAATTTGAGATTTGCAGATTAAGATACTGGTGCGCTGTAGATTGGGCCATTTCGCACCCTAGAAGGAAAGGATTGAGCATCTGTCTGTTAGGATAGAATCTCTTGGCAAGAAGATTCGTGATTTATCTATACCTAAAATTGATCTAGGAGAGATGCAAAATGGATCTTATCCGCATTCTGGTCCAGTCTGGTTCATTCAAGTTACTTCCTCCAAACAAATGGGGCGGGGGTGGCTCAGTCGGTAGCGCGCCAGGCTCGTAATCTGTAGTTCCCAGGTTCGAGTCCCAGCTGGGTCAGCGTTGAGATTTATCTCCGCAAAAATTCCCCGCCCTGCCCACGGTCAGTAGGGGACACCGATGGGCTTGGAAGGGCCGCCGTCCGTCGGATGGGACGTTAAGCAGTGGCCCCGTGTGTGGGAGAGACATACCCTGTGCACGTTAAAGAACACGCTGGATGGCCTTGACGGGAGGCTACCATCTGTCTCCCAACAGCTGTTCCAGTGGGTCCCCTCCCCCAACCTTCTCTGAGCCTTCGGGGTCCATGTGACCTGGTCATTTAGCCCATTGTGTGCAAAAAAGTGCCGCTCAGAGGTAAAACAACCCAACCCAATCCATGGTGTCAAAAATGGGTGCCATGGTGGCCCCGTGTGCGGGAGAGCCATACGCTGTGCACATTAAAGAACACACTGGATGGCCTTGACGGGAGGCTACCATCTGTCTCCCAACAGCTGTTCCAGTGGGTCCCCTCCCCCAACCTTCTCTGAGCCTTCGGGGTCCATGTGACCTGGTCATTTAGCCCATTGTGTGCAAAAAAGTGCCGCTCAGAGGTAAAACAACCCAACCCAATCCATGGTGTCAAAAATGGGTGCCATGGTGGCCCCGTGTGCGGGAGAGCCATACGCTGTGCACATTAGAGAACACACTGGATGGCCTTGACGGGAGGCTACCATCTGTCTCCCAACAGCTGTTCCAGTGGGTCCCCTCCCCCAACCTTCTCTGAGTCTTCGGGGTCCATGTGACCTGGTCATTTAGCCCATTGTGTGCAAAAAAGTGCCGCTCAGAGGTAAAACAACCCAACCCAATCCATGGTGTCAAAAATGGGTGCCATGGTGGCCCCGTGTGCGGGAGAGCCATACGCTGTGCACATTAAAGAACACACTGGATGGCCTTGACGGGAGGCTACCATCTGTCTCCCAACAGCTGTTCCAGTGGGTCCCCTCCCCCAACCTTCTCTGAGCCTTCGGGGTCCATGTGACCTGGTCATTTAGCCCATTGTGTGCAAAAAAGTGCCGCTCAGAGGTAAAACAACAAAACAACAACTCCTCCAAACAAGTTACAATCACCTATCCCTCCCTAACATTTTTTAAGGCCCTGACCAGCTGGTAAACTAGATTTCTGACAAAAAACTTAGTGTAATCTGAGACTTAAACCACTACACAACTATAATAGCAACACATTCCTAAAATATCAATACACCTAGCAAAATCTACCATTACGCAGTTATAAAGCCCCTCATACCATTGGAGAACGTGTTATGTCAATGGATAGCCAATTTATAAACTCGATATCTTGTGGAATAAATTCTTCGTGATAATGAGACTGAAAATAAAGATCTAAACCAATTCTAATGTTTAAATATTAGAAATATTAGTTCAAAATTTAAACATTCGAGGCGGTTGAAATATTTAACTAAAGAATCACTCCTAAAAACTTTGAGCCAAAATTAATAGATTATTAGACGAACTTCTAAATATATTTTTTTTAGTGAATGGTTTGATATAATTTGCTGTTACTTGTATTTTTATTAACTTTTTTTGAGAGAAAGGCTTATGAATGGCAACATTTGCTGTTAAATGTAGTAATGCTCTGTTAAAAATGGATTCACTATTAAAAATTTTGTTTATTCCCAAAGTGATTTATCCTCAAACAGTTGGATTGTTTGACCTGTGAGCGGCGGGCGGGCGGGGGTGGCTCAGTGGGTAGCGCGCCAGGCTCGTAATCTGTAGTTCCCAGGTTCGAGTCCCAGATGGGTCAGCGTTGAGATTTATCTCCGCAAAATTTCCCCGCCCTGCCCACGGTCAGTAGGGGACACCGATGGGCTTGAAAAGGCCGTCGTCCGTCGGATGGGACGTTAAGCCGTGGCCCCATGTGCGGGAGAGACATACCCTGTGCACGTTAAAGAACACGCTGGATGGCCTTGACGGGAGGCTACCATCTGTCTCCCAACAGCTTTTCCAGTGGGTCCCCTCCCCCAACCTTCTATGAGCTTTCGGGGTCCTTGTGGCCTGGCCGTTTAGCCCATGGTGTGCAAAAAAGTGCCGCTCAGAGGTAAAACAACCCAACAACCTGTGAGCGGCACATTTTTGCACACAATGGGTCAAGTGGCCAGGTCACAAAGACCCCGAATGGCTCAGGGAACGTTTGGTGGAGGGGACCCACTGGACAATTGTTAGGAGACAGATGGTACCCTCCCGTCAAGGTCATTCAGCGCGTTCTTTAACTTGAACAAGATATGGCTGTCCCGCACACGAAACCACGACTTAACGTCTCATCTGACGGACGGGGGCCTTCCACGCCCATCGGCATTGCTTGTTGATCGAATGCAGGACGGGGAGTTTTGCGGAGGCAAACCTCAACGCTGGCCCAGCTGAAAAACAGCTTCTCAAAGACAGAACGAGAACGCTAAGTTTTAAACTGAAAACATAACACGTAAAATTCCAAACTTCTTTATTCAAGTAGTGCAAGCTGAAAAATGCATGTATGAAGAACGGGGAACTTTATTAGGTATATTTCTGTTTAATCTTAATAGTAACTCAGAAAATACATTCGATAATCAGTAATTTCACCAGATGATGATGGCCCATACTATTTACTTAGGTCTTCTCTGTGATCGACTCCTCCAAAGAGGCGGGGTTGGCTCAGTCGGTAAAGCTCCATGCTCGTAATTTGTAGTTCCTAGGTTCGAATCTCACCTGGGCCAGGGTTGTTGGGTTGTTTTACCTCTGAGCTGCACTTTCTTGCACACTATGGGCTAAATGGCCAAGTCACATGGACCCCGAAGGCTCAGAAAAGGTTGGGGGAGGGACCCACTGGAACAGCTGTTGAGAGACAGATGGTAACCTCCCATCAAGGCCATCCAGTGTGTTCTTTAACGTGCACAGGGTATAGCTATCCCGCACACGGAGTCATGGATTGACGTACCATCCGACGGACGGCTGGTTTTCCCTTACTGACCGTGGGCAGGGCGGGGAGATTTTCAGAGATAAATCCTTGGCCAGGGTTTTTATTTATCTCTGCTAAACCCCCCATCATCTTTCGGAAAGGGGACACCATGGGCTCGAAAAGGCCACCTGTGCGTGGTCGGATCTTAAGTCATACCTGTGCACGCTCAAAACATTGGACGACCTTGACAGGAGGCTTCAATTTCTCTAGAAATGTTGGCCAATGGATTACTTTCCTCAACCATGTGACCTCGCCATTTTGCCCATTGCATGCAAAAAATGTGCTGCTAACAGGTAAAACAACCCAAGTTTGCTCCAAATGCTGATTCGTCCCATTTTTTGTTACCTATGACTACACCTAGGTTTGGCCAATGGGAAGCTAATGTCGATGCTCTCTAACCTCTGAAATAGGTTGTTTTGTTGTTTTTTTTTTTTCGTTTTGAAAACTGTGATATATATCAATATCTCCATTTTCAACAATATTCGCTCGGTATTTAATGAGTCATGGAAGTTTGAATATTTATAACAAGAGCAATACCAGTAACAAAAAATAACTCCTTAGACTGAAGACTTGACTTGGAATTGATATAAAACTTAGTAATAAGTATTATATCAAAGAGTTTGGAAAAATAAGTGCTTATTTTAGAAGTTTGTGTAAAGATTTCTTTCGTTATTCATCAATTTTATATTAGTTTCTTACGAATCGCATTGTTTTCGCTAAATATGCAAACTTCCATAACTCATTAAATACTGAAATAATGTTGTTGAAAATCGAGATTTTGATTTATTTGATTGAGATCTTTATCTGAAATCACATTTTTCAAAACAAAAAAAAATATTTTAGAAGTTATAGAGCTTTGAAGTTATCCTGCCATTGACATAACATACAGTTGTTTCTTAATTTATGGGTTGGGTTGTTCTAAATCTGAGCGGCACTTTTTTTACGCCATGGGCTAAATGGCCAGGTCACAAGGACCCCGAAGGCTCAGAGAAGGTTGGGGGAGAGGACCCACTGGAACAGCTGTTAGGAGACAGATGGTAGCCTCCCGTCAAGGCCATCCAGCGTGTTCTTTAACGTGCACAGTTTGTATGGCTCTCCCGCACACGGGGCCACGGCTTAACGTCCCATCCGACGGACGGCGGCCTTTCCAATCCCGTCGGTGTCCCCTACTGACCGTGGACAGGGCAGGGAATTTTTGCGGAGATAAATCTCAACGCTGACCCAGCTGGGACTCGAACCTGGGAACTGCAGATTACGAGCCTGGCGCGCTACCGACTGAGCCACCCCCGCCCCCCTTAATTTATGTAAACCAGCGTCCCTATCACTAGACGGAACACAAAACACTTTCTTTACGCTTAGAAAAACGCATCTGCCACCAGTTGTTAAAAAGAAAGTTACTCTGCTTGTGAATTATCGGCTAATGTTGCCCCCAGTTCCCCTAATGGTTATTTAAATGCGCATTATCTACCTCATTCTTCCCGCTGCTCGTTATCAGTCAGATTTTTTCCTTCTACGTTTTCTTGTGCATGCATTAAAAGTCTGAATGTATGCCTGTGTGTCTTCCTCCAGGCTTTCTATTCTTAGATTAATGAGAATTTCCCGCAATACAGAATTCGCCATCTAAATGGCATAGCAAGTGGGAGAAGCGCTTAATACGGAAAATCTTCATATGAAGAAGACAAAGGGTCTTTATTTATACCTCGGGGGAGGGGGGGGATCCGTTCACTAAGGCCCAATTAATGTCTCCCTTAAGGGATGAAAACTTACTTATAAGCGATGATATGGGAAAAAGATTTAAAAATCGTCAAATCATTATTGAGAAAATGATTTGTACATTTGATAGTTTTTGTATGGGTTGAAATAGGAGCGTGTTTTTAAAGTAAAAATGCTTTTTCTGCAAATAAAACTACTAATAATGTAAGCAGCAATTTTTGCTGCAAATCGCTATCAGATTGATTTAGGATTTGCAGAGTAAAATCAATAATAATAATAATATATTTATTCATCATCGTCATCTCACAAGGGGCGGGGGTGGCTCAGTCGGTAGCGCGCCAGGCTCGTAATCTGTAGTTCCCTGGTTCGAGTCCCAGCTGGGTCAGCGTTGAGATTTATCTCCGCAAAATTCCCCGCCCTGTCCACGGTCAGTAGGGGGACACCGATGGGCTTGGAAAGGCCGCCGTCCGTCGGATGGGACGTTAAGCCGTGGCCCCCGTGTGCGGGAGAGCCATACCCTGTGCACGTTAAAGAACACGCTGGATGGCCTTGACGGGAGGCTACCATCTGTCTCCCAACAGCTGTTCCAGTGGGTCCTCTCCCCCAACCTTTTCTGAGCCTTCGGGGTCCATGTGACCTGGCCATTTAGCCCATGGTGTGCAAAAAGTGCCGCTCAGAGGTAAAACAACCCAAATCTGGCACTTTATACTCTTTAAGATTTTTACCGTAATTATTAACAAAATTCGGGATTTGAAAATAGTTATTGGTCTGAAGTCTGGTATTCTTATCATGCGTAATTTGTACTTTATATGTGATATTGAAAAAGTTGTCCAGAATAATGCCGTATCTAAAGAGATATTGGACTGATAGAATATTTAGGAATCAAAATCTTTCATTTGCGTTTGAAAAATTATCTCTAAGTATGGAATTATATTTTTCGCTATAGAGGATTGCAACTTTTGAATTTTTTTTAGGTTAGTGATGCCAGTTGTTCCACATAATGTAATTCCATCCCTAATTAAGGATTCACAAATTGCCTTGTAGACCATAAGGCAAACGTCGGTATCGACCATTAATTGTAATTTGTAAATATTAGCGGCGCGATATCTGAGACTTTCACAAAGCTTCAAGACGTGAGTGTTCCATCGAAAGGTTGAATCCAAATATAAACCCAGGTACTTAAAATTATCCACCAATTCAATGCTATGACAATCACAAATATTTTTATAAGTTTCGGGTTTATAGATGCATTTTATATTGTGGGTCTTAATTACGTGATTTGATATTTTCAAAGTACCTGGTGAGTGGGAGATCATCCATTTAGTTTTATTGTTATTTACATATATATTTACTATTCAGCCATCTCACCAAGCAATTGAGACGGGGGTGGCTCAGTTGGTAGCGCGCCAGGCTCGTAATCTGTAGTTCCCAGGTTCGAGTCCCAGCTGGGTCAGCGTTGAGATTTATCTCCGCAAAATTCCTCGCCCTGCCCACGGTCAGTAGGGGACACCGATGGGCTTGGAAAGACCGCCGTCCGTCGGATGGGACGTTAAGCCGTGGCCCCGTGTGCGGGAGAGCCATACCCTGTGCACGTTAAAGAACACGCTGGATGGCCTTGACGGGAGGCTACCATCGGTCTCCCAACAGCTGTTCCAGTGGGTCCCCTCCCCCAACCTTCTCTGAGTCTTCGGGGTCCATGTGACCTGGCCATTTAGCCCATGGTGTGCAAAAAAGTGCCGCTCAGAGGTAAAACAACCCAACCCAACCCACCAAGCAATTATAGTCATCCTGTAATTCTCTTATAGCCGCCTCCACGTGGCGATTGCTGTTTAAAATAACAGTATCATCAGCATAAAGAAACAATTTACTTTTTAAATTTAAATTAGTCATATTATTAATATATAAGAGGAACAACAAGGGTCCAAGTATAGATCCTTCTGAAACGACAGTGCGGACTTGGAAAGGTTGTCGCCCGTCGGATAGAACGTTAAGTCGTGGTTACGTGTATAGGAGAGTCTTACCTGTGCAAATTAAAGAACACATTGAATGGCCTTGACAGGAGGATTAAACATGTTTCCAACCTACTCCGTGCCTTTGGAGTCCTTGTAACCTAGCCGTTTAGCTCACTGTGTTCATAAACGTGCTACTCAGAGGTAAAAAACAAAAACTCAATAACTGTTTCGTGCATCCAATTGGACATGACAAGGGGGACCTTGTCATGACAAACTGGACAGCTGTTATGATATAGGTGGTAGCGTCCAGTTAAGTTCTCCGCAAAACTCCCCGCCCTGCCCACGATCAGTAGGGGACACCGATGGACTTGGAAAGGATGTCTCCGTCGAATGGGACGTTAAGCCGTGGCCCTCTGTATGGGAGAGCCATGCACTGTGCACGTTAAAGAACACGTTGGTTGGTCTTGATGGGAGGCTATCATCTGTCTTCCAACAGCTGTTCCAGTGGGTCCCCTCCCCCAACCTTCTCTGAGCCTTCGGGGTCCTTGTGACCTGGCCATTTAGCCCATGGTGTGCAAAAAAGTGCCGCTCAGAGGTAAAACAACCAACCAACCAAACTGTTAAGGCTATCCATCTTGTTCTTGAACTTGCAAAGTGTATGGCTCTCTCTAGCACACAGAACCAAGGCTTAACGTCCCATTTGAAGGAAGGCGGTACATAGGTGACTCTTACTGACTTGAGGGCGGATCGGTGATTTTTGCAGAGACAAATCTCATTTATGGCTAAGGTGGGACTCTAACCTGGGGACTGCAGATTACGAGTTTGGTGTGCTACCGACTGAGCCCCCCCCCCCCCCCCCCAAAAAAAAAAAAAAAAAAAATATTAAACTGTCTAAGTACCGTAATGGGTGTTTAAAAAAAAAGATGTCTTGTGTCGGGTGGGGTCCGAACACATGATCTCCTGATGACATATCCACCTGCTAAAGATATCTTTTACAATAGACGTATATTTCGTTAGATCATTTTTTAGTACTTAGTAGATCATTAGTCTGGGTTGGGTTGTTTTACCTCTGGGCGGCACTTTTTTGCACACCATGGGCTAAATGGCCAGGTCACATGGACCCTGAAGGCTCAGAGAATGTTGGGGGAGGGGACCCACTGAAACAGCTGTTGGGAGACAGATGGTAGCCTCCCGTCAAGGCCATCCAGCGTGTTCTTTAACGTGCACAGGGTATGGCTCTCCCGCACATGGGGCCACGGCTTAACGTCCCATCCGACGGACGGCGGCCTTTTCAAGCCTATCGGTGTCCCCTACTGACCGTGGGCAGGGCGGGCAATTTTGCGGAGATAAATCTCAACGCTGACCCAGCTGGGACTCGAACCTGGGAACTACAGATTACGAGCCTGGCGCGCTACCGACTGAGCCACCCCGCCCCATTTTTTTAGTACTTAATAGATCATTAGTCTGTATTGAGGCAGAGATGAGAAGCGGAATTTCAAAACGAAAAAAAAATTATTATTCTTTGTATTTTTAAAAGGTTTGAAAACGAAACTACATATTTGACAAAGATTTCCACGAACAAGTTTAGTACCTAGAAGAAAATGAAATTTCTTGAAATCAATTAAGCGAAAGTTAACGACTTAAACTAAGTTTTCTCATTTAATCGCTCTCTGCTTTCGACACGGAAAAATAAACAAAACTGTTTAAAAGAAAAAGCTAATTTTCTTCCAAGTGTGACTTTGGACCTTTTTGAAAGTATTTTCCCATTTTAGTGAGCTGTTATCGTGTTAAAGTAACTCAGATTAATGAGATGAAGTTTCAGTGCTTTCGTGTTCCATGATTGGTTTCTCTATTCCTTTTAATTACCTATACGTTTAATACAAGCAAGATGTTATTTCTCCTTTTTTCAGACATCAGCCTAAACGGTTTTCTTTCCCGAAATCAATTCTCCCCACAAAACAGCCATTTTGTATTTCAAAACAAACACTACAACTGATGTTGCCAACTTCAATCTGATAATCTTTTAAGAGGAAAACTAATTAAGAGCCAAAGTTGGCGAGGGAACGGTTGATAGCAGATACTTTTGGAGGAAAAAGAAATGAAGATAATTGAGCTTTTAAAATTTATGGGTTTCACGCCTGGTTTTTCTGAACTAATTAGTGCAGCAATTAAGGAAGATTCTCTAATGGGTTGGGTTGTTTTACCTCTGAGCGGCACTTTTTTTGCACACCATGGGCTAAATGGCCAGGTCACATGGACCCCGAATGCTCAGAGAAGGTTGGGGGAGGGGACCCACTGGAACAGCTGTTGGGAGACAGATGGTAGTCTCCCGTCAAGGCCACCCAGCGTGTTCTTTAACGTGCACAGGGTATGGCTCTGTCACACACGGGGCCACGGCTTAACGTTCCATCCGACGGACGGCGGCCTTTCCAAGCCCATCGGTGTCCCCTACTGACCGTGGGCAGGGCGGAGAATTTTGCGGAGATAAATCTCAACGCTGACCCAGCTGGGACTCGAACCTGGGAACTACAGATTACGAGCCTGGCGCGCTACCGTGCTGAGCCACCCCCGCCACATTCTCTAATGGACTCCGGATATAATGTACTATGTGAGTATTGATAAAGTGTTTGGAATTTAAAGTAGCAGCCAAACGGTTTTAATAACCTGTTCAAAAAGTCCATAATCGTGGGTTTTGCTGTTTATTGCAATCAATACTGCTTTTTCCAAATTTCGAAGATTGTTTTATTTTTATTTAGTGCCGAAAATTTCATCCGGAACTAGAAGCTATACTAGAACTCTGTTTATAGATGATTATTTAATGTGCGATTTTAAGAATACTGAAGCATAAAATTTTACACCTACCATACATTTGCGACAGCTTGAAACCTTTTAATACCAAGCCAGATTAAATGGCCAAATACTCTGTAAATAGGTGTTTTTTATAGCTATTATATATTTCAGAGATTTGTCTATACAACTTGTGAGATAAAATTTGAAACTTACAATATTTTTATAGTTTTTATTATCTAAGTATAGCAGTGAATTAATATGAACCGCAAATATAACATTAGTTAATTAATCAGTCAAATAACATTCGTGTACAACATCTCGAGAGGTAAATCTGGAATGATTGGGTTTGATTGAAGACATTTTTGCCAAATTTCAGTAATAATTATTTGATACTATTATGTAGTGGGGCGGGGGTGGCTCAGTCGGTAGCGCGCCAGGCTCGTAATCTGTAGTTTCCAGGTTCGAGTTCCAGCTGCGTCAACGTTGAGATTTATCTCCGCATCGGATGGGACGTTAAGCCGTGGCCCCGTGTGCGGGAGAGCTATACCATGTGCACGTTAAAGAACACGCTGGATGGCCTTGACGGGAGGCTACCATCTGTCTCCCAACAGCTGTCCCAATGAGTCCCCTCCCCCAACCTTCTCTGAGCCTTCGGGGTCCTTGTGGCCTGGTCATTTAGCCCATGGTGTGCAAAAAAGTGCCGCTCAGAGGTAAAACAATCCAATCCATGTAGTGGGTTCTGCTAGAAAGGTGCTGATAAATGAACTTATTTAATAGATAAAACGATATGTTGTTTACAAGAAATAGGACAATAATGAAAAATGATCAAACTAGACTCATATAAAATTCTTAACTGAATAACCTTTGTCAAATAAATAACTAAAAAATAAATACCCCCTCAAGCAGCTGCTTGCCACAGAGATCTGACAGGAGCCTCTCAGTTTATATGCCATAGTAGGTCTTTGAGGATGGCGGGAACCCAGCAGAAAACTAACACAAACATCCGTGCCTTACCCGGAGCTCGAACCCAGTTACCTTAGATCAGTAACCAAGCGCGCTAACCACTCGGCCATACACACATAAATATTTTTCGAGTTGGGTTGTTTTACCTCAGAACGGCACTTTTGTGCACAGCATGGGCTAAATGGCCAGGTCACATGGACCCCGAAGGCTCAGAGAAGGTTGGGGGAGGGGACCCACTGGAACAGCTGTTGGGAGACAGATGGTAGTCTCTCGTCAAGGCCATCCAGCGTGTTCTTTAACGTGCACAGGTTATGGCTCTCCCATACACGGGGCCACCGCTTAACGTCCCATCCGACGGACGGCGGCCTTTCTAAGCCCATCGGTGTCCCCTACTGACCGTGGGCAGGGCGGAATTTTGCGGAGATAAATCTCGACGCTGACCCAGCTGGGACTCGAACCTGGGAACTACAGATTACGAGCCTGGCGCGCTACCGACTGAGTAACCCCCGCCCCATATTTTTCGAGACTTCTGTTAAGATGCACTGTACAGTAGTTACAATCACATCTTACTTATGGTTCAGCGCCCCAAAAATTATTCAATAATAAAACTTCTACATTTATTTCTACAAGATAATTATTCTTAGTACAAAACTGAATCCAACCACAATTCAAACTGTCAGTTTTATTACATACATGTGACGTGTTCTTCACAACACGTGGACACCTCGTGATGCAATGCGCACATGCTACGATTAACTTGCACGTTCGTATATATCTGTTTCCAATGATATGCAGTCCACAACCAAATTTATTCTAGGATACTACATCCAGGTTTATCGGGGGCGGGGGTGGCTCAGTCGGTAGCGTGCCAGGCTCGTAATCTGCAATTCCCAGGTTTGAGTCCCAGTTGGGTCAGCGTTGAGACTTATCTCCCGCAAAACTCCCCGCCCTGCCCACGGTCAATAGGGGACACCAATGGGCTTGGTAAAGGCCGTCGTCCGTCGGATGGGACGTTAAGACGTGGCGCCATGTACGGAAGAGCCATACCCTGAGCACGTTAAAGAACACACTGGACAGCCTTGACGGGAGGCTATCATCTGTCATCCAACAGCTGTTCCAGTGGGTCCCCTCCCCTAACCTTCTCCGAGCCTTCGGGGTCCATGTGACCTGGCCAATTAGCCCATGGTGTGCAAAAAAGTGCCGCTCAGAGGTAAAACAACCCAACCCATATGAATGATAATTGACAACGACATAAATGTATAATGTAATTACAGAAAAGAATTTTTCATGTTACGAAGTTATTGCAGCATTTTAGGTAGAGCTATGCATTTACAATATATTCCTGAAAAATGAAATTTCCGGAATTAATTCCGACTCGGATTAGACAAATGAGAATAATGCAAGTTAGGAGTAGAAGTTTGGTATGAAAAGTTAAACACGAGCTTTTACTACGTCACATTCGCGAATGATCAGATGGTGGCACCTGCATGGCAACGAATGACGTGAAGCGTGTCACGAACTGTGTGTTCTGCTGTAAAGGCACTGAAGAGGCGATATTGCAGTAGAACTTTCCAGAAAGACGTTGAAGTCACGTCTCTGGATTTTTGAATGTTTGCGGAATCGTGTTTGTTCAAAGATTTCACTCTGAATGGAAACGATTGCCATTGCGCCATATTGTGAATATGAAATCGTTGCTCTTAAAGTTTTGGACTGTTTTACCTCTGAAGCGGCACTTTTTTGCACACCATGGGCTAAATGTTAAGGCCACGTGGACCACGAAGTCTCAGAGAAGATTGGGGGAGGGGACCCACTGGAACAGTTGTTGGGAGACATATGGTAGTCTCCCGTCAAGGCCATCCAGCATGTTCTTTAACGTGCACGGGGTATGGCTCTCCCGCACACGGAGCCACGGCTTAACGTCTCATCCGACGGACGGCGGTCTTTCAAAACCCATCGGTGTCCAACCCAACGGGGACACCGATGGGCTTGAAAAGACTGCCGTCCGTCGGATGGGACGTTAAGCCGTGGCCCCGTATGCGGGAGAGAGTCATACCCTTTGCACGTTAAAGAACACGCTGGATGGCCTTGACAGGAGGCTACCATCTGTCTCCCAACAGCTGTTCCAGTGGGTCCCCTCCCCCAACCTTCTCTGAGCCTTCGGGGTCCATGTGACCTGGCCATTTAACACATGGTGTGCAAAAAAGTGCCACTCAGAGGTAAAACAGCCAACCAACCTGTACTGTTGACACCAGAAAAGATGTCTCCATGGCCGCATATTCCTAAGAGGTGCCCAATGGGTTACTTCGGGCCAACCTTTTCTGAACCCTCGCGGTCCTTGTGACCTGGCCATTTAGCCCATTGCGTGCAAAAAAGTGCTGCTAAGACGTAAATCAACCCAACCCTTTTCTCAGAGGAATGGTCAGAGGGATGCGAGAAAGGTAACTTTTTAAATATAAGGAGTGAAAGACGAATAATTTTTCTGTTGTATAAGTAATAATAAAATACTATTCTTTGCATTTTTACCCAATCATCCATTAGTTGGAATAAAACGTTTAAAGAGTGAAAGAGTAGGCAAATGGATTGGGTTGGGTTGTTTTACCTCTGAGCGGCACTTTTTTGCACACCATGGGCTAAATGGCCAGGTCACATGGACCCCGAAGGCTCAGAGAAGGTTGGGGGAGGGGACCCACTGGAACAGCTGATGGGAGACAGATGGTAGCCTCCCGTCAAGGCCATCCAGCGTGTTCTTTAACGTGCACAGGGTAGGGCTCTCCTGCACACGGGGCCACGGCTTAACGTCCCATCCGACGGATGGCGGCCTTTCCAAACCCATCGGTGTCCCCTACTGACCGTGGGCAGGGCGGGGAATTTTGCGGAGATAAATCTCAACGCTGACCCAGCTGGGACTCGAACCTGGGAACTACAGATTACGAGTCTGGCGCGCTACCGACTGAGCCACTCCCGCCCCATAGTAGGCAAATGGAAAACTTCCTTCTCTTTGAAAAACGAAATTTCTATATTCACCAGAGGCGATATGCGTCCTTCTAGTTCAAAAATCAGAATACCCGAAAGTAGTGAACTTGACAGTGACACACAACTGGAACAAAAAACAGTTTAGATATGTAAACAAACGTAAATTTCAGCTCAGTAAAACAGTTTGGAGATCTAAATCAATTCAATCACATGGTTTCAATTAACTCACGGTTTGCTGGATTAGAACAATACATTAATATTTTCAGTATTATATCCCATTTTTCATTTCCTTAATATGTGTTTTAATATTAATTATTTCCTTAATTTCATTGGTAAAGCATTAAAAATTTTAGGAGCCAAAAAAAAAACATAGTTTTTGCTAATTAGATTTTTAGTAACAGTAATGCAGTTTACGCAGACTTTTTTGCAAACTTCAGGAACTTAAGATTTCAAATCAATTGACATTCTATCATCAGAATTTCAAATTTCAAGCATAAATACATCGTTTGCAATATTCGTTTACAACTTTGTAATTTTCAACTTTTTTCCATTGTTAGAGGGCGCATTTATAGCTTTCGGGAGATTCGGAAAGGTCGAACCTCAATATTTCATCAATACTTATCCCACACAAAAAACATATCTCTAAAAACAAAAAAGCTCGATACCTACTGTCGGACAGACAGACCACAAAGTGAAAACATTCCCTCTTTTTTTTTTGAAAACGAGATAAATAGATCCATTTTTCATCGGACGTAAAACAGTTCGATTGTTTAAACGGTAGTGGAGGGAATTAGCGAAGAGTTTCGTGCAGATTTCGATACGATGGTTTGATTGTTAAGTAGTCAGTTCTTGTGGAACACTTTTAACTCCTCGCTACCTTATCGATGCATTGGCCATGCCGCATTATTGTTGCGTGTGAGCAACAAAGTTCGGACGAGAGCCTGTGAGGACATGTCGATGGATCAGCCTTAACAGCGTGGCACAGAATGTTACGATCTACCAATATTGGACCACCGTCCGTCGGATGGGACGTTAAGCCGTGGCTCCGTGTTCGGGAGAGCCATACCCTGTGCACTTTAAAGAACACGCTGGATGGCCTTGACGGGAGGCTACTATCTGTCTCCCAACAACTGTTCCAGTGGGTCCCCTTCCCCAATCTTCTCTGAGCCTTCGGGATCCTTGTGACCTGGCCATTTTAGCCCATGGTCTGCAAAAAAGTGCCGCTCAGAGATAAAACAACCCAATCCAACCAATATTGGCGAATTACTTTCGAAACTCGTGTCATCACCTTTCAATTTCTTGACCTTAATTTGAGCAGCATGAATACAGACTGCCACCTCACCTTCCACTTCACATTATTTCTCGCGCTGCTTCCGTAATTTTTAATCCTTTTTTCCACAAAGGACGTAAAATTGCACGAATTTCAATGCTTAATTCAATCATTCTATAACATTTCTAATGATGGAAATTGAGACTCAGATACTACTAATAGTTATGGGCTGACGAGTGGACTTTATACTTTCACTTACGTCTTTAAAAAAAGGTGTGTACACAGTAAGGACTCGATCCTGGAAATTGCAGATTATGAGCCAGACGTGTAACCGAATAGAGCCCCTCGAGACCTTCTAACTCGAGGGTTCGAGTTTCTCTTTTCAACAAAGATTTCTCCGTAAATTTCTCGGCAATTTTGGGGCGGGGGTGGCTCAGTCGATAGCGCGCCATACTCGTAATCTGCAGTTCCCAGGTTCGAATCCCAGCTGGTTCAGCGTTGAGATTTATCTACGCAAAACTCTCCTCCCTGCCCACGCTCAGTACGGGACACATAATGGGCCTGGGGCGGGGATGGCTCAGTCGGTAGTGCGCCAGGCTCGTAATCTGTAGTTCCCAGGTTCGAGTCCCAGCTGGGTCAGGGTTGAGATTTATCTCCGCAAAATTCCCCGTCCTGTCCACGGTCAGTAGGAGACACCGATGGGCTTGGAAAGGTCTCCGTCCGGCGGATGGGACATTAAGCCATGGCCCGTCTGCGGGAGAGCCATACCCTCTGCACGTTAAAGAACACGCTGGATGGCCTTGACGGGAGGCTACCATCTGTCTCCCAACAGCTGTTCCAATGGGTTCCCTCCCCCAACCTTCTCTGAGCCTTCGGGGTCCATGTGACCTGGCCATTTAGCCCATTGTGTGCAAAAAAGTGTTGCTCAGAGGTAAAACAACCCAACCCAACAACCCAAATTAGAAACAGCAATGTTATTTATTAAATTTCTTCCCTTGTCTGAAACGAAACATTGTTTTTTCCTATTATCATTCTTTTTCTCTAAGGAAATGTGCAAATTACTGTCGTTCATTTCATCACGAGCTGCCGTCGTGTTCCTTTCCCAAAAACCAGAGACATCCCATCCATTAGAATATCCCTCCATCCATGGACGTGTCACGTGTCATCACCATCTGGGCATCAATTTTCCTCCCTCTCCCAACTCCAACAGCATCCTCGCCTGCTGACGAATTGTCTAAACGATGCTTTAATTATTTTTCAAAATATAAGGCCATAAAAATGGCTGAAAAATTAATTAAGAATACTGATAATGAACGTGATTATCACATAACACGTGCATTATTAATACCTCTTTCTCATTCGGTTAAAAAGGCGTTTTATCATTCATGTGTTTTGATCAGTGGAATTTCTTTTTCGTTTTACTGAAAAAATACCGAAAAGAAGAAGCTGTTGTAATCACAATTCGGTGTCTTCTTTTTACTTTGGGGCGGGGGTGGCTAATTCGGTAGCGCGCCAGGCTCGTAATCTGTAGTTCCCAGGTTCGAGTCCCAGCTGGGTCAGCGTTGAGATTTATCTCCGCAAAATTCTCCGCCCTGCCCACGGTCAGTAGGGGACACCGATGGGCTAGGAAAGACCGCCGGATGGGACGTTAAGCCGTGGCCCCGTGTGCGGGAGAGCCATACCCTCTGCACGTTAAAAACACGCTGGATGGCCTTGACGGGAGGCTACCATCTGTCTTCCAACAGCTGTTCCAGTGGGTCCCCTCCCCCAACCTTCTCTGAGCCTTCGGGGTCCATGTGACCTGGCCATTTAGCCCATGGTGTGCAAAAAAGTGCCGCTCAGAGGTAAAACAACCCAACTTCTTTTTACTTATTTATTTACTTATTTATTTATTTATTTGAATTCGATTTTAAAAAATCGCTTTTATTTTGGTTATGCTTTTATTTACATATATTTATTTATCTTATGCAATCCCCGTCCTGCCCACGGTCAGTAGGGGACACTGATGGGCTTGGAAAGGGCGACATCTGTCGGATGGGGCGTTAAGCCGTGGCCTTCTGTGTGGGAGAGCCATATCCTGTGTACGTTAAAGAACACACTGGATGGCTTTGACGGGAGGCTACCATCTGTTTCCCAACAGCTGTTCCAGTGGGTCCCCTCCCCCAACTTCTCTGCCTCCGAGGTCTTTGTAACCTGGTCATTTAGCCCATGGTGTGCAAAAAAGTGCCGCTCAGAGGTAAAACAACCCAAACTATCTTATGCAAAATATATTCGCTTTTATTTTGGTTTATGATATGGTTTTTAATTTTATTGAAAAACATTAATAGATTAATTAAAGCTAGTTTACTTATATCGATTAATTTTAAGATTTAAACTCTAAGATTCATATTTCTAATAAAATGTCTTGACACATCACCGACGTTCCAGTCCCAAGAGAACATTTTTCAATCAACCCTCCTCTTCAAGAGCACGAAACTCATTAACCATCATCTCTCTCTATCACACTCCAACGTTGCTCGGGCAGCGACTCTTTTCCCAGCAACCGTGTCCATGCGCAAATCCCCTTAATCTTTTCTAGGATCAATGTAATGACCCAATTACGACTATCAGTTTGCGGGTCTATACGGCTGGCTTTCGTGGCTAATACAACGGTGTATTTCCACCACACGTGTCTGTAACACGTGGGCTTGGATTTGATCGGGAGGTGAATCAAATTCTGCGGTCGTGTATTTCTATATTTCTGTCGAGATTAATGGGGGCATCAACTGCCAGTGACTCTTATGCAGATTCCTGGCTACTGAGGGTTGGGTTGTTTTATCTCTGAGCGGCATTTTTTTTGCTCACCATGGGCTAAATGACCAGGTCACAAGGACCCGGAAGGCTCAGAGAAGGTTGGGGGAGGGGACCCACTCTAACAGCTGTTGGGAGACAGATGGTAGCCTGTCGTCAAGGCCATCCAGCGTGTTATTTAACGTGCACAGGGTATGACACTCCTGCACACGGCCCATGGCTTAATGTCCCGTCCGAAGGGCGGTGGCCTTTCCAAGCCTATCGGTGTCCCCTACTGACCGTGGGCAGGGCGGGGAATTTTGCGGAGATAAATCTCAACGCTGACTCAACGCTGACCCAACCTGGGAACTGCAGATTACGAAATACCACTGGTAACAGGTGATTTTAGAGATGACTGTCTCCATAAGCTCTGCACAATTTACGCAAACACTCTTGGACAACCTTCTCTGAGCCTTCTGGGTCCATGTGACCTCGCCATTTAAGGGGCGGGGGTGGCTCAGTCGGTAGCGCGCCAGGCTCGTAATCTGTAGTTCCCAGGTTCGAGTCTCAGCTGGGTCAGCTTTGAGATTTATCTCCGCAAAATTCCCCGCCCTGTCCACGGTCAGTAGGGGACACCGATGGGCTTGGAAAGGCCGCCGTCCGACGGATGGGGCGTTAAGCCGTAGCCCCGTGTGCGGGAGAGCCATACCCTGTGCACGTTAAAGAACACGCTGGATGGCCTTGATGGGAGGCTCCCAACAACTGTTCCAGGGGGTCCTCTCTCCCAACCTTCTCTGAGCCTTCGGGGTCCATGTGACCTGGCCATTTAGCCCATGGTGTGCAAAAAAGTGCTGCTCAGAGGTAAAACAACCCAAACAACCTCGCCATTTAGCCCATAGTGTGTAAAAAGGTGCCGCTCAGAGGTAAATCAACTCGACCAGTGGCATCACAAGTTCCAGTCAGGTGACTGTCAGCTTAAAAATTAACCTCGAAGTAGCGAGCCGGTGAAGATGAACGATAACCGTTTAAAGGCACTACTGAGTGAAAATCCACATTAGACATCCAGGGAATTGGTACAGGTACTGAACACCAGTCAGCCCCCTGTCATTCGATATGTGCAAAATCTAGGTTATGTGTCAGAACTGGATACCTGGATCCCACTTCAGTGGGGCGGGGGTGGCTCAGTCGGTAGCTCAGTCGGTAGCTCGCCAGGCTCGTAATCTTAGTTCCCAGGTTCGAAAATCAGCTGGGTCAGCGTTGAAATTTATCTCCTCAAAATTCCCCGCCCTGCCCACGGTCAGTAGGGGACACCGATGGGCTTGGAAAGGCCGCCGTTCGTCGGATGGGACGTTAAGCCGTGACCCCGTGTGCGGGAGAGCCATACCCTGTGCACGTTAAAGAACACGCTGGATGGCCTTGACGGGAGGCTACCATCTGTTTCCCAACAGCTGTTCCAGTGGGTCCCCTCCCCCAACATTCTCTGAGCCTTCGGGGTCCATGTGACCTGGTCATTTAGCCCATGGTGTGCAAAAATTGCCGCTCAGTGGTAAAAAAAACCAATCCAACGCATGGAAACATTTGCATAGGAGCTTTTACCTAGGCTGTCCATCCTATGAATTCATTACGGAATAAAATTAGGGACTTAGTGAAAAAACGATCTTACTTTTCATGAAATATATTATTACCAGTTAAATTCCTCAAAAATTTTGGCGCAAAATATTTCCATTGCCAGCTCTTCTCATCAACAACTACATTCGCAGCTTTCCACCTTTTTCATCCTACTCCAATCACATATGTCGTCGATGACGTATTACTCTCCATTCAAAGGTAGGCGACTGCAGCGCCCCCAGAAATTTCTGACACTTCGTAGGGTCTATTCCCGACCAATGGCAGCTAGGAACCTGATCACGTGTCACAGCTAGAATTCTGTGGGACTATTTTGAACTGATCGCTCAAGTACCCATGGGAAAACACAGACAAAACCGATGACGTCAGACATGTGCCCCCAATCAATCGGTTCCTTCATTCCGACCCCTATTTGACTGTGATTACGACACAGATCTGAAAATTCCTCGCATTTCGCAATTTCTTCTGCTTGAAATAGCTCTAATAATCATTTATTTTTTAGCTCACCAGCACAGGTATGTTAAAATTTGGCTTGAAAGGGATCTATCGCATTCAACATTTGACAAAATTACCGAGATCTTCGACTCAACATTACCCCAGTACTAATTTTTAACACTATATCACCGTTAGATCAGTATTTGACTTTTGATCTCAAAGGACCCATCCCAAGAAAAAAAAAATTAAACGTTATTTCCGAGATCAATTTTCCGATTCTAATTTTCAGCTTTCTAGCACTAACAGATCAAAATCCGTACATTGAACTCTCCGGATCCGAAATTTCGTAACGTTTCCGACATCTGAAACCCGAACCACCTCCAGACACCAATTTTCATGTTTCTAGCCCTCGTACAGTCGCTCAAAAAAAGTATCCGAACGCTCTGGTTGATTACAGAACTAAAAAAAAAAATCGTTGCCTGATATTTTTTCTGAATTCTGTAATCAACCGTAGTGTTCGGATATTTTTTAACATATATAATGCGTATGAATATATAATGCAATGAATATGGAGCGTGTGCAGTTACCGTTCACAGCAAACTGGAGCGGTTGCGGTTAATGTTCACAGCACATTGGATCGTGTGAGCTCACAAAGACCTGGATCGTGTGGGCTCACTCACGGAAATATTGAGCGTGTGCAGTTATGGTTCACAGCAAACTGGAGCGTGTGCAGTAACTGCACACGCTCCAGTTTGCTGTGAACGGTAACTGGAGCGTGTACAGTTGCTGTACACGCTCCAGATATTTTTCCTGAATTCTGTAATCACGTGGCACGAAGGTTGCCAGATCACTAATTTCTAAAAAATCGTTGCCAGATATTTTTTCTGAATTCTGTAATTAACCCTAGTGTTCGGATATTTTTTGAGCGACTGTAGGTGGTCATATTATTTTGATACTAGATTGTGTGGGCTTACTCACGGAAATATTGAGCGTGTGCAGTTACCGTTCACAGCAAACTGGAGCGTGTGCAGTAACTGCCAGATATTTTTTCTGAATTCTGTAATTAACCCTAGTGTTCGGATATTTTTTGAGCGACTGTAGGTGGTCATATTATTTTGATACTAGATTGTGTGGGCTTACTCACGGAAATATTGAGCGTGTGCAGTTACCGTTCACAGCAAACTGGAGCGTGTGCAGTAACTGCACACGCTCCAGTTTGCTGTGAACGGTAACTGGAGCGTGTACAGTTGCTGTACACGCTCCAGATATTTTTCCTGAATTCTGTAATCACGTGGCACGAAGGTTGCCAGATCACTAATTTCTAAAAAATCGTTGCCAGATATTTTTTCTGAATTCTGTAATTAACCCTAGTGTTCGGATATTTTTTGAGCGACTGTAGGTGGTCATATTATTTTGATACTAGATTGTGTGGGCTTACTCACGGAAATATTGAGCGTGTGCAGTTACCGTTCACAGCAAACTGGAGCGTGTGCAGTAACTGCCAGATATTTTTTCTGAATTCTGTAATTAACCCTAGTGTTCGGATATTTTTTGAGCGACTGTAGGTGGTCATATTATTTTGATACTAGATTGTGTGGGCTTACTCACGGAAATATTGAGCGTGTGCAGTTACCGTTCACAGCAAACTGGAGCGTGTGCAGTAACTGCACACGCTCCAGTTTGCTGTGAACGGTAACTGGAGCGTGTACAGTTGCTGTACACGCTCCAGATATTTTTCCTGAATTCTATATTATTCGCCTGGGGTGCGCAGACTCTCCTTGACGTCACTGGCGACGACAGCTTTTCGCTGTGCGCGTTAACGAACACACAGGTCAGTCCCGAATTTGGTGTGGTAGCCTCACTTATTTCCAGTCACCCAGGGTTCACAAATCAGGATCCCAGCAGTTGTGAGTCGCATTTAAACCTTCCTCAAGTGTCCGAAATTTTATTCACACAGAAAATATTGTTTTCCTCTGAGTGGCGGTTTTTTGCACACCATGAGCTAAATGGCCGGCCCATTAGCTACCTTTCGAAGTCACAAGGACCCCGAAGGCTCAGAGAAGGTTGAGAGAGTAGACCCACTGGAACAGCTGTTGGGAGACAGATGGCAGCCTCCCGTCAAGGCCATCCAGCGTGTTCTTTAACGGGCACAGGGTATGGCTCTCCCGCAAACGTAGCCACGGCTTAACGTCCCATCCGACGGACGGCGGCCTTTCCGAGTCCATCGGTGTCCCCTACTGACCGTGGGCAGGGCGGGGAATTTTGCGGAGATAAATCTCAACGCTGACCCAGCTGGGACTAGAACCTTATAAAAAATTCGGTAACATTTTTACTTTTGAAGAGAAAAAAAAGTCACCAGACCATCAAACAAAAATATAATTATTTATCAACTTGTTTTTTAATCAGTGTTAAATAAATAGAACACTGGTTCATTTTTCACGGTCTTTATCTGTCTTACTAAATTTCACAACAAAATCGGGGCGGGGTGGCTCAGTCGGTAGCGCGCCAGGCTCTTAATCTGTAGTTCCCAGGTTCGAGTCCCAGCTGGGTCAGCGTTGAGATATATCTCCGCAAAATTCCCCGCCCTGCCCACGGTCAGTAGGGGACACCGATGGGCTTAGACAGGCCGCCGTCCGTCGGATGGGACGTTAAGCCGTGGCCCCGTGTGTGGGAGAGCGATACCCTGTGCACGTTAAAGAACACGCTGGATGGCCTTGACGGGAGGCTACCATCTGTCTCCCAACAGCTGTTCCAGTGGGTCCCCTCCCCCAACCTTCTCTGAGCCTTCGGGGTCCATGTGACCTGGCCATTTAGCCCATGGTGTGCAAAAAAGTGCCGCTCAGAGGTAAAACAATCCAACAATCTCTTCTATTGGCTAATAGTTACAACAGAGGCGAAGTAAGCAGAGAGTAACACCCAGAGGAATTGAACAACAAATACAGTCGCTCAAAAAAACATCCGAACACTATGGTTGATTAGAGAATTCAGAAAAAATATCTGGCAAAGATATTTTTAGAAATTAGTGAGTCAGATCACTAATTTCTAAAAAAAATCGTTGCCAGATATTTTTCCTGAATTCTATAATCAACCATAGTGTTCGGATATTTTTTGAGCGACTGTGTGTGAATTTACCCATTTATAATTTAACTGGCTGGCAGAGAGCACCACCTAGTGGAACTGGACAACAACTAATTTACAATTATATAATGAAATTTTGATAGAGATATAGAACAGTTTTTAAAATGGAGAATTTAAATAAATGTTTTCAATTTTTTCTTTTATTTCAAAGTTGTGTTCTTAGTTGAGCTGAGGTTTTAAAGACAAGGGATTATCAAAAGGTTGTTAGTTGCTTTGTAATTAGTAAAGAATTGTTCCATAAAATGTTGCAAGATTGTTAGCTATTTTTGTTTGGCATCGTTTTAATGTATAGAAGGCATAATTTATTCTTTCAAATTGATGAAGTTGTATTGACATTTATAGAATTTTGGTTTTGTAATCTATAATACTTGAAAATAAACAAATTTAGCAGTTTGGAACCCTTTCTATAAGGTACCAAATTTCCTGGTATTATAATGGTCTGCAGTTCAATAGTGCATAACGAATAAAAAAGGTATCGTTTCACAACGTTATTCTGCGTCATGTGATCCAGTGTTGGGCTGTTTTATCTCTGAGCGGCACTTTTTTTTGCACACAATGGGCTAAATGGCCAGGTCACAAGAACCCCGGAGACTTAGAAAAGGTTAGGGGACCTACTGGATACCTGCTGGATAGATGGTAGCCTCCCGTCAAAGCCTGGGGCGGGGGTGGCTCAGTCGGTAGCGCGCCAGGCTCGTAATCTGTAGTTCCCAGGTTCGATTCCCAGCTGGGTCAGCGTTGAGATTTATCTCCGCAAAATTCCCCGCCCTGCCCACGGTCAGTAAGAGACACCGATGGGCTTGGAAAGATCGCCGTCCGTCGGATGGGACATTAAGCAGTGGCCCCGTGTGCGGGAGACCCATACCCTGTGCACGTTAAAGAACACGCTGAATAGCCTTGACGGGAGGCTACCATTTGTCTCCCAACAGCTGTTCCAGTGGGTCCCCTCCCCCAAACTTCTCTGAGCCTTCGGGGTCCATGTGACCTGGACATTTAGCCCATGGTGTGCAAAAAAGTGCCGCTCAGAGGCAAAACAACCCAACCCGTCAAAGCCATCTAGCGTGTTTTTTAACGTGCACGGGAGATGGCTTTTCCGCACACAGAGCCATGACTTAACGTCCCCTACATGTGGACAGGTCGGTGAGTTTTGCAGAGAAAAATCTCCACGCTGGGACTTGAACCTTGGAACTACAGATTATGAGCCTGGCGCGCTGAAATGCTCTAGTGCTTCATCAGTGAGAAACATTTGCAAAAGTTTTACACTGCCAAGCTACAAGAATCCATTAATTCAAGGCAAAAGTTACAAAACCGGGCTACGGTAAATCAAATTACTTTTGCTTGTAAATGTCACGAAAGTTGAATCATTAGCGCCAAGGAAACGATGACAGCGGAATTTAGATGACAGATTTTTCCTGCCCTGATGAAAATTTCCGTCTCTCAGACTGCTTCTGCCGATAAAATGTTTCAAAAGAGATGCCTCTGTTCGGCAATAAAGCCAACATTTTCAATAAACTCTCTCTCACGAACACCGAACTCATTAACCAGCCTCTTTCACACTCCGACGATGCCTTGCACAGCAACCGTGTCGATGCGCAAATCCTCTTAATCTTTTCAGGGATCATCGTGATGACCCAATTTACGTCGATCAGTTCTGCCCCACGAGGTAGCTAATGCAACTGTGCATTCCAGCACACGTGTCTGTAACACGTGGATTGACTTTCACTGGGAAGTTAATGAAATCTGGATGTCTTTGCATTAGCATTGAGGAATACATTCACTGCACTGTGCGGTTATTGTGAAACAAGGGAGACGTCATTTTGTAATAGATAATTTTTACCTAAATTCCTATTGCTTTTGGCTTTGACATTAGTCTGTTTGTGGATTTGACAAAACGTTGCTCCACCATGTCTTTCTCACGCGATGGAGAAACTTAATGATTTATGGGTTGGGTTGTTTTATCTCTGAGCGGCACTTTTTTGCACACCATGGGCTAAATGGCCAGGTCACATGGACCCCGAAGGCTCAGAGAAGGTTGGGGGAGGGGACCCACTGGAAAAGCTGTTGGGAGCAGATGGTAGCCTCTCGTCAAGGCCATCCAGCGTGTTCTTTAACGTGCACAGAGTATGGCTCTCCCACACACGGGGGTCACGTCTTAACGTCCCATCCGACGGACGGCGGCCTTTCCAAGCCCATCGGTGTCCCCTACTGGCCGTGGGCAGGGCGGTGAATTTTGCGGAGATAAATCTTAACGCTGACCCAGCTGGGACTCGAACCTGGGAAATAAAGATTACGAGCCTGGTGAGTCACCCCCGCCCCCAA
The DNA here is from genome assembly GCA_038380435.1 of Ryuthela nishihirai. Classification (NCBI taxonomy): domain Eukaryota; kingdom Metazoa; phylum Arthropoda; class Arachnida; order Araneae; family Heptathelidae; genus Ryuthela; species Ryuthela nishihirai. The sequence goes on from JAWZYU010000026.1 coordinate 29,107,581, forward strand.
GCCTGTCGGGACCTTCTAATCTGTGAAGTTGGCAGGTGGACCAAAACACGTGAATCTCGTGAAGTTGGCAGGTGAACTCGAATACGTGAATCTCGTGAAGGTTGGCAAAGTGATTCGAACCCACGAATTTTGTAAAGTTGACAGGCGAATTCGTACTTGGGAATTTTGTGCTAAGAAATTCGAAGCTGCGAATCCCCTAGAGTTCGCAAGCGTTGAAGAGCACTACAGCACTGAAATGGGAGAGACAAATCTTTAAACACATAGAATGTAAATTTGTCATTGAGAGATTTCGTTATCAGAGAAATGTGGTCTGATTTTTATCGAGTTTCATATATGTCGAGGTTTAGAATAATCACTGTAGGTGAAGAAATAAGAACTGAGAATGATAACTAGACTGCTGGATAGCGAAATCATATTCCTATAATCCAAAATCATCATCATCATCAATTCGGCAGAATGTGTTTCTTAAAATCAATTCTCTTGAAAGTGTAGAAGCCCGCAATTCAATTTAAAGCTATATTTCCTGCCAAATTCCGAAAGTCCACAAAGCCCTTTGATTTTACCTCTGAGGTTACCTCTGGGGCTCCTGATTCAATTGGCGCGGGGGTGGCTCAGTCGGTAGCGCGCCAGGCTCGTAATCTGTAGTCCCAGGTTCGAGTCCCAGCTGGGTCAGCGTTGAGATTGATCTCCGCAAAATTCCCCGCCCTGCCCACGGTCAGTAGGGAACACCGATGGGCTTGGAAAGGCCACCGTCTGTCGGATGGGACGTTAAGCCGTGCCCCCGTGTGCGGGAGATCCATACCCTGTGCACGTTAAAGAACACGCTGGATGGCCTTGACGGGAGGCTACCATCTGTCTCCCAATAGCTGTTCCAGTGGGTCCCCTCCCCCAACATTCTCTGAGCCTTCGGGGTCCTTGTGGCCTGGCCATTTAGCCCATGGTGTGCAAAAAAGTGCCGCTCAGAGGTAAAACAATCCAATCCAATCTCGAAAGTACAAGCCCGCAATTCAATTTAAAGCTATATTTCCTGCCAAATTCCGAAAGTCCACAAAGCCCTTTGATTTTACTTCTGAGGTTACCTCTGGGGCTCCTGATTCAATTAGGGTCAAAGAAGAACAGGGCCAAGAGCGCACTAATGACTCGTTACAGGAAAGATGATTGGCCGAGTTCACTTCACCGAGTCGTTAGCCTCATGGCGGGAAGGAGTGTTAGGGTATTTCGTGAACGGAACAGATCACATTTTCGCTCCTTTGTGATACAAAAGTTAGAGCTGTTTTTATTTTTTTAATGGAGCTTTTCCAATTAAAACAGGAGTAAATTACTCGCTGCATTTGGTAGAATTAATTCGAAATGAGAGATTCAAACATTGATTTTGGTAACCATGGCGACGGATAATGAGGAACGTCCTTGCTAAGTTTCCATGAGACGTTTTATTCTTTATGCAGAATTTTTTCTCTCCGTTTCTTATTCATCTGTTTTAGTTAAGCAACATTTAAAAAAAAAGCACTTAAAGCATCTAGTGCAATTCATTTAACTGTATTGTTTCATTATTTTCTGGGTTTTTTTCTGTAACTAGTTTGAATGTGTTTCTTTTTATATGTTCTCTGAAGAACCTTACGTCTTTTAACTTATGTGCAGATGAATAACACTAAGTCGGTTTCTGTTCCAAACAATAAAACACAATAAACTACAGATTACAAGCCCTGCTGCGCTACCAACGTAGCCACCCCCGCCCCAATATTCATTGGGGCGGGGGTGGTAGCGCACCAAGCTTGTAATCTGTAGTTCCCAGGTTCGAGTCCCAGCTGAATCAGCGTTGAGATTTATCTCCACAAAATTCCGCCCTGCCCACGGTCAGTACGGGACACCATTGGGCACAGAAAGGCCGCCGTCCATCGGATGGAACGTTAACCTGTGGCCCCGTGTGCGGGATAGCAATACCATGTGCACGTTAAAGAACACGCTGGATGGCCTTGATGGGCGACTACCATCTGTCTCCCAACAGCTGTTCCAGTGGGTCCCCTCCCCCAACGTACTCCGAGCCTACGGGGTCCTGTAACCTGGCCATTTAGCCCATGGTGTGCCAAAAAGTGTCAGAGGTAAAAACAACCCAACCCTTGTCACCTGGTCATTTTGCCCACTGTGTGCAAAAAAGTGGCACTCACGGGTAAAACATCCCAGACCTTTACAAACCTCGTTACACCCCTGACTACCCCCTTTTTCGCACCTATCACACAATTTACTATTAATAATATTTTATCACACAATTTACTATTGGGGCGGGGGTGGCTCAGTCGTTAGCGCGCCAGGCTCGTAATTTGTAGTTCCCAGGTTCGAGTCCCAGCTGGATCAGCGTTGAGATTTATCTCCGCAAAATTACGCTATGCCCACGGTCAGTAGGGGACACCGATGGGCTTAGAAAGGCCGCCGTCCGTCGGATGGGACGTTAAGCCATGGCCCCGTGTATGGGAGAGCCATAACCTGTGCACGTTAAAGAACACGCTGGATGTCCTTGACGGGAGGCTACCATCTGTCTCCCAACAGCTGTTAAAGTGGGTCCTCTCCCTCAACCTTCTCTGAGCCTTCGGGGTCCATGTGACCTGGGCATTTAGCCCATGGTGTGCAAAAAAGTGCAGCTCAGCGGTAAAACAACCCAAAAACAACAATTTACTATTAATATTTATAAATACAGTGGTATTTGAAGGCTTAACCAACTCGTTTCATCTTCTCTTTCAGCTAAATTGGATGCTGTGAAAACCTACATGCGCATGCGCCGAGTGCCTGAACACCTCACCAACAAGGTGATCAAGTGGTTCGATTACCTGTGGATGACTCAGAAGTCTTCTGATGAAGAGAGATCCGTCGGGTGTCTCCCAGATAAGCTGAAAGCCGAAATCGCCATCCACGTCCATTTGGATACTCTGAAGAGGGTGGAGATATTCCAAAACACAGAGGCCGGCTTCTTATGCGAGCTGGTACTCCGGTTACGTCCGGTTCTCTTCAGTCCTGGAGATTTCATCTGCAGGAAAGGTGAGTTCAAGAAATGATGCCAAAGTAACGTTTTACGACATAATATGTTCTATTTCGCATAAAGAATCGAGAGCCACCCACTTTCAAAGAGTTGCCTGTTCAATAGGGCTCCTGATTCAATTGAGGCGGGGGTGGCTCAGTAGGTAGCGCGCCAGGCTCGTAATCTGTAGTTCCCTAGTTCCAGTCCCAGCTGGGGCCATAGTTGAGATTTGTCCTCGCAAAATTCCCCGCCCTGCCCACGGTCAGTAGGGGACAGTGATGGGCTTGGAAAGGTCGCCGTCCGTCGGATGGGACGTTCAGCCGTGGCCCCGTGTGCGGAAGAGCCATACCCTGTGCACGTTAAAGTACACGTTGTATGGCCTTGACGGGAGGCTACCATCTGTCTCCCAACAGCTGTTCCAGTGGGTCCCCTCCCTCAACCTTCTCTGAGCCTTCGGGGTCCTTGTGACCTGGCCATTTAGCCCACGGTGTGCAAAAAAGTGCCGCTCAGAGGTAAAACAACCCAACCCAACCCCAGCTGGGCCAGCGTTCAGATTTATATCCGCAAAATTCCCCGCCCTGCCCACGGTCAGTAGGGAACAGCGATTTGCTTGGAAAGGTCGCCGTCCGTCGGATGGGACGTTAAGCTGTGGTCCCGTGTGCGGGAGTGCCATACCTTGTGCACGTTAAAGAACACACTGGATGGCCTTTACGGGAGGCTACAATCTCTCTCCCATCTGCTGTTCCAGTAGGTCCCCTCCCCCAACTTTCTCTGAGCCTTCGGGGTCCATGTGACCTGGCCATTTAGCCCATGGTGTGCAAAAGAAGTGCCGCTCAAAGGTAAAACAACACAAATTGCTTTCATGTATCAATCCTAAGTAGTTAATGTGTCAGTCCAATATATCAATCCTAAGTAGTTAATGTGTCAGTCCAATATATCAATCCTCAGTCGTACCAACGCTAGCGGAAAAGAAATTGTGTTTCGTCGTATACTCTATAGTATTTTGAAATTACAAACGACGTGTTTAATTGCTTATTTCTATAAATTATAGATAATCATAATGTAAGTTAGACAAAGTACTTATTTCTTGCATAGAAATGGGAACTATACTGCTGACAAAATTTAGGGGATATTTCATCGATTCATATTCATTTTGAAATATCCCCTAATTTTTGTGAGCAGCATATTTGCAGTAGAGGAATATTATATCTCCGAGTTATTCTATATACAGTAGAACTCATGTGAGAGTCTGTCATCATCTCATTGGTTGGTGCCTTCATTGATTTTCGAATTTTGCCGCTCCATTCTTTTCTTGTTTTTCGAATTTTGCCGCTCCATTCTTTCCTGGGTTTTCGAATTTTGCCGTTCCATTCTTTCCTTGATTTTCCAATTTTCCCTGTTTTTCTTTTCTTGGTCTTCGAATTTTGTCGCTCCATTCTTTCTTTGATCTTCGAATTTTGCCGCTCCATTCTTCCCTTAATTTTCGAATTTTCCGCTTTTTTTCTTTCCTTAATTTTCGAATTTTCCGCTTTTTTTCTTTCCTTGGTCTTTGAATTTTGCCGCACCATTCTTTCTTTGATCTAGGAATTTTGTCGCTCCATTCTTTCCTAGATTTTCGAATTTTGCCGCTCCATTCTTTCCTAGATTTTCGAATTTTGCCGCTCCATTCTTTCCTTGATTTTCGAATTTTGCCGCTCCATTCTGTCCTTAATTTTCGAATTTTGCTTAACCAAGCTCACCGGTGTCCCCTACTGACGGTGGGCAGGGCGGGGAGTTTTGCGGAGAAAAATCTCAACGCGGGACTCGAACCTAGGAACTGCAGATTACTAAGGGCTGTATATATAACAAATTAATTCAATGGATAGGGTGTGGGGTGACAAATTCCATGAATGTGAAAGGGGGACGCGAATAAATCTATCAATGGTAAGGGGAGTGTCGCAAAAATTTCTGTTAACGGAAGAATGGAAAATGTTTGAGAACCTCTGAATTAACATGTAAAGGCGTGGCAAAACATATGTCATCCACTTTCATTACTTTTGTGGTTGATATGGCGACCTAAAACATATTTATGCAATTAAGTGTTTTTTTCGTTAAAAATCAAATTAGCTACAGATGAAGTGTAGCATTTTATTTAAATATAGATATAAAATCGTTATTATTAAATAATCGTGATAATATCTATCTTTTTGATATGGTATGAGTTTGATTTTGAGTGGACCTCCAATTATGCCACCCTATTGTTACGCCACTCTTCCCTATCTTAGGGGGCGGGGGTGGCTCAGTCGGTAGCGCGCCTGTAGAGCTCGTAATCTGTAGTTCCCAGGTTCGAGTCCCAGCTGGGTCAGCGTTGAGATTTATCTCCGCAAAATTTCCCCGCCCTGCCCACGGTCAGTAGGGGACACCGATGGGCTTGGAAACACCGCCGTCCGTTGGATGGGACGTTAAGCCGTGGCCCCGTGTGCGGGAGAGCCATACCCTGTTCACGTTAAAGAACACGTTGGATGGCCTTGACGGGAGGCTACCATCTGTTTCCCAACAGCTGTTTCAGTGGGTCCCCTCCCCTAACCTTCTCTGAGCCTTCGGGGTCCATGTGACCTGGCCATTTAGCCCATGGTGTGCAAAAGAGTGCCGTTCAGAGGTAAAACATCCCAACCCAACTCACTCGTTTTTAACACACTTGTTTCTTCTTAAGGCGGACGACGTACCTAAGTGCGAGTTTTGTGACACCGTTTTAACTGTGAAGCATATTTTAATTGAATGTCGTTGTTTTAACTTTGAAAGACGTATGTTTTTTAAATCTCATGATTTTACGTCCGAGCCCCTTACACTCGGACATCTTTTATCTGACCATTGTAATTTTACCTCTCTCTTTCAATTTTTACGTTATACTGGCTATTTTACTCGCTTATAGTTTTAGTCTTCTATTTCTTATTCTACATGTTAAACTCAAGTCGCTTACACCTGGGTTATTTTTATGTATTTATTAATGTATCATATATATGCATTTGTTTATTGTTGTTCTATTTTATTGAATTATATTTTTGTGTTGGTCTTTGTAATTTATTTTTAACTTTGGTTGAGGGGTATCACGATTTTTATCCTTTTACTTTTTGGACATACGTTTGGCGCATTATAGCCTTAGTTGCTAATGCGCCAATAAACCCCAAACAACCAACCAACCATATTACGAGACTGGCACGCTACCGGCTGAACCACCCCAGCTTCTGTTTTCATACTTATCTGAGTCTTTTATACTATAAGCCGGAAACTTTTAACTGCAAAATTACGCAATCGTGAAGAAATATTTCAATTTAACAAGATAGTAATTAATAACATTAAAATTTCTATGTATATATATATACACCGCATATATTATTTTTTAACTTGGTTGTATCCTCATCTCCATAAACCTGTTGGATCAGCAGTCTGTTATTCTTCTGCATAACATGCTCTAGATCAGTCAGGTCCAATTCGCAGCTCACTGCAAGAGATTTGGGTTGGATCGTTTTATCTCTGGAACGGCACTTTTTTTACACAATGGGCTAAATGGGCAGATCAGAAGTACCTCAAAGGCACAGAGAAGGTTAGGAGTAACGGACCCCATTGGACAGTTTTTTTTTTATATAATAATATATTTATTCATCATCATCGTCATCTCATAAAACACAAACACAGATGTAGAAAGATTTTATACATTTGACCCGCAAAGCTAATAATTTATTGGCAGGAAATATTGATGAGCATTAATTTTCATCAATAAGTGAACATAGTAAAAAAGTACACAAAGGTCATATAGATACAGGTTTTCTGAGAATTACAGATGAACAGACATTCTTTAAATAGTTTTTACCCTTTAACTTAATCTCACGAAAATTAGTTAGATATATATATGATTTATCTGGGTAACTGGTTGAAGATCTCCGGCACTTTATGGGGCGGGGGTGGCTTAGTCGGTAGCGCGCCAGGCTCGTAATCTGTAGTTCCCAGGTTCGAGTCCCAGCTGGGTCAGCGTTGAGATTTATCTCCGCAAAATTCCCGCCCTGCCCACGGTCAGTAGGGGACACCGATGGGCTTGGAAAGGCCGCCGTCCGTCGGATGGGACGTTAAGCTGTGGCCCGTGTGTGGGAGAGACATACCCTGTGCACGTTAAAGAACACGCTGGATGGCCTTGACGGGAGGCTACCATCTGTCTCCCAACAGCTGTTCCAGTGGGTCCCCTCCCCCAACCTTCTCTGAGCCTTCGGGGTCCATGTGACCTGGCCATTTAGCCCATGGTGTGCAAAAAAGTGCCGCTGAGAGGTAAAACAACCCAAATCCGGCACTTTATACTCTTTAAGTTTTTTATCGTAATTATTAACAAAATTCGGGATTTGAAAATAGTTATTGGTTATTGGCGCAATTTGTACTTTATATGTGCCATTGAAAAAGTTGTCCAGAATAATGCCGTATCTAAAGAGATAGAATATTTAGGAATCAAAATCTTTCATTTGCGTTTGAAAAATTATCTCTAAGCTTGTATGGAATTATATTTTTTGTTATAGATGATTGCAGTTTTTCAATTTTTTTAGGTTAGTGAGCCAGTTGTTAGGAGACAGATGATAGCTCCTGTTAAACTCATCCAGCGTGTTCTCTAACATGCACAGAGTATGCTCTGGCTTTCCCGCACACGCGGTTACGAGTTAAAGTATCATCCGACGGATCTTTCCAAACTCGTGTGTCCTCCTTTCCCACAGAATGCAGGGAAGGGGGATGCTGCTTAATGGCCATTTTGCCCTTTAGTTGAATAATAGGAGCCGGTCAGATGTTAGCAACCCAACATGATATGTGGGAACAGAGCGATTCTTCAAGGGCACGGGGCCGAGTGTGGCTCAGTCGGCAGCGCACCAGGCTCGTAATCTGTTGTTCCCAGGTTCGAGTCCCAGCTGGGTCAGGGTTGAGATTTATCTCCGCGAAATTTTGCACCCTGCCCACGGTTAGTAAGGGACACCAATGGGCTTGGAAAGACCGCCGTCCGTCGGATGGGACGTTAAGCCGTGGCCTCGTGTGCGGGAGAGCCATACCCTGTGCACGTTAAAGAACACGCTGGACGGCCTTGACGGGAGGCTACCATCTGTCTCCCAACAGCTGTTCCAGTGGGTCCCCTCCCCCAACCTTCTCTGAGCCTTCGGGGTCCATGTGACCTGGCCATTTAGCCCATGGTGTGCAAAAGAAGTGCCGCTCAACTGTAAAACAACCCAACCCTTTACGAAAAGAGAGAAGAAAAAATGCAGCATACAACACAAAATTTGTTCTGCGAGACTAATCAAAGAACAATGTTTGATGTGATAGAAAAGGTTTTGAGAAAAGAAATATATTTAATCCACGGTTGTTACATTCTGATATTTTTAAACAAACAAAACATGCATCGATAATAAGAGAAGGAAACGTTTTCCATTTAATCTGATAAGTCGCAACTTCCCCCACTCATTAGTTACAGCTAAAAGGTCTTGTTTACTTTTCGAAAAGCATCAGTAATTTAATCAAAACATTTTAAGAAGTCCTGCAAATCTCTGAATGCTTAGCGTTAAGTGCCTTAAGGTGAAGTGTCAGTAATTCGATTCATTCAGTTTGATTTTCCTTTAGCATCGCTTTCTTGTTTGTCTCCGCGTATTCAATGAGTACCATTTGGATCGGAAGCGAGTCAGGTAAGTCTTCAGAGCAAAACAGTAATGATCTTACGGTTCTTTTGTGTTTTAGAGTGATGTATGCAGTACATTTGTGTAGGTTTTTATATGAACTCGCTAAACTAGTTAGTAACTTGTAATTTTTTTCCAGGTTGCATTAAACTTTAACTGTAGAGTCCTTTTCACTGATAGTTCCCAGTAACTATTTTGAAAGCAAAATGCATTTCATGGGCTATAATACAAATTCCATTCAACAAAATTAGTTACTCAGACGTTTATAGAATAAGGCTTAACATGTGGAAAACAAAATTAGTTACTCAGATGTTAATGGAATAAGCTTTATCATGTGGAAAACAAAATTAGTTACTCAGATGTTTATAGCATAAGCTTTAACATGTGGAAAACAAAATTAGTTACTCAAATGTTTATAGCATAAGTTTTAGTGAAAGAGGGGTAAAGTGGGCTTCAGAAAAGTTTAAATACTCGCTGCTATTTCCTCATTTGGGGCGGGGGTGGCTCAGTCGGTAGCGCGCCAGGCTCGTAATCTGCAGTTCCCAGGTTCGAGTCCCAGCTGGGTCAGAGTTGAGATTTATTTCCGCAAAATTCCCCGCCCTGTCCACGGTCAGTAGGGGACACCGATGGGCTTGGAAAGGCCGCCGTCCGTCGGATGGGACGTTAAGCCGTGGCCCCGTGTGCGGGAGAGCCATACCCTGTGCACGTTAAAGAACACGCTGGAGGGCCTTGATGGGAGGCTACCATCTATCTCCCAACAGCTGTTCCAGTGGGTCCCCTCCCCCAACCTTCTCTGAGCCTTCGGGGTCCTTGTGACCTGGCCATTTAGCCCGTGGTGTGCAAAAAAGTGCCGCTCAGATAAAACAACCCAACCCAACCCATAAGTTTTAACATGTGGAAAACAAAATTAGTTACTCGGATGTTAATCGAATAAGCTTTATCATGTGGAAAGCAAAATTAGTTACTCAGATGTTAATAGAATAAGCTTTATCATGTGGAAAGCAAAATTAGTTACTCAGATGTTAATAGAATAAGCTTTATCATGTGGAAAACAAAATTAGTTACTCAGATGTTAATAGAATAAGCTTTATCATGTGGAAAGCAAAATTAGTTACTCAGATGTTAATAGAATAAGCTTTATCATGTGGAAAGCAAAATTAGTTACTCATATGTTAATAGAATAAGCTTTATCATGTGGAAAACAAAATTAGTTACTCAGATGTTAATAGAATAAGCTTTATCATGTGGAAAACAAAATTAGTTACTCAGATGTTAATAGAATAAGCTTTATCATGTGGAAAGCAAAATTAG